>OX421454.1:3985816-4035816 GCA_949126865.1 Montipora capitata | reverse complement strand
GACTGGGGAGAGGAAGGAGGGAGAGGGGAGGGAAATTTAGAGTGTTTTCATGTGACGTCACGGCGGTCATGTTGCTCTACCTAAACAATGGATCGGCGGCCATGTTGGTGTATCCAACTAATCCTCGGGGAATAGACCTTATTCACGACAGCCGCCATGTTGGATTTGCCTTTATCATGCAAATTAGCTACACACTTCTGAGGGGGCAAACAACGCAAGTTCGAGAGGTTACAACGAACATCTTAGCCACACAGATGATTTGTTTTACGTTCATTGAATGTTTGTCACCTAAGAAGTAAAACAGAATGCTTACACATGTAACTTCGATGTTTTTTTAGTGAAAAATGAGCAGATAACGAAGTAGAAAGTCAAAATGTCGGAGGTAATCAAAAGATATAAAATTATTATAAAAGGTACTTAATTCTAAACTCTAAAATTTACTTTTAGCAATGTTAATTCAATATTTCGACGAGCCGATTTTCCGCAATTTGCCTTTTTTCCAATGTTTGCCCCCCCGCATAGCACATGGCTAATTTACATGACAATTTGAAAACCAACATGGCGGCTATCGTGAATAAGGGCTATTGAGCTCTATTATCATGGAAACATTTCGACATTTTCTTTTCTTTTAGTGGAAAAACAAGTTTACTGGTCAGGTGAGTGAAAACCCTCTATAGTTGGAACTTGAAAGAAGGATTTATCTACTGCACAGGGCTGCCCACCCTTGAAAAACTGAGGCCAGATGTAAATATATTTGGAGGAAAAGATACATACAAAACAGGAACGAAAATCACCTTTTCGATTGAGTGGTTTTCCAATTTCTCTGACACTTGACTTCGTGATCACTTTAGTTCCATCTTGTGAACAGGACAGAAAGTCATCCTCGTTGCAGTTTTCTTCGCTGGGTATTTCTAACAAAAGAGATATATGTAATATAAAAAATTACATGAACAAAATCAAAATGATGGGAAAACGACCTCTAATTTGACTATTTTAAGTGCCCTAAAGATAAATTATATTTACCCTGTTATTTGTCCCACGATCGAGCAAGGAAAGTACATGTAATGGGTCAGTCCCCAAAATACTTTGCAATAGCCCTTTTCACGGTTAGTTTTTCTCATTTGCATTACAATGTAATGTAACGTGAATGCGAGGCAATTTCGGGTTAAAACTACAAAAGAGCCCGAAATTGCCTCACATACATGCTAGATTATAGTGTAACGCAAATGAGAAAAACTAACCGTGAAAAGGGCTATTCAAAAATCCTTGAAAGTAGACTGCAAAGCATCCTATGATGTCAAACCATGGATAGATCCAGGCCTCTCACTAGCTCGGCCGAATGTCAGACGACTTGTGCCAACATGTTCTCGAGAGAGAAATTACGATAATCATATAATATTACCCAGCGTGAGGAGCCCATCTGGAGCGTGCAACTTCCATACAGCGTCTGTGAAACGGCGTTTTCACAAGTAGGTTTATTTTTAGACTAGCCCTTCCCGCGAATTAGGTCAAAAAACAAAGGCAGTTCCGGTTCGGTGACCCTATGACGTCAGCTTAATTTCTTGTAATTGGTCATCGGGCTCCTGTGGGAGTCTCATTCGCGGGAAATTCAATCTAAAAATAAATCGGTCTGTGAAAACGCCGTTACACGAACACAATAGAGTTATAGGCTCCGGGTCATGGGTTCCTGCCAGCGTTGAATACATGATAATCATAATTACATGACATATACACTGGTGAAGTCCAAGAAACTCTCGGAACAGAGTGAAAAAAAGGAAAAATCTTCGCTTCGGTTTATTGGAACAGCTTCTATTCACTAGACCAGTTTCTCCAATATTAGGTATTTGCTGCCGGGCATCTAGAATAGGATCATTGTAATTGATCAATGATCAGGCCTAAGCGCTGATTTCAAAATGGTTAGCTTTGTTTTAAAGTGTTACTACTTTAAGAATGCAATGCATGTGTACGCTGTTGAATTAATATGCAGCAGGGGAGTTTCGGGCTCTCGCGTTTTGCATATATAATAAACTGCGTTTACACGATAAAATTTTAAGCTAGTGAGTAAATGACGTTACTTTCCCTAGACCCAACCCTCTGAGGCCCAATCCGGCGGTCAGTTTGGAGCGTGAGTTATGGCGGACCGTGAAATCCAAACTTACACTCAAAGTAAACAATCTTTGAATAAAAATCAAAGCTCAAAATTTTCCGGTCAGGTGTTAAGAAATCACACTTTGAAAATCTGAAGAAGAAAAGGAAGTAATTTTTTTTATCATAGTAGCACTTTAAGTGTGGCCGTACCTTTCTCATCAATTTAATTTTTGCAAAAGCACGCTACATATTAAGGCCCAAGATTTTTAAAGAACATGAAGGTCGAGAAGGTTGAACTTGGACCACAAGCGACATTTGCATTATTGATAACAACCTGACCGTCGAAATGAAGCCGATGAGAAAGTGCGAGTTTTCATAACAGTTACATAGATACCATCACCAAAATTGAACGCTAACCGGTTTCAAATACTTGTAGATCAGGGCTATTCGGAATGGGTGCTTTGAATTAAACACCGTTGATCAGCGCTACGCGAAATACTTAAATACGGTGCATGGGAATACTACGTTAGTGATGTAATCTATGTACATCGTGTAATTGTCACGAGATGTCCAATGTCCTTCTGGTCTATCCCTTGTAGAATTAACTGCACTCTTCCGCCATTGCACAGGCGTTGAAATTCAAACTGGTCATTAAAGCGTGGATTTAAGCCGGTTAAGAGTTTAATTATTCGCCCAAAGTTCTGGGGCCGGTTGCTCGAAGATCGTTGTTTAAGAGGTATCAAAATCTATAAGTTTCCATGGTTAGCACTAACCATGCTTCGAGCAACCCGGGCCTGGGGAACGTTTCTCGAAAGTCCCGAAACTTTACGGGCCATTTTCGGGTGTCACAATTCCCTTTATAACTCAAGAACGGAGAGCATTTAATTCGTCAAACTTCACAGTTATTTTCCTTTTTGTTACCTTGAAAACATGTTAAAAGATCGGCTTTCCAAACAAGCGGTTGGCAATTTCACAGATGGCTTTTCTGGCCCGAATAGTTTTCGGAACTTTCGAGAAACGGGGCCCTGGAAGACATCGAGAAGATCAGTGCACAGGTTTCTTTTCTTTCTCTCTAGAAAGGGAAAACACGGAAACCTCTGCCAAACACGGTTTAAAATGAACAAGTAAATTGCTAACCAAACGGTGGAAGCATCCAGTTCAAACACAGCATTGATACCGCTGTTATAATCAAAACCACCATTTTAACATTCGAGTTCTTGCCTCTGAAGTCAGTGAAAAACAACTTTAACTGAAACAAAAAGAAAAAAGAAATACAGTTGATTTGATTTCCGTTAATTTGTTGATTACAGTTACAGTGTCCCCAATTCGTGCTCCAGCGCGAATAATTCTTGCTCCACGTCATGTTGTTTGTGTTCACTTTTAGGTTGTGAAGTCGTGTTGTATAGACCCTTTGCATATATGGCGTCTACATTTGAATAACAATACTTTGTACATCCTTAGCCTCGTACTTATGTTTCTAGACAAAGGATTTTTCACATGAATGTGAGGCTTAGGATGTACATTGCCATTTATACAATGGGTCTATACAACACGACTTCACAACCTAAAAGTGAACACAAACAACATGACGTAGAGCAAGAATTATCCGACCAATCAAAGCAAGGTGGCCTCATGGTAAAGTGCGCTCGACTCCGGATCGAGTGGTCCGGTTTCGGGCCCTGGCTGTTGTGTTCTTGGGCAAGACACTTTACTCTCACGGTGCCTCCCTCCACCCAGGTGTATAAATGGGTACCGGCAAAATGCTGGGGCTAACCCGACGATGGACTAGCATCCCATCCAGCGGGGGGAGTAGAAATACTCCTAGTCGTTTCATGCTACAGAAACCGGGGTAGGCTCCGGCATAATGGGCCACTTGGCTCGTAAGCAGACTTTACCTACCTACCTCCCAAAACAGACTGGGACAGTCAAATGAGCCAATAGAGCACTTTCGAAACATTAAAATTCAGCTTGGCAGCGAGGCCTAGAGTACACAAAGGAAACTGAATTAAGACGAAATCCGATAGAAAATCGAGCAATTTCAGTTTTTAGTGGACAAAAATCTGGTACCAGAATGATTTTAAGTATTTTCCAGTCCTTTTTACATTTCCTGAAAGCTAAAGATAAAATATTTGCCTGAAATAACACCGAAAAGAATTTTTCATGGGAAGGAGAAAAATTAAATTTCAACCTTCAGAGAAATTGTGCAAACACAGGTAAAATTTCATCATCAGTTTCATTTCACCAGTACTTTCAAGTGTTTCTTACGAAGTTCAACAGTTGTTTTTGACGTTTGGTGTTGCTAGAAATGATCTTTTCAGAAGATATTTAAAACAGCCGTACAGAAGTTTGCAATACGATGTTTATAATATTGGTACTAGGTTTTTGTCCACTTGTTACTCGAACTTCTGGTAGATTCCGTCTTAACATGTTTATTCATTTCTTTTGTTTGTGTCCTCTAAGCCTCACTATCAAGCTGAATTTTAATATATCAAAAGTGGTCAATTACGACAGGAAAAAAAAAGAGATGGAACCCAGATCCAAACGTCGTCGAGGACAGTCAACAACCTCGTCCCAGGGTCTCTCTTAGAAGGAAGAAATGAGACCCTGGGGACGAGGTTGGAAAGTCAACTGACTGTTACCTTTACTATCCATCTCATAGTGTTACAACTGTTTTTCTTGCCTTTCTTTATAAGGAAACCCCTGCAATGAGAAAGAGGGAAAAGTAAACAACACTTTACATCACTCTAGAAGAAAATAAGTGTCAACGATGAGACAAAATCAAGGAAAATCAGGACCATTTAGAAAGCAATAACTCATTTTGATGTCGTAAAATTCTCCAACCTGGATAACACCTCCAGCAAAACAATGAAGGACGAAAAATGGTGAAACAGCGAAAAGGGCAATTATTGGCGCCACGTTCCGAACTGTCGACGTCACATCTCTGCCGCGGAAGTCTGGGAATGAGACTGTTTACTTAATTTGATGTTGTTCACAGTTGTTCACACGAAGGACACAAACTGTATGCCAAAAAAAGCAATGCTTAGAAAAGCATAACTTGCAGCCATCACTTGCGGACTCTAACAATGCCTTTAAATCACGCGCCAGAGGAATATTTGCTGTAGACGCCTATTCCCTGGAGCCACGACAGTGAACAAATATAAGCTTCTAACT
Source organism: Montipora capitata (assembly GCA_949126865.1). Taxonomy (NCBI): domain Eukaryota; kingdom Metazoa; phylum Cnidaria; class Anthozoa; order Scleractinia; family Acroporidae; genus Montipora; species Montipora capitata. Next base: position 4,030,557 of record OX421454.1, on the reverse strand, counting down.
AATGCAATAAACATTTTTGTCATTTGACGAATTAGCTTTCTCTTCGTGCGAAACGTAGCGTGAACCGACAGAATTATCTTTTATTTTATTTTTTCAGTGCGCGTGATCGGGTAGTGCGGTATCCGTTGCGTGATGTGTCGTCACTAATATCACTTGTTTCGTCGCAATTTTTCAAAAACTATGAAGATTTTTATCACTGTCGTAAACCTTTTTGTTATGGCTAGTACTAATTTCGCAAGAAAACTGTTCAGTTTATGGAACCATAATCATACAGCTCTAAACTGTTCGGGTTCTTTTTGCAAGCATTTCGTCAGGTTTTAGAACGTTATTCACCATCATTCCTAGGTCGGTCCGTATTCGGTGAAGTCTCTGCTTACGAGCCAGAAGGCCCATCAGGCCGGCGCTTATCTCCGGTTTCTTTAGCATGAAGCGACTAGGAGTATTTCTACTCCCCCCTGGATGGGATGCTAGTCCATCGCAGGGTTACCACCAGCATTTCGCCGGCACCCATTTATACACCTGGGTGGAGAGAGGCACCGTGAGAGTAAAGTGTCTTGCCCAAGAACACAACACAATCTCCCCGGCTAGGACCCGAACCCGGACCACTCGATCCGGAGTCGAGCACTCTAACCATGAGGCCACCGTATTCGGGGGAAAACATATATCTCCTTGATAGCAGCCGCTCTGAGTATTTTGAGCCATATTTCATCTTCAAAGCAAAAAAAGGTAACGTAAGTTTTATTGCACATTTCGAGTCACTCAAACGAAGGGAACCGAATGTTAAGCGAAAATCTCAGACTTACTGTAAATTATTTGAGCAAGTTAATGAAATCCCTCTCTGCTAACAGATTCGATTTCGTCTTCGGTACGGCGAACACGATGAGAACTGCCGATACCTACTCATGAAATTTCGTCGTAAAATTTGTTTCGACACAAATCGGTGAAAAGACTGCCAGTTTCATTTCTTTCCACCCAAGCTCCACATATTGACAAACACATCATAAATTTGAAAAGATGAAATCAAAAACTCAAAAAATTAAAGTATCTTACCGTTCCAAATGTTCTTTTAGAAAGATGGATCCGAAGAGAGATTTCCTCAACTCGATAGTAAGTTTTGCCAACTTCTAAAAACAAATCGCTCAGTTCGAACAAAGTAATTCCCATAAAGTGAAATCTAATTTATGCAGAGTTCATTCCATCCGAAGTTCTTTCGTTTCCATGGCTCGCACTGTCTCTTACGACTCGCTCAAATTTTCGACAGTTAAAAAAAACCGCGAGTTGCAATTTTATCCAGTTTTAGTAATAATTATAATAATTAATAATAATTAAAAATTTATAACGCGCCTTTCGATGCAAATATGATCAAAAGCGCGTGTTTTACAATCATGATATCGCTGAAGGTGAGTTTTTTTCTAGTCGCACGGCCGTAACTGGCTCCTGAGTGCCTTCTTAACCCTTTGATTACAAGGAGTGATAAGCGTGTAAATTCTTCTCACAATTTCAATGAAATGTCAGTCACACAGGTATTGAGAATGAAGAATATTATCAGCTTAAGAGGTGTGATCTTGATATAACAACAAATTCTCATGAATACCCATCAAAGAAATGTATGGTACTAGTTAGGAGAATGAACGTTTCGGTGTTGGGAATGAAAGGGGTTTAAACAATTTGTATATGTAATGGCACGAGCCCGAGGGCGATTTAAGATTAATTTCACGCATATTTTCAAAGTTTTCACAAAGCTGGAAAACTTTGAAAATACAAGTGAAATTAATTAATTGCACGAGGGCACATTGCGATTACATGTTTATCACATTAAGGGCAAAATAATTGAGGGAAGCCCGTTCAGTGCCGCGACAATTCAATAAATCGTTGCTTTCAACAGAAATAGTGCTTAAACTGTGTTTTATATGTGGACAAAAAAGTAGTTTAATCTTGAAAAAGATTATCTGTAACTTCGCTTACTCTGGATAAGCAACTGTTAACCAATCAGGATCAAGTAATCATGCCCTCTTGATTACCAAAAGTGCCCTCGTGATTAAGGAAAAATGGTCTCCGTCTCAGCCAATCAGCATTCAGTAATTTTCAACCCCATATGTGATAATTAACAATTATTCCATGAGCGCAAGTTGGATATGAGATGATAGATAATAATCATCTCATATCCAACAAGCGCGAGTGGAATAATTGTTTTATTAAAAACGCCCCCAAAATATAGAAAACTAGACTACAATAAAAATAAAAAGGCCCAAAAAATCACGCATATGCTTGCCGTGTTTGTAGATCATGGTATAATGGCTCATAACCCATGATGGCTTAGCCAATCAAAACTCTCGAATTGCATTATCCAATGATCCAGTTTTTAATAATAGCGCTTATTTTATTTCACGGTTTTTGAGATAATAGGAAGTTTAAGCAACGTCGACGGCCACGGCAACGACAAACCCTCAAAACAATAATATATCATTGGTTAAGAGCCGTGCTGCGCATGCTCAAAACCTGCTAACTCTCCTTACCAGACCCCGTGTTTCGTCACTTGATCTGCATGACCTATCGTCATTCACAGAAAAGAACTGAGGTCGAGAATGAGAGGAAGAGCCAAAACGACGTTTTGCCAGTCAGTACGGAGCGGAGGAGCATAACGGGGACGGTTAACGATCAACTTTGGGTTGTATATTTAACTGATCTCCGCGGACATTTTATGATTTTCCGCTGACCACAAAGCAGGTCGTCACCACGGCTCACTGAACACAGTAACACGATGAAAAAAAAAATCATGGCTATTAAAAGATACGGTAGAAAATTCCGTCTTGGGTAAGGGAATAGATTTCTCAACAACATCGTCTTAAAATGGAATAGCATTCTGCTACGAAGATGGCAAAATAATGACAAAAGTTCGTGACAAAAACTATGGAAAATAAGTGAAGACGCATGGATGATTTTAAGCGGGTGTCAAAAACGCGACAAAAGTTGATATATTTGCGCGTGATCTCACTGGACCGAAATCAAAACACTATGGGACAAACTGCCTTATTCACAATAATCGTGGTATTTTTAGATTCCCCGTAAGGTTTTGTTCTAAATTGGTACACAGTCTAGCAAAAGGCTTGTGCATTGAATATAACACGAAACGACACATCGAAAAGTCCGGCTACACGCTGTAGATTGGAGAGACCGACTTTATCATCGTCTTATTATTTCTTCCTTTCAAGAATCGACCACACGGGCGCGATATGCAATTTAAACGGATGTACACAACCCTTACACGAATCTCGAATTTCTACAACATTGGTTGATAGGGATTTGTGTACCACTGGGTAACGCATGCCCTCTTGTAGCGACTTCCTAGCAACACGCGGTTTTATCAAACGGCTTTATACACATTGGAGGAAGCAAATATATTTGTTTGCTTGGAGCAAGACGCTGGCATGCCATGGATGTGTGGCTTGGGCTGGCTGTGTATCCTACTTGCCATATGCTGTGCTGCAACTGTGATTTCGTCTTATTGTGTGGCGTTGACTTATGGACACATTTATCCATTCCTTCCGGCTATCAGCGAGACCGGGGTCCTGTACCCAGAGAAATACGCTTTTAGAGAGTTGGCTAATCTCTCTGCCTTTCTTTTTATTTCCAACGCATTCGTGCGTTTCATGCAATACAAGCTAGTAGCCGAGCAGTGTAGAGAAGGACATGTGAAACTTTGTCGTCTCAATACACTGGCATTCGTGGTGGCAATTTTAGCAGGGCTTGGGATGACTCTGGTGGCTAATTTTGAAATTGAAAAGGTAAGCCGCTCGCTTCGATTAATTTTAAAGCATTATACTTGAAAGTTTAGGCTGGCTCCGTCGAGTCTCCCATAGCTCAGTGGTAGCACGTAGGTTCGACTTCTGAAAAGGAGCACTCGGATTTCTTCCGAGTATTTCCGAGTCACAATGGTCTCTCTCCCATGGGTCCCCTGTAGCTCAGTGGTATCCGAACTAGTAATCGGAAGGTCGTAGGTTCGACTCCTGCAAAGGAGCACTTTTTCCGAGTATCCCCGAGTCACCATTGAAAAAATATCGATGCTCACTCGGGGGTACTCGGGATACTAAGAGCACTCGGGTTTTTTCCGAGTATTCCCGAGTCACAATGGTCTCGCTCCCATGGGTCCCCTGTAGCTCAGTGGTAGAGCCATCCGACCTAGTAATCGGAAGGTCGTAGGTTCGACTCCTGCAAAGGAGCACTTTTTCCGAGTATCCCCGAGTCACCATTGAAAAAAATATTGATGCTCACTCGGGGTTACTCGGGATACTACGAGCACTCGGGTTTTTTCCGAGTATCCCCGAGTCAACTTCGAAAAATAAGTTTCTTCAATGCTGGTTTTTGTTATCAAAGGTCCTTACTACTGAAATAAAAGAACCCTTTGCTTCTCCAGTCAATATGGCTCTGGTTGGCACATTAACAACAAAAGGTGACTTCGCTAATGTGCCAAACATTTCGTGTTTATCTAGGTTTGGTCCATCCACGACATAGGTGCCATAACGGCTTTCATCAGCGGTCTAACCTACTGCTGGTTACAATGCGCCATGTCATATAAACTGCGGGACCACGGTGTCATCAACAGTTCAGCGGTGTGTCATTCGAGAACCATGCTCGCCCTCACAATTACTTTCTGCGTGCTGGTATTTGGAGTGTTTCAGACGAAAGCGAATGTGGATTGGCATCGATTTCGGCCTCGATATAATTTTCTCGCAAAACTCAACTGGAGTCCTGAAGATCCCGGATATTTGTATCACGTGGTGTCCAACATTGCCGAATGGAGTATGTGCGGAGGAATGGTTCTGTTTATGTTGACCTTCACGTACGAATTCCAGCAAATTGTGATAACCTCTGATATATCGTCTACCGAGTATTGGTGACCTTTTCTGGAAAAGCGCTAAATTACAACCGTATTAGCGATTCTCAGGCGTTCGCATAGAAAAAAAAACCTCGTTGACCAATCAGATCAGTCGTAGGAAATAAAATGAACCAAAAAAAAAAGGGCTTGCAGCTGACGCCGGGACCGAGAAAATGAGCGTTAGTTATGCGGGTGATTCTAATTGGCTGAGAAAGAGATGCAAGATCATGTGATCAGACAAGTGCGCTTTCAACAGGGAAACCAAGAAATCGGGAAATTGCATTTGATTTTCAAACTCTTTATATTTAAATCGTACCAATTCAATTACTATCAAATTTAGCAGCTGTGCCAACGTTGTAGCACTTAAGTCTCGATTTCAAAAGTTTGTGAACGTGAAGTAACGGTTCCTTTTCTAAGAATACTACCTAAATTATCACATTGATATTTTAAATGTTTTTATAAAAAATTCAAGTACTTTCGCAAGGCAGTTTCTACAAGAGTAACAACTTTCAGGATATCCTAACTTACAATTAGACAACTAATTATTGAATAAACTATTGAATTCTAATTATTTCCTACCACTGGCATTTCAAATAAGAACAGCACATTGGTAGGAAGCATATTTGTGTGTCTGAAGTAAGACGGTAGCATGCAAAGGATGTGTGGATTGGATTCAACATCTTTAACTTGTTCTTTTAATAAGAACCACACCCCCCTTTTCAAGAATCGACTAAGCCTGTCCCCCCTGTCTCCCAATAACATTTTTGAAATAAGACATCGTGGCTGAGTCACCATGGTTTGCAAGTCATTCCATCTTGTCTTTGTACAGTTCCTTGAATCTTTTCCTTCCATCTGTGTTTTTGATACATCACTAACATGTGGCAAAAGCCCCTTCACGCACAAAACCAAGCACCCCCAGCCGGTACAATGTCATTGAAACATTCTAGATTGAGCAACACCTTTCTTTCCTTTCAATCAGTCAAGTGAAATACCCATAAAACAATCGCTTGCCGTTTTACTGTAGAGATAAACATCAAGACATCTGTAGCTTGTACAAATCACTCCTCTTTTGCTGTTGGACTGGAATCTGGGCACGAATTTGTTCCAAATACTTCAGATCTATGATTGAAACAGTGACCATCATTTTCAAAAAAATAAATGAACAAAAGAGAGATTACTTTTCTGCTGTATGACAACTTGAATCAACTATCATCACTTTCCGTTACTCTGTCATTATCCTCGTCCCCGGAGCCACTTTTCTTTTGGTCAGCACCAAGAACACGGACTCTGGCCACAGCCAAAGCAGGAAGTCCGCCAATCACGCACTTCCGGCTCTTCTGCGCATTCTCAGAAATTGGAACAACAGTGGTCGTCAACAGTTACCACAATAGGGAGCTTGCGAAACGAGGACGACGACGGCTACGAGGACTTCGTTTAAAAGTAGAAGTTCGCGTTATTCATATCACTACAAAGCTATTTCATGTCGTTTCGCGTTAAAAATGTGTAGTAACTGTCGAGGAATTAAACTGGCATGAGTGGGTTGGAAGCGTAGAGAGAGAACTGAAAATTCATCGTCATGTGCTAACGTCCTCCACAGAACCTTGAATTTGGTCATTTCACGTCGTCATTTAGGAGATGACGACAAAGAAATGTACCAAAATGCAAAACGCACGTGCAGAGCGTGCAGAGCCATTGTTTTTGCTCACTAAACCTATTGTTTTGTAGCGTCGTCGTTGCCGTCGGCGTCGTCGTTTCGTAAGCTCCCTAATACTACTATTACTGCGACTGCGCATATGTTTGGCTGTGGCCAGAGTCCGAGTTCTTGGTGTTGACCAAAACGAAAAGCGGACTCTGTGGATGAGAATGCTCTGTCACAATTTCAAAGGTCCATGATAAAAACCCCTTCTCAAATCCTAATATCCTATTTTTACAACATAGAGGATATTACATGGCCGCGTGGAGATACGACATTTCTCTTCGAGTGTTGAAGAATATTTCACGAGTGTGTGCAGCGAACGAGTGAAATATTTTTCAACCCGAGAAGAGAAATTTCGTATCTCCATGCGCCATGTAATATTCTGTTTATTATATAAACATCAATGAAATAATAAATCATTTCACAAAATGAATCAAAAGGCGTGAGTTTTATATGTAACCATAACAACAGTGATCTTTTCACGTGTGAAGATAACATGTTATTTTCACGTGTGAAGATATCATGTTTCCGCGCGAAAGCTCACTTGGTATTTCATTGGTGTTTATATAATAAATACTACTACTTCTTATCATGGATAACACAATTATATGAAACGATTTGATCATTTTGTTTCTATTCCTCCAACGTGTTTTGACTGCTAGTGGAGATTGCATCTACACGAACGTGAAGCTCACCTATTTCTGAATATAGTATTTGCTCTGTGTGGTCTGCCTTGGCTACTACCTCACCCCTAAGAAAAAAGTATTAAACTGAAAAATGAATGAATGAGAGGAAGAAGGAAGGAACGAAAGAGGAGGCAGTGTGGCCCAGTGGTTAGGGCGCTTGCCTTGAGATCCGGGGATCACGGGTTCAAGCCCTGTTCTGACCACTGGTTGAATTTGATCCTGGTAGTCCCTGGTTCAGCTTCTCAGCTGCACTTATAAATAGCCAACTGGTTTGCCTCCAGCCACTTGGGATTCTCAACAGTTGTTGTTGAATGTTCTGTTCTGCCGTGATTGTGTTTCAATGGCCCTGAAAAGCCCTTATGGGGAGTGGTCAATTAAGTATGCATGTATACATTTACATTTAAATCTACATATTCCAGCAAATCGACGAAGTCCCTGCTTGACTTATGGCTGTTTCTGCTTCGGCGGCCTCATACATCCTTTTAGAGACATCACCGCCAAGCCGGCCACTTCTGCTGGAGAGAACAAGACAGCCACCACACTGGGGACTTCACCCCCTACACTTCTCGAATAGCGTGTGGGTTCTTTAACGTTCCACAGGGAACTTACGAACATAAAAGATATTTGTGAGACGGAGGCCTACGGTTTATAGTCCTTGTCCAAGGAAACTTGAAAATCTAACCATTTGCAGATGAAATTACAAAATCAGCACTTTCTCCTCAGTTATTTAAGATTAATCTACAGGCCTCGGGTGGATAACGCTATCCACCGGATCATAGTTAATGCATGGAGATGGTTATGAAACTGGACAAGTTCCTTTGTTTCATGTTTTTGTCCGTATTTTTGGCCTTGACCCTGCACAAAACACACCTTTTTTCGAGAAGATAACCAATCAAATCCTTCGATTAAATTATGCGCAACTAATTTGCGAACCCGTGCGAAGCGAAAACAAAAGACTGTGAAGGGTCACGGTCAATTCAACATCGATTGCAACAACATTGTTCTCACTTTTGAAAGTTCTAAGGTTTCATAACCAGTCCCTCGATTAACTATGACCGGATAAATCACCACCCAGAGGATAAACAGAAGCAAAACCAATTGAATTTTCCAGTGGATAGCGATTTCTCCGGTGGATAGCGCTAACCACCCTTCGAACAATGCTATCCACGGGATAAATCACTATCCACCCTTGAACGAATGGGGCCAGGTCTTTGCCAGCTCTCAAATGGAGTTCTGTTGGCACAGAAGTTTTACAGGTGGTATTTTCTGAGAAAGCCACTCCAGAACAGTCTTTTCAGTAATGATAACAACAAAAGACAGTATTTAGTTTTACCCAGAAAGGAAAAGAACAAACCCAAAAGTTACTTAAATGTTTGTACCGGAGTCCACACCCAAACAGCAGTACCCAGACATTACTAGCTATTACTAGGTAGCAATGCCAGCAACATACCAAGGATTGATAACAGTGCTATGTCCCCAAGCAACATAAGTTGCGGTCTCATCTCTGGCTGGAGACACTGCTGCTACATACAACTGAAAATAGTATTGTGAAATTCATTAATAATTCTTGTGGTTTACAGGCAACAGAGATAAGTGTACAGGCCACATGAATATCCCGTATATCAGATTAGTATTCTATCCATTCCAAAAGTTAGAGAAATAACCTACTATGCCACACATTCATTTCACAAGTTAGATACATTCAAGGGCAATGCTGACTTCCTTTTGGGGTGCTTAATAATAATTTGAAAATTTCTCTTGAGAGCAAAAGTGCCTCACTTATAAACATGAGTATGGAATTCTGGAGTTTTCAAATGACCATAAAATTCTGACTTTTAGTACCGAATAGTTGCTATTTCTGGAATTTTACATTATGGCTAAGTGAAACACAGGCCTACTCTGTAAACTTAAGTCGCCCTTAAGTCGCCTTAAGGCACCTTAAGGTCCCAGGGTAGGCCTAAACACCATCTTTTCATTGATGAAATTTTCAAAGCTCCAGCTTCAAATTTAGTAATAACTGATTCCACTCACACTGCTACTCCCCCTCACCCTTTACCCCACCCCCTTGTCCTCCTCTTCTTCCTCCTCCTCCTCCTACTTCTACTACCACCAATACTACTACTACCACTACCACTACTACTACCACCACCACCACTACCACTACCACCACCACCACCACCACCACCCACCACTACTACTACTACTACTACTACTACTACTACTACTACTACTACTACTACTACTACTACTACTACTACTACTACTACTACTACTACTACTACTGCTACTGCTACCACTGCTACTGCTACTGCTACTACTACTACTACTACTACTACTACTACTACTACTACTACTACTACTACTACTACTACTACTACTTCTAATTCATTATTATTATTATTATTATTATTGGTAATGTGACAATAATTTTGCGATTTAAAAATGTGGACGCCTAAGTTAACAATGTGTTGGTACCTGATTGTCCAAGGCCCTGTTGAACAAAACATTAATATGGTTTATTTTAGTTTCCATCACAATCTCATTAAAGCCATATCCTGGCTAATGCCAGATGAGTTCCTTACAATCAGAAGTGAAGGCGAGACAGTCAAACTAGGTCAAGAATTAATTGTGGCATCAGTAAAATTCTAAGGGGTAGGCTTGACCTGGTTTGACTGTACATTCCCTGCAGTCTGTTCAGGAACTATACGCTGGTTGACACTTTCACACCTATGAGCGCCACACATCAGATCTACTCTTGTCAGTAATGGAATCTCTTGGGAGATAACGGATGAGCAATTTGCAAATTGGGAACAAATTCCCTTCATAACAGAAGAAACTTTATAATCTATTCTTGCCTTAGTTGTTGTATTTATTACAATAATAAATTATTGGTACCATCTAAATAAATTAGAGTACTGGCTGCCTGGAATTTCCATAAAGGCTAGCGGAGCAAGGCAGCATCGCATAGCTTGTGGTCGACCAGGCTGGATTTGCTAGGGCTTTTGAGGGAATGAGATCACAAAAACAGAATTACAGTAGGGGTAAGGGTATTAATTTGCAGGGTGCTGAATGAAAATGGAAGCTTCTGCGCTGCGCTTCCAACATGGCATAAATACTGTAATACATAAATATTATCTACCTAAATATAACCAAGCGTACTAAACACAACATGTGCGGTTGCTTTCGATCTGTCAAGTTAAGCTCCAACTTGCTATTGCCTAACCTTTTGAAAGTCAATTAAAGAAACTATTGAAGAACTATGACTATGTGCGGGAAGTTTGGAAAGCACTCATGAAGCTTGAGTTGTTTAAGCTAGGAATGATACTTCTCCAGTGCTCTCCAAACCTCAGCATGCATTGAATTAACTCCATTAAATTTTACTCATGGTGAACCATGAAAGGATACGATGTGAGGTTGTACTGGCAGAGGAATGAAAAAAAATGGAAAATGCTTTCTCACACAGCTCCAGGGTCTGTGGCTAAGGGGACTTAACCCTTTCAACCCTGAGATCAGCATGCATATTCTCTGCATGTTCTCCATACATTAATAATATTATTTTTCTATTATTCTGAAGATGAGAATGTTTAACAATCAAGACATCTATAACTTGGTGATCTTTTACTATATTCTCATAACCCTTGTGTTTGATTAAGCAGTGATATTAAAAGGAGAAAATAGATGCTGGTCACTCTTAGGGGATAAAGGGTTAAGTCATATGCTCACTGCTTTTGTCAGTTGCTTTTTTCGCTGTCTGTCATTGTTGACTGAAATTTCAAAGCCCCAGTTTCCACCCAACACTTGATTAGTTAGAAAACTTCACAGTATTGGTTTGACATTTTTTTTTAAGATTGTTAGTATTCAGTCTTACCCAATCAGATATGCCATGTAGGGGTTCGGTAGTTATCTATTCCATGATAGGTCAAGTTTGTTTGTGAAATAAAAGTCAGTTGGAGGTGATCAGCTTGACAATGCAACACCCAGTCAGAGCCACGCAATAGTTTCCAGAGTAATGTGATAATAAAGCTCTCACAAAACTTTGGGAGCTATTGTCAGGCTCCCTGCCACATTGTCAAGCTGACCAGAGCCAACTGACTATTTTATCTCACACACCTGTCTGGCAGCTGGAATTCTTAAGTACCTGGCTCTTATAAGAGATTCCCAGTGAGCTGGTCCTGTTGTCATGTTAAATGCTCCAGGGTAAAATAACAGCTTACAGCCTGCAATGTGGAATGTTTAATGTACTCAAGGGTCAAGTAATACACACACAAGACGTCCCTGACATCCTGATGAAAAGATATCAAAAAGAGCAGAACATACATGTACATGTATATGTAATGAATTTTGGCATACTTGATGCACACAGTTATGTTGAACTTCGATTTCCTTGCACCTGTATGTTTGCTTGTTGCATTAGGATTTCATTACACCAAGGTTCTCTTCCATTCACTATACAGCAAGTGGACTTGATATTAACATTTGTTTTCATGAGTATAGAGTATAGAGGTTCGTTACATGTAAAAGTAATAAAGTTTTGATCCAAGTTTTTTTGAAGGTTTCATTGTACTATGCATGTATTAATTTAGGAGAGCAGCATTTACCAGGGTCCTGGTGTCATTGGGCGGCCAAAAGCCATTCAACATCTCACTGCAGGTTGTTTGGAGTGCATCAACCTGAAATGTGGGTCTGTGGGGGTTTTAGAGATGTAAGGGCCGATTTACACGGTACGACTTTGTCGCATGCGACAACGGCTTACGACAGGCCCACGACATGATTTACGATTGTTGTGTACGCCAGAAAAAATGTCGTAGCATTTTAAAACATGTTTTAAAATGCTGCGACAATCGTAAGTCATGTCGTAGGCCTGTCGTGAGCTTGTCGCATGCGACAAAATGGTATTGTGTAAATCGGCCCTAAGGTTAACTTTTGAACAACTGGGCTGAGAAAGCATCAATAATTTCAAACCTTCTTCCTCCTTGCAAACAACCAAAATTAATTTTGTATAAACTTAAGATGGTTTCTTGAATTGTTTAATTAACCAATAATATGATCTACCTTGCTGAGTGTAAACTTGAGCCATTTCAGGAAACCTCATGTCATAGCAAATTCCAATTCCTATTTTACAAAGAGCTGTCAAAAAATAACAGGAACCAAAAATTGGGTTCAGGCCAATTCAAATGCATTGAAAACAAGCCAACAAAAATGAAGTGATGATAATATTAAAATACGTAAAAGTTTTACCTGTGTCCATCATTGTTAACTGATTTCCAGCAGAAAGAACTTCTGATTCTTGAAAACGGATTTTTCCTGGAACATCTATATCAAAAAGGTGAACCTAAAAAATATAATGTACCTAAATCAAGAAATGTAACTATGTTTATGGAATATTTGATGCAAATTATTGCCTTAACCCTTTGGCATCCAAACCGGCTTGTCTAACGCCAGACGATTTTACTCGTCGATGGGTTAAATCTTTGCAAAATAATGTAAATTAATGACCTATTTCCCTCTTATTCTTCAACTTATTGTGAGGTCTTCTAAGGGGTGGGGCTGATAAGTGACAAGCAGCCAACCAAAATGGATTTTCTAAATAGCAACAAACTGCTTGAATAGAATGCAAAACTCCAACAATGACATGAGAAACAGTAAATAAAAAGAGTGATAATGAATGCTAAATCTGTGCGCAAAATATATAGATCAGTAAAATGTATGGCCGTCTGGAAAGAGAGAAAGCATTGGCAATAATGATCTCTTCCACAATCATATTGCCAGGGGTACATGGAAATTTCTAGCAACAGCAACATTACACCAACAATGATCAAACAACAGCAACGTTTGTCTGAGATACAGTACATGTTACGACAACTCTCTACAAAGCTGCAAAAGGAAAAAGAACTATTTTCAGGATGGTGATTACTAATTCACCCTCCCAGGAGTCAATGGGTTAATCACTCACTGAGAAATTATGTCCTCATTAACCCTTTGATATCCAAACCGGCCTAAACCGGCCAGACAATTTTACTCCTCAATGGGGAACCCCTGGGAGTCAATAGGTTAATTGTCCAGATTTATAGCTGTGAGGATAATTTCTCTCTTTCGTATAATGTTGTAACAAATAGTGATAAAAAGGTCTTACTTGGGTTACCATTAACCCCTAAACTGGCCTTAACTGGCCATACTTTATAGTATTTTACTCTGTCTAACGCCAGACGGTCTTACTCGTCAATGGGGAGCCCCTGGGAGTCAATGGGTTAATTAATCACTCACTGAAAAACTATGTCCCATTAATGGAGAGGAGATGCACTGTAGTTTTCGACTGGTTAACCCACTGACCCCTCAGTTTCCCTGGGATTCCCCCAGTTGACAAGTAAAATTGTCTGATGTTAGAGAGAGTAAAATTTAGAAGTCTCACGCCAGGAGTCAATGGGTTATACTGGACAGGAAAACTAACCTATTGAAAGCCACAACCTACAACTACGAAACTACTCAACCAAGGACTCTTGTGAATTACTGTATTATTGCTGTGTATTTGCAAATAAACTGGGGACAGTAAGGAAGGCAGATCAAGATGGCGATTCACAACTTTTTAATCACTCAACTCAGGCCTCCTGTACAAGCCAAATATGGAAAAGGGAACCCTGCTGAAACAGGGAACCCAAACCGAAAGATCTAACATTATTATAATGAGGGTTTTTGTAACTGCTGAATAGTTCCTAATAAAGATTACCCAAGAGATGGTATAATGGAAGACACAAGACCAACCGGAAGATGAAACTGTTACAAATGGAACTCCATTTTTCAACCAAGAAAGACACTAAAGTAGTCTGCATTTGCCGCAAAAATAATACTGTACATGTATCTTAATTGTTCATAACATTCTGCTTCTCTGTACTGCATTTTTGTTGAAGAACAAAAGGTAGCACATGTTGCCAGTTACCTTCCTGTGTTTAGCAAGCATGGTTCCATCTGGACCAAAGGAAGTCGAAGTATTGTACAGCTTTCCGGAATCTCTTTCAGGAATCGATCCTCCAATGATATAACACTGTGCCTCTTTGGCAACTGATGACAGCAAATTTGTAGATTCCCCAGGGATTTCCTCTGCATAGTCAGCAAAATACTGAGTACCATAAGGTGAATTGAAACACTCCTGGGGAAAGAACAAATTTCATCTGAATACGTAAAAAATTATCTTACAGTAAGACTCAGTCCAAGATAAGAGGCAAGATTCACAGAGATAGGCGAGTGAGAGAGAGAGATAAGGATAAGGATGACTGGGTCTATTATGGTAGCATCAATTGGAATAATAATAATAATAATAATAATAATAATAATAATAATAATAATAATAATAATAATAATAATAATAATGGGATGAGAAATGGGTTAATAATGAGAAATGGTATGAACATCAATCAGAAGGGGTAGTGGAAAATGGAAAATGTAAGATTTTGTGGGACATGAACATCTAGTGTGACCATGTTATCAAGGCCAGAAGACCTGACATTGTTGTTGTTGAGAAGGAAAACAACAAGGCAATCATAGTGGATATAGCTTCACACTGGAATCACAGAGTGTATGCAAAGTAAGGTGAAAAGATTGAGAAATGTCAGGACCTGAAGAGAGAGATTGGAAGGACTGTGGGGGATTAGGCATCTGGAAGTGGTACCGATAGTCGTTGGCACACTCAAAGTAGTAAGCAAAAGGTTGGATGCATAGCTTGAGAAGCTAGGTGTTACCACCAGAATGGGACTGTTGCAGAAAACAGCCTTGTTAATTAGGCACTGCTAGGATTCTAAGGAAGCTGTTGGAAAGCTGAAAGAGAAGAAATGACACAAAGGACCTTTGGCCATTGGCTGTGGCTCACTCCTTTGGTGTAATATTGGCATAACATCCGCCAGAGCTATAGCATTACATTTACATAATAACAATAATAATAATGATGATGATGATAATATGGTGATACAATGCAGTAATAATAGCAAAATGGTCCTTATACATAATTATAATCAATTATTATAATAATACATATTAAATGTACGAAATAAATTAAATATAAAAATGTCGTTTGGATTTGATTAGTAACCAGTAACAAATGATTTAATAATTAGCTACATGTAAGATTAGAGTTTAGTCATTAAAATATGGTCTGATAAGAAATCATGACTGCTTCCTTATTACAGTGCGCAGCGTCTTACCGTGGCCACCTCACAAAGTTTTTTACAAATTGTAGGCCAATCAGGCTGTGTGAATTTGATTGACAGTCACGCCTCCTTGCAAAGTTCGCACAGTTGTAAGTTGAGTAAGTAAGGTGTGTTGCACTGTAACATGGAACTCTTTCTTTTAAGCACAAAGTCATAATATTATTAAAGGGGTCATAATATTATTAAAGGGGTTGTGGCACTGTGTAGGGGGTGGAGCAGGGGGGGGGGGGGGAGTGAAACACAGAAATGGGTTAGAAACCATTCATTATTTATGCCAGGGCAAGAATGAGGGGAATAAATAATGAATGGTCCCTTAATCAACTGGGCTGGTATGACCACTGTAGAGAAATTTGAAAGCTGACGTTTCGAGGGTTAGCCCTTAGTCAGAGTGAATTAGGGTACCTAGTGTTTTATAAGGGCCATGCTATTGGTAGGGATATACACATAGCAACAATGATTACAAGAATAAATTAGTTGAAAGAAAAGTGTTTGTTAATTCAGTGGGGAATGAGGAAGCCGATACAAAAAATGAATCTTTGTTTGGCATTTTTTCATAGTTACTCCAAGATGAAGGATAATTTGCAGAAAAACACCTTGCAACTAATTTTGCGCTTCAAAAGACAAAGGAGCAATTACGCATGTTTTTGTATTTTAAATACCGAATCAATTTACACTGTACCCCAACCTACTCGTCGCTTATCTGTGATATACCAACCGGTAACACAACAATCTTTGCGCCTTTAGACACCGCTTCCTTGATTTTCTCCCTGGCCAGCTGCAAGTTCTGAGCTTTGTTGGCGGAAACCGCTAGTTGGATCAGCGCGATACGAAATGCTGTAATACACAAAAAATTGAGTACAAGTTACATTTTCTTGCGCGCGAAAGTGCGATAGTTTTAGTCTTAGAGAAAACTAACGCTTATTGTAGAGGCCTGATTAAAGAGGATTATTATTTCATACGCAATATTTAAAACTCACTGGAGGCTGCCATCTTGAAAACACAGTCGAAGACCCGGACATCCATATTTGGTTATAAGTACCATATATGTACAGAATACACAATGAGAATCGAGCGCGCGAAAATTTGTAGTTACCGCAGAAGCATGGCGGACGAAAGGTGACTGATCAGAAGTTCGAATTGTGAAAAGGACCTTTGATTACTGCTTCTAAATAACATGACACCTTTTGTAGAAGGATGGGATTTCGTAGAAACCCTTGGGGAAGGTGCTTATGGCGAGTAAGTAAGCTTATAACCGTAAAAATGCTTGATTTGCTGAACTAGCTGTTGCGGTGCGAATGACTAATTGCTTTGATTGTCCATTAGAGTGAAGCTAGCCGTTAATAGGGAAACCCAAGAGGCGATCGCTGTGAAGATAATTGATTTAGAGAAAGCTACCGAAAAAGACTGTTATGATAATGTGAAAAAGGAGGTTAGTTATAAGCTTATTACTTTGACGCGATTGATTTTTATCATAATTAATATTAGAATGAATGATCCTGTGCCCTTATTATTTAAGCTTATGTTTTCACTCGTTCATTGATGATCGTAGATCTGCGTTCACCGCATGCTTCAAGATGTGCACGTCATTCGATTTTACGGACAGAGAACTGAGGGCAAAAAACAGTACCTATTTCTGGAGTGTGCTAGCGGTGGAGAGTTGTTCGACAGAATAGGTAAGCCAAAAATTGGTGGGCGCTTTAAAATTGTTGGTAGTCAGAAAAACTTGGCTGACAAAAGGGGTAGACTTTCATATACCGGACAAAAATGGCGGATGACAAGAGAACCATTGTTAGTCAGATTAGGCCTTGTTAATTAGGTATTGTTATGTTCGCTTTGTTCTTTTGTTTTGTGGTTTATTCCGGATGCGGTATAAGAAAGACCAGCCGACAAAGGAGAGGGGGGTGGGGTGGGAGTAACAGAAGTGGAAGAGTGATAATGATAGGTTGGTACTTTAAGTAGGGTTATTAAAGTGTATCATAATAGTATGTAATTATATCCATGTATACCCATGTATATCCATGTATTCCCATGTATGTCCATATCTAATGATAGGCGTGTAAAATCGGTTCAATTGTGAGGTATGAAGCAAAAAGCTTGAATGTCAAAAAATTGCTGGAGGGGACGGGAAAACATTCTGGGAACTTTTTATGCACAGTAGATCTGACGCCTTTCACACTGAGGGACTCACATAAAACAGTTTGACACTGAAGAACCTGTGGTCTTCCAAGTGACTTGAATGTATTGTTATCAAGGAAATCTTGCCTTTTGAAGGGAGAGGAAAACCAGACCCAGAGAAAACACTTCTATATCAAAGTGGAGCACCAACAAACTCAACCAAATATTTTCTTCCTGTAGGCCAGTGCTCTTACCATTGTGACATTCCTGCTCTACATTGTAGTGAAATGTGGTTGAGACAGGGAACACAGTCAAAAACTCCCACTTTTTCATGTTTCTTTAACAGTTTTTGCATTGATTCACTTCTGCTTCTTGCTCTGTTATGATTCCCTCTTTTTGGCGTTTTTCCTCCCTTCTCGTCTACCAGTGAGTCTCATCCCCTATATAATGGGCCATTTCCGAGTTGCTGTTTGTCTCGGTTTCGAAGTGAGTCTTGGTGCTCAACTATTGTAAGGGAAATGAGTTTGATTTACATAAGAATACGCAACTCATTTCCATTTGAATAGTTGTGCACCAGGACTCGCTTTGAAACTGAGGCATGCAGCAACTTGGAAATGGGCTATTATTCCCCCAGGCTCTTGTCTTATGTCCCCTCCTAACATACTTCAACGTCTCACCTTACACAAAACGCTCACACAAAATTTACGTTGATGTCTTTCAGAACCTGATTGTGGAATGCCATTACAACAGGCTCAGCGATATTTCAGGCAACTCATAGAGGGAGTGGTAAGAGTAACCTGTTGTAACATGAATTGCCCCCCCCCCCCCACCCCCCTGGTCCCACCCTAAAGGGAGGTTTTTTTAGAAAATCCTCTGTGACTAGAATTTCTGTGACTAGAATTAATAAAAACTATTCTATAAGTAACACTACATGTAAGGAAATGGATTTAAAAAAGGGGTTTAGTTTCTAAAGATACTGTGGTGCTGCGTCGGTGGGTAAGTGAAACAAAGAAATGGGTTTATTAACTGGGGTGGTTCAGGGATCAGTGGATTAACAACCTCCATATCCACTCATAAACTATGTTTCCTTTAAGCTAAATTTGTTTTAAATAAAATCCCAGTTGTAAATAATGATAATGATAATAATAATAATAATAATAATAATAATATTGTTATTAGCTTCTTCTCTCATTTATTTATTTATTTCTTTTCTAATAGGAGTACTTGCACAAACAGGGTGTCACTCACAGAGACATAAAACCTGAAAACCTTCTTCTTGATTCTGATGGTAACAGTAGTGATAATTCACTTAATTATTTACAGCTTAGGTCAAGTCAGTACTGAAACAACCTCAAAGTCTGAATTACCGATGTTAAATTCAGGCCGAGGTCTACATTGTAAATGTACTGTACTTGCAGTTACAATGCACAAGTTAGGGTTTTCTGCATTTTATGATCAGTATTAGTTTGAAATATTTCTTTTGCTGCTCAATGCTGATTCCTATTCTCAGATAATTTGAAAATATCAGATTTTGGCTTTGCAACTGTTTTCCGATACAAAGGCAAGGAACGACCCCTGGGAAGACGATGTTGTGGAACGCCTCCTTATGTTGCACCTGAGGTAGGAATGAATAGTTCTTTTATTTATTCCTTGTAATTTTTGTGGTGAAATTTGCACCTGAGAGCTTTGCCATGATGATAATTATGCATCATTTGCAATGTAGGTTTTGTCTGATTGTGAATACCGAGCTGAGCCTGCAGACATTTGGTCCTGTGGCATTGTCTTAGTTGCCATGTTAGCAGGAGGTAGGTTGACAACTGTTAAACCTGATATCATGTTCTACTAAAAACAGACTTGTACACAATGTTTTTCCCTTTTTTTAAAAAAAGTATTTCATTGTTCCTTGATATCAACATAATGAACTTTTAAATGCATAAGGCAAGGCACAATAGAACAAGACAACAGATATATTTGTGTTTTTTAAGGGGAACACTGCCTTGCAGCTGGTTAGCCCATGCAACTTCCTTATTGCATGACATAGAACAACGCCACTTATCTCCCCAGCACTACAAGCTGAGTGGTAAACAGCATGTTCTGGATAGGACAAGAGTATTGGTTAGCGAGCAATGTACAAAGACAAATGAGCCGACAAGCTTGGAGGAAGTTGCTGCGAAGACTTAATGGCACCACAAAGAAGTGACCCAATTTTAATGATTGCAAAGCAGTACATCCAACCCATCTCCAAAGGGAGGGAGGGGAAAAACTTTAACAAATTTTAAACAGCTATGTGCCAAGTGAACCTAGGACAGCAAACTGAGGCTTTTATAGCTAGACTCTGTCTATTAATTAATAACTCACTGAAAAACTATGTCCCCATTAATCCATTGGCATCCAAACCGGCCAAAACCGGCCAGACTTAGTATTTTACTCTGTCTAACGCCAGACGATTTTACTCGTCAATGGGGAACCCCTGGGAGTCAATGGGTTAATAACTCACTGAAAAACTGTCCCCATTAAAGTAGCTAGTGGTACGGGTTCTACTATGTACATTGTGACAAGTAGGTATTGGCTCTTTAGGCTCTTTAGCAGTAATGAATGAGGCCTTAACAGATTTGGCCAATGCAGATGCATGTTATAATCTGAGATCTAGGAACAAGGTCTTTACAATATATGTCCTCGTTTTATTTGCAAGAAGACCATTGATTTTATGATCTTGAAGGACCGATTACAAAGAACACAAAGATAATTATTGCGACATGAATAGCCCTTTTAGTATGGTCGTGTTCCATTAACTGTATTTTAGTGATAAGGCAGTAACATCTCAATGAATTAAAGCAGACAGAATCAATTAATGTGGTTTTTGGTGAGAGGAGAAAAGCAAAGCACCCTGAGAATAACTTCTTGGAACTAAACAGAGTAGAGGAGAAACAAACTCATCCCACAAACTTGTAGCGTGTTAACCATTTGACTCCCAGGAGTGATAAGCATGTAAATTCTCCTCACAGTTTCATTGAAATGTCAGTCAGACAGGTATTGAGAAAAAAGGTAGTTATTATCAGCTTAAGGGATGTGATCTTGATATAACACCAAATTTTCATGATTACCCAACAAAGAAATCTATGGTACTAGTTAGGAGAATGAACGTTTCGATCTTGGGAATTAATGAAAGGGTTAAGTCCAGGATTTAATGCCAGGTCATGATAATAAGTGGAAACTCAATCACTGTTAGAATGAAAATTTGTAATTTTGCATTCTATCAACAAACTCCAGTGTGCTGCTGTTCAATTGTGGCAAAATAAGTTGCAGTCTACAGTTTTTAACTGTAAACCTGCCTTATTAAAAATGGACACTAGTGTCTGGCTTAATCTTGTCATTGGTTTATAGAACTCCCTTGGGATCAGCCAACAAGGCAATACAAAGAGTATGCTGATTGGACTGATGGCCGAACGCACAGAACACCATGGAGCAAGATGAGCCTAGAGTCATTAGGTTTAAAAATAGTAACAATTTTTCTTCATAAAATCATTGCTTTTCCAAATCTAGCTTTGATTTTTTAGTTCTTTGTTGTGAGTTAAGAAGTAGACATTCAATTAAAACTTTGACTCAATACCTCACTAAGTTAATTAGGCACAGTTCAAACGTCGAACTTTTCATGTACTGAACTTAAATCCTTATTTGGGTCGACCCAAATAGTAAAGTTCACGGTTGATTCAGACGTCGAACTTATTTAGTTGAACTTATCACTAATCAATATAGAAGAGAATTGTGGGTTGCAAAAATAAATTATACAAATTCATGCATTTTATTTGGCACATGAGAAGTTCGACATTTGATTCGAAGTCGCTCCATAGTCAATTTTCCCTTGTAGGTTACTCAAACATAATTCTTGCGTTGACCCTAATTAGGTGTGTCGAACTTAATTGATTCAAATGTTGATCTTTTCATGTACTTTACTGAATGAATTTGGTCGTTACATTTGAGTACATGTACATGAAAAGTTTCATGTTTGAAGTGGGCCTTAGTGACTGTAAATTTAGTGTAAAATTTGTTCACATTATTTTAGGATCTTGTGTCTTATAGAGGGCGTCGATCGATGGCAACGGTCGATTTGTCGCTCGATATGACGGTCGACGCATGGTTGATATATCAGTCGATCCTCGGTCGCTACTCGGTCAACACTCAGTCGATAATTGGGGATGACACAAGATCCTTATTTTAACCCATTGACCCCTGAGAATGAGACTTTTTACAGTTTTTTACAGTTTTTATGCTGTCTAATGCCAGATGATTTTACTTGTCAACTGGCGGTGTCCAAGGGTGTTTGAGGTGTGAATAGATTGATGAAAAAAAAAAAAAACATGTCCATGAACCATTGGTTTCATAAATAATAAATTATTATCTTTTGTTTGATCACAATTTTTCCACTCTTTCAGAGTTTTTAAAAAAGATTCTGGTGAACAATCCAAAACGGAGACTCACAATACCACTTTTGAAAAAAGAAAAATGGTATAAAAGGTACATACATGTAAAATAAGATTCCTCTATTATTTTTCCTTACTTTTCTTTCCGTTTTTTTGCTTTTTGTAAATACTTGATTTCAAATTCTTCTTAGGTCATTGTCAAAGAACCCAAGAGAGGGTAAGTACTGTACATGGACATACCGGTATTTAAATTTACTAAAACAACTACTCTGTATTCACCTTAGTGTTGGTGACTACTTAACAATTAGACCCGTAGCCCTTGCGGGCTACAGGTCAATAGCCCATGAGGCGAAGCCGAATGGGCTATTGACCCATGGTTCTTGAGGGCGAAGGGTCTAATTGTTTTAGTATCAACTAGTTGGACAGAAAAGGCAATAATAAAGTTAGCAAATCCAAGTCGAATAAACCTTTATTTGGGAATAAAACGAAAGAAAGCGTCACACTTTTCGCTACTCGAGGACTATTACTAATAGTCCTCTAGTAGCGTAGCCAGTCAAATGCAGGATTTGCATTAGTCCACTAGTTTGGTGATACTAATGGTGGATATTCACCTTGCCACTTCATGGCTTGATAAATACATCCACCACTTGCCACCTTTGCTATGGAGAATAATTGTTAATGAATTATTACGATTATTGTAGCTTGGGTTATCTGCAAGGTATAGGTGTTGAGTTTTATTACACAATCATGCCTGATTTTTTTTAGGTTGTTCACCGGGTGATACACCATCAAGTACGGGACCTTTCAAAAGAAGATGCACTGAGGCTGATGTTATTTCTCCAGTTCATCCAAGAAGAAATCCGTGAGTTATGGTTTCTTGTTTCTTCAGGGCTTATGTTTTAATGAACACTTGGTCATTTGTCTTCTGCAGTTAAAAGGAAAGTGAAGTGTTCCAGAGGTACTTGTAGTCTCCTTTCCAGTCCTTATTTGGTTGTCACACAATACGTTGCATGACACATCAAATAATGGCCGCAAAGGAGACTATTCCGGAAGGGGATGGGGGAATTCCGAACAACACTAGCTACATGTAACCTAAGCTTCCTGGCTTAAATTTTTTCCTTGTCATTTGTTTAGAGATCACATTTCTGCATCCCAGCCAGAGCCTCGTCGACTAGACAGTGGTATTGGTAGTGGCATTTTGGACAATGTGGATGATGATAGAGCGGTAAATGGGTTGTGTTTTTCACAACCTGTTCATCTTGATCACATGCTACTCAGTACACAAATGCAATGCACCCCAGGAGCATCTCAGGTGATGTCAAGAGTTTTGTCTTATTGAATTTGCATTGCCTCTTCATCACTCTTTTCGCACCTAATGGGTCACCATAGCAACAAGAACGCCATCTAAAAAAACTTTGTATTTTGTCTTTAAAAGATTATCTCAAAAACAAGCTCAATGACTCCCCTATTTATTGCTGGAAAAGTGATTAGCAGGCTTACATGTAACTCTGCGCAGTTAAAAAAATTGTCTCGAGCGGATTTAGAGCTACTTAAATTCTCCAGTTGTGAAGCCCTCACGAGGTACTTTACCTCCCGAAGGTAGCTCTGAAATTGCTTCAGAGAATTCTTTCTTCGTTGTTTTTTTGCATAGAGTTTTAACTAAACCTGCTAATGACTTTTCAACCATAAGAAGGGAAGGTAGCAAGTTCTTTTTAAGTTGCATGTATAAGAATCTAAAAATCAAATGCTTTTGGATGGCAGCTCTCCTGTTGCTGTTGTAACTTATGTTAGAAATAGAAAATAGAACATTAACCCTCAGATTTTTAGAGTAGCTACAATGTACAATCCTGGTCAAAACTGTTGGGACAATTCCTGGTTTCCCCCCACCCCCCATTACAATTTTTCATGGTCCCGAAATCAAGATTAGTTCATTGATCGCTCCAATGTTCCAACATTGTCTGGGGGAAAGGGGGGGAGGCAAAAAAGGCAGCGAAAGAAGAACATGCGTTGCTCATACATATAACGATGGAAGGATGTACAGTAAATTCTCTAGTTTTTGGCCAAATTTGACAAGTGTCCTCAAGTCTTGTGACCCGGATTGTAATAGCTAATATCTCCGAGTATTGAACAGAACAACTTTAAGAATCCCAACTGGCCGGAGACAAACCAGTTGGCTATTTACAAGTGCAGCCAGGAAATTGAACCACCGACTACCTGGAACAAATTCAAAGAGTGGTCAGAACGCGTCTTGAACCCCGGATCTCAAGGCATGCGCCCTAACTACTGGGCTGCACTCCTCATTTACTGTTTGGTGTTTCACTTGCAAGCAGTTTTGGTGATACCATGTTGTAGGGTGAATACTTAGAACTGAAATGATTAAAATGTTAGGGTATGTTCCCCATGACATTTTGGACAATACAAACAAAGTAATCTGATTGTTTGGATCTTGAAAGGACATTGACATTCTTGAGAGAAGTAATTTTAAAATAATGCGATTTTTCCCTTTCAGACACCATTTCAGAGACTGGTGAAGAGAATGACACGCTTTCATACAAAGAAGACACCAGAAAAAATGCTTTTTAAATTGAAGGAAGTTCTCGACAACCTCAAATACAACTTCTCAGTTAATTCTCAGCATCAAGTAAGTTGTGACATGATCTGGTTCAAATCAATAAATTTGGTGAGAGGTGGTTTGAACGATACTTCTCTGATTCTTTATTGGCCAGTGTGACATATAAAGGGTATCAACATTGAAAAAGTGGGGGGGGGGGGGAGGGAGGGGCATTGTGACTTTTCTCATGAACTGGAAGAGGGGTGTTAGGAAGAAGAGGTGAATTTTCGATTCATTGTCTCAACCTTGTAGTACAATGTACATGTACATAGTTTGAAAATAGATATATTTAAAGAAAAGGAACATGGGAGTTTTATGATGATTGAATTAATCTTTTTACATCACCTAAACACGCAAGACTCTTAACCCATTGACTCCCAGGGGTTCCCCATTGACGAGTAAAATCGTCTAGTGTTAGACAGAGTAAAATCGTCTGGCGTTAGACAGAGTAAAATACTAAGTCTGGCCGGTTTAGGCCTGTTTGGATGTCAAAGGGTTAACTGGGAGTTTTTCAGTGAGTGATTAATTAAATAAAGTTCATGTCTGTATGTCCTGTTTCATATCCATAGGTTACAATTTTCACCACTGATAAACGACAGAAGAAACTGAGCATCAAGATCAATCTCATTGACATGAATGGTTCTCTCCTAGTTGACTTCAGACTATCAAAGGTAAATAAAACCACAGTTGGAAAGTTGCATTTCATTACAACAACATTAGTAATTAATATTTAATTACATTACTTCATATTAAATCTTAATATTACTATTAGAGCAGTTTTCAAATGACTATCGAAAGTAATTATGCAATTGCAATTGCTATGCTTGGTGATTGGTTTAAGAATCTCGGGCCAGTTTATCAACCAATGAGAAGGAAAACCAAAGCCAATCGTGACTTGCATGACCGATTTTCCCGCACTTTGAGCAAGTTACATGGAATTGCTACGAATTTTGATTAGTTCATTGCAATCTTTGCACGTGCTGTGATAATTAGGTCGAGGTAATTACTTTGGAATTTGTTTTGTGATACTCAATTGAAAACTGATAATTCGTCTGAAGTCTCACAGCACATACACAGGGACTACCCTGGACATAAGGTTGAAGTAGAGGTGTTAGACCATGAAGATCGTTGGATAGAGTGGGGCATCAAAGAGGCCATCTACATGTATATCCGGGTTCATAGGCCGGACTTGAACCGTGACACTGGAAGATACCTGCTCCCCCACATCTGGGACAATCTGTTGCGGTCATGTGTTGCTAAATCACATGACCGTTAACAGTTTACCGGTTCACAATTCTTGTTTTTCATTTATATGTGAACAAGCCTCCAAGAAGGAGCCGAAAGCTCCTACGCTTCAACTTTCTATAAGTACTGTGTATAAGTTTTAAAACTAGTTTAATAATAATAATAATAATAATAATAATAATAATATTATTATTATTATTATTAATACTACTGATAACTAATGTTAATAAACTAATGTTAATGTTAATTAATGTTAACTTAACATTAATACTAAATGTAACCAGGATAAGACATATTAAAGTGAAAAAACGTTCTCTGGTTAAAAACGATTAAACCAGATTTAACCAGAGAATGTTTTTTCACTTTAATTACTATTAATGTTAAAAAATATTAAGTTCTTTTTTTTGTCCCAAAATGTGGTCATTTGGGATTTAAATTGCAAAAATTTGAATGCATACTGCTAATCTTCATCAGAAAGGAGGTTGACTGATAATGCATAAACACTAGTAGTGAAATCGTAGTTGATCAAAAATAATAATATTCATGTAACCGTACATTTCCTTCATCATGCTTTTTGTGATCACCATCTTGTTTCTATGGTAATCACATATTCCACGATGTGTGTAAAATCTGTAGGTCTCACTCCCAGTAGTCATAGAGGATATTACATGGCCACGCAGGGATACAAATTTTATCTTCAAGTGCTGAAAGTATCCCTCATGAGTGAGCGAAGCTAACGCGTGAGAGATACTTTCAGCATGAGAAGATAATCTTTGTATCCCCAAGCAGCCATGCAATGTTCTGTTTATTATACAGATATTGATGAAATGTCCAGATTTAAAACAACTTGTTTTACTCATTTTCGAAATGATGAAAAAGTGGTCACCAACCGCTAAAATATGCCTGTTGTGTGACATGAAACAAGATATGAAAGTTATGAAAAACAAATCATGATAATGTAAAATTTTGCAATAACAATGTTAATGTTGAAGAGAAGAATTATTAAAGCACAAAAGTATCTTACAATGAAGAGGAAGCTCACGTTTTATTGGCTAATTGTGTTCGTTACCATGACAACACCTATACCGTATTTTCACATGTGAGATAAAAATGATATGTTCACTGTGCGCGGTGAAGATATGATATTTTGTAAAATAAAAAATCCTCGTGTTTCATCAGCATCTATAGAGCTTTTGCACGGCAGCCACAATGGATTCTTTTTCCTATGGGAACAAAATTAATGTTCTTTCTAATGCAAAACATTTTCATTGTTCTTGCCATGCAACAAGGCTGCCGTGCAAAACCTCTATGTAATAAAATGGGCTAACTTGTGTTTGCTCTCATTTACCCTTGCAGGGCGATGGGCTGGAATTTAAAAGACACTTTCTAAAGATTAAAGCACAACTAAAGGACATCATAGAAAGATAACAATATTCATTTAATTGGCCCAGGTACATGTACCATGACTTGTTAGGTTTATCTTACATATTTTGCCAAATTTATTGTAGAAAAAAGTAAAGAAAGGTTAAAAATTAAATTTTGTTACTGTTCCAGATGAGATCAAATCTCATTGTTTTTATTGTAAACAGTTAAGTTCATCTTGTGTTATAGTTACTGAAAGCATTCAATATTTTATCATAGACTACAATAATCATGTTGCCACAATGTTGACAAAATGCATTTTATTTTAAGTAAATAAAGTCCAAACATTTTATTAAACATAGCAGTTTTTTTTGTAATTTAAAAAATGCACATTTTTGACTAAAAATTAATTATCATTCTTCAAGTGAACCACATTCCCATAATTTGACAGAAATGCACCTGGACAAAACCACTATCAATGGTAAAAAAGCTTTTAAGGCTGAAAATAATGTCTTTATACATGTAAGTTTAATTCCAGGCCTAAGGATTAGACAATCCATACTTTTGCATTTCTACCCTTCAAGGATAAAAATTACTTGACTACATGTACAGCACTATATGCTGCTCTCTTCATCCATTAAAGTGCCTATCGTCTCAAACTTTTCCACTCAATTTATTCTCTGAAAACGTCCCAAGTAATTATATTGTGTAGTTTTTGGAACCTTTTCATTGAAATTTCGCTTTTTATTGGCTTTGAAAGACAGGAAAAATGAACATACTTTGATCAATTTTCCACTTTATTTATTCTCCGAAATAGTCCCAAATACATCATGTTGTTTTTAGAAACTTTGGATTGAAATTTCAGTTTTTTATTGGCTTTGAAAGACTGGAAAAGTGGTCATACATACTTTGATCCATGACCAAGCAATGAAGGGGAGTGGGTTTTATACTGGGTTGAGGTCACAAATTAATTTATAGCTCTTTTCAAAAACCATACAAAGCAGTCTCTGGCGTCAACCAGGTATCACACCCACTCCCCTTCATTGCTTGGTTATGGATCAAAGTACATGTACAGTGTATGACCACTTTTCCAGTCTTTCAAAGCCAAAGAAAAACTGAAATTTCAATCCAAAGGTTCTAAAAACAACACAATGTATTTGGGACGATTTTGAAGAAAAAATAAAGTGGAAAAAATAATTGCGGTGATATGCACTTTTAGCTCCAAAATCCGTTTGGCCTCATTTCCGTGCATCAGTGGGGAAAGAAGACCCTGTTGAGCTTGACTCTAGTCTAGTCCTCTTTGATTCTTTTAAGAAAACAATTTCTACTTTTGTTTTGTTTTCTCGCAATAATCATTACAGTACATGTACAGTCTAGCTGTACATGCCGTTGGTGACCATATTGCCAACTTTTGAAGTACTGATTCCTGTTCTCTCAACACACTGACGATTCAATTACGGTATGAAATGAAACAAATTCAAGAAGGGTGTGGCTGGGTAACGTAAAAAGAGGCCGAGTTCTCAAAACGAAGATTCTCCACTTGTCACATCAATTTGAAATATCAATGCTGGTGAGCATTTGCCATTCAGTCTAATGCTCTTCAACATCATAGAAAAATCTCACAAGATGATAGCGAATGATGAAGGCTATTCCGGTACCACCAACCTGTAAGTAAAATGAAAGCAATGGACTTACTTAGTAATGCTGTCAAAGAAATCATTGGATGTCAGGTGGGCAAACCACTTGCAAGTGAATAAGAACACACCTAAGCTGCATTTACACCATCCCATCACTCAGACCTTGGAATGTTACCCTAAGCAAGTTTTTCTAAATCAGAATTCAAAAACTGGACTACCACTTTTTGACAGACAAAATAAGAATTAACTTTGAAAGATTTGGAAATTTAGATGTGATTGCTAAGGCTTCCTGACTTAAACAAAAATGGTGAAAAAAGCACAAGTCTATAGTGCTTCTCCTGCCATCAGATTAGTTACATGTAAATTGAAGGTGATTGGCAAGTACATTAATTTTATACTGTACTATTCAAGTTCAGGCAGCCAAACAAACTTCCCACAGACTTGATTGATTCTGTGTAATAAATAATAATCTAATAATGCTAATAATCATCAGTGTTTAATATGAAAAAAGTGTCAAATAATAGGCCATGTTGGTTTTCAAATTGTCATGCAAATTAGCCATTTGTTATGCTGGGGGGCAAACATTGGAAAATTGGCTCGCCGAAATATTGAAATAACATACCTGTTACCACAATTTTACATCTTTGATTGCCTTAATGACATTGTTCCTTTCTACTTCATTATCTGCTCATTTTTCACTAAAAAAACATCGAAGTAACTTGTGTAATCATTCTATTTTACTACTTAGGTGATAAACATTTAATGAACGTGAAACAAATCATATGTGTGGCTAAGATGTTCGTTATAACCTCTCGAACTTGTGTTGTTTGACCCCTCAGAAGTGTGTAGCTAATTTGCATGATATTACGAATCCAACATGGCGGCCATAGTGAATAAGGTCTATTGCCTCTGGTTCAAACTTGGCCTAAGTTCATTAATTTTAGTTTCATGTACACGAAGTGCTTTTTCCAACTAACCTGTATAAGGAGCATTATTGAAGTCAAAGTTCTTTCATGTATAGGACCAAGTATTTTGATAACAAAGTTTATAAGTGTGAAGTTATTGACTCTTGCCATCTTCTTATCTTCCCCAACTCCAGTTTCTATTTGAACTAATCTTAGAAAACTGAAGACAGATAAAATTAGTTTTCCCAGAGGATGAAGGTCTGACATCTTGAAAACTGTAGAACTCATTCCTAGCTTGCCAGTTTCTGGATTAAATCTGTTTAAAACAAGGAGAAAAAGAATAAGAAAGCATAAAGGCAACAATTGTCGAGGCTAAAAGAGAGGTATCTCCTCTAAAATCTAAAAATACATGTGATAAGGTGCTGGACTCTATGTACAGCGTACATGACGATGTACTCCTCTTCAAATGCAAAATGTTCTTAAATGACCACATAAATTTGTCTCCAATTTTGCTGCACAATGTAATTAAGATGAAAGATTGAAGTGCTCGCACATATCTGGACAATTTAAGCAATCATCTCTTAATATGGACACCTGAAAAATTCAGGTGGCTTCAAACCCACAACCTTTGCAATGCCGGTGCAATTTTCTACCAACTGAGCTATGAATGAAGCCACACAGTTGGGAGCAGATCAATTTGTTGGGCTCCAGTGTTCCCATGAAAGGAATGATGAATGAAAGAAATGTGTAAACATTTCAAAAACACTTCTTTCATACAAAGCAAAGGAAAGGAAAGGAACTTTATTTGAGTGTCTAGTTTTTCTAGCGCTGAAGCACTAATTGGGGACACTGTATATTGAAATTAACAATTAACACAAATCAAGTCAAATGTTGGTTTTTGAGGAGAGGGGAACCGGAGTACCGGAGAAAACCTCTCGGTGCAGAGTAGAGAACCCACATGACGCCGAGTCTGGGAATCGAACCCGGGCCACATTGGTGGGAGGCGAGTGCTCTCACCACTGCGCCATCCCTGCACCCCAAAATAATACAATGTAAATTTATAGCCAACTACGTGTACATCAAAGGCTGATGTAGGTTTCTTGCATTTCCTTGCAACTGAATTTATTACCGCTATCATATCATTAATATTAATATTAATATTAATAATAATATTATTATTATAATCATCATTTTGTCACGAAGTATGTATTGTGTTGGCCATACCAGTACAGTACATATATGTCTCTTTTCTGTCAAGGATCTCAAGCATTCAGAACCTGTCACAATATATGTGCTGAACCTAGTAGTGCTGACTATTGCACTTCACTTCCAGCTGTCCGAAATATAGCTCTAAAATTTTTTTTACAAGATGTCAACCTTAATGCACCTACAGCAATGTTGGTATCACTTCAACACTAATTCTGCCTAGTTTGGGATCTTTTCAATCTCTTTTGGACTAATGTTATGATCACCTGGTGAAATATTATAAATTATTAAAATAATTATCTTTGTCATCATTAGTACTAAACACAAACATGTCATGCAGTAGAGTCTATGTTGATGTCGTCTTTACTTACTTGGGCAGTCGATGTCTTGGACAGGGAATGAACCGAAACAGTTGAGGAGTAGAATAGACAAAGTTGATCACTTGTGGAATAAAGAAGAGTAGCATTGTTTTGCTAAAATGACCTAAGATTCCAACAACTGCGAAGGTCATGCCAGCAAAATAGCAAAATGTGTCTCCAACAAAGACTTGAGATGGGTACCTGGAATGAATGTACAAGTCAACAAACAGTTAGTCCCCTGCACAGACTTCTTGTGACTTGCCACCTAATCTTTCCTCGAGGAGGAAACATTGCATGATGCGTTACACGAATGTCTACATACATGTAGGAGGCTATCAATCAGCTAGCAGAGGAAGAAATAAAGTGGAAAATGTTCTCACACAAAGCCAGGATAATGGGGTCCAGTGGGCAGGGATCTTCAGGCTGCGTTGGTTTGTTTGTGGTTTGCTATTATTTTGCCATCTGCCGTTGCCTGACCTGCATCTTCCACCCACCCTGCACGAGTCTTTTCAGTGCAGCTTCATAGTTTTTTTTAAAAATGTTTATCACATTCCATTCAGTGCGTGAATAATGTTCATGATTTCTGCTAAGGTTTGTTATAACATACATGTACAGTGGTGGATCTACGAACATTTTAAGGGGGGTAAATCGAAAGAATCAAAATATACACTCTGACAAAAGTCCAGATAGTGCAGGCTGCCATTTTGACTTCATGTTTTGCATTAATTTTTTTTACGTCAGGTTAACAGTATCTGTTCCAAAAAAAAGGAGCCAATCTTCATTTTCAAAATGAAAGTGCAGTGATGCAGTGTCTGATGTAGGATTTCCAGCTAGGGGTGGCAATGTGTCCCAGTCAACAATTTGCAGAGAGACATTTCGTCTTTTGGGGGGGGGGGGGGGGGTCACTATATATTTTTTTATTCTACTGTACCAGGTGTGACATTCAAGAGTGAAGAACATACAGTTGTTATCTAGAGGAAGAGTAAAATATTAAGTTTATTCACGGGAGAGTAACAAATCTGAACCAAATTTTACTTGCTTCAACACAGTTTTTCAAGAGCTGAGTGGTATGACTCAAAGAGGTACTGATGTTGTCTCTTAAAGAAAGTAGAGGAAGAAAAAGGACAACAGAGAACTGTAAAGAGACAAAGCTACCCTAGCATGTTCTCTGATTATGAAACTCTACTGCTGCAAAATTCTCCTTGGTTTTTTTCCTTTGCACAAGTTGACAGCTCTGTTGAAGTCATCACTATCAACTGCAGGCCCATCAACACTAATAGTCATGAGATTTTCTAGCGTTTCTCCCTCCATTCGATTTCTGTGCACAGTTTTAGTTAAATTTTGAGTGCTAAATCCACACTCTACATCAGCTGTTTGCAGTGAAAGAATTAGGGCCAGCTGTGCCAACTTTAATAAATTTTGGGAAAGTCTCTGAATGAAACTTGACAATACAACCCTAGAGAGTGGATGACTTATCAGTTGGGTAGCGCTGCTCCTTAACCAAAGACCATTCCATCTTGGTTCTTGTAGGATCAACAACAGCAGGAATTACAGTTACTTTTCCACTGTCCTTTGGATCCATAGTGATCCAACAGTTTCAGTAGCTGATCATTTCCATAATTTGAAAGATCTTCAGTTGTTACGAAAGACAATCCCCTCTGACTCAAAATTGAAAAGGCATTAACAAGGTCCTGTCATTTTTGTGGAAATCTGGCAGTTATCTCTTCAGTCAGCTTGTCAATTGACCAAATGCATAAATGGCACCCAAAAATGTATTCTTTTGTTTATGTGCTAATGAGACTCACTAGCCTCGCTCTCAAGCAACAATTCTTTTGTATTTTGTCCAAGAAAATGACGCTAGTGAGGCTAATTAGCACATGAACAAAAGAATATTTTTTTGGCCGCCATTTATGCATTCGGTCTATAAACTCATCTCTGCTCTTGATCAACCCTGTAGTTTGCACAACCAATGGTAAAAGGATTGATTTCTTTAATTTTTGGCAGAGTGAACAGAACATTCCCTTTGGTGGATCGAACTTCAGCCATTTGTACTTCTCTAGCCAGCTCTGTTGAAAGTTTCAGTCAGCCAATTTCAATTTCGGTTCACTCAATTGATGATTCCCAGGCTCAGCTTCATCATTTGCCATGGACGTTTCTGCCATCTCTCCTTTGTGTTGTTGCCCAAAAAATGATGAAAGCCTTCTTTGTTTTGACATCACTATGCATTCACGCACATCAAGAGAGGGGCTCTCAATTAAGCATGTGGATGTACATAATCTCCCCCCCCCCCCCTCCACCCACAATAGCGTTTATTCAAACTAGTGCCCGGGAACTTCACAAAATGGAGCCTTTTACGTAAATTATATTCTCTGGATTTTGGTTCTTGTTTTACTTTTAATCTTCTGAAATTTAAACCAAAATATTGCTATAACACGATTTTGTACAAGGAGAAATTACATTTCCTTGTTTCTTTTTCTTTTGAAACACAATTTGAAGTGTGCCAAAATGACCCAGAAAAGGTATTTGAAGGGGACGTATTTGCTCAAACCGTGCCAATCCTGCAATGGCGCGATCTAGATCAGACACTGGTGATGTACTGTAATGGCCATTTTGCACTGGATCATCAACCATTAATAACATTCTTGGTGGTTCGAGGTCTGGCTCTGACACTGTGCTGTTTCTTGAGACAAAATTTCCCTAAGCAGTTCCTCTCTCCATTTAGGGGTTCATTTTGCAAAAGTCCTGAAAACTACTTGACTATGAAAAACCATCAGAGTAGTAATTGGCAATAAATTATTCCATGAGCATGCATTGGGTATGAGATGGTAACGAGGCCCATAGTACTGAGTTGGCTATAACCAGTCTCCAACAAGCCGGAATGGATAATACTAATGTTTTATTCAATTTTCATTAAATTCTGAACGCTTGTTACACTTGGAAACTGAAGCCAATCAGTTTCCAGCTGTGCAACACTTGACGCAATCAGTTCTATATTAGGTCATATGGTATTTGAGCTGATAACCAAGATTGAGTGAACCAGTCAGAAAGCCAGAAACACAATAACCAAGTTTCATTCCATGGAATTCTTTTCTTTTCAGAATAGAGAAGGAATTTTTAATTCCTAGAAATGTGTCAACTCACAAGAGTTGTGTTTTTTATAAGAAGAGCATTGAGGTCATGTCCTTTATTAGCAGGGCATGAGTTTATGAACTTTTCTCTCCAAAGAGGAGGAAATAATATTAAACAAGGAATCTTTTAAGCTACATGTACAAATTCCTGACTTACCAATTATAATAGAGCAATGCTGAACATGTTGCAATAAAAGGCATCATGAAGTATGCCGAAAATAAGTGAGCTTGCCAACAGCAAGTTCCTTGAAGCTCGATACCATTAAACAGTAAGATGGAGAGAGCAATAATCAGCGACTGCCCTGCCTCAACGCCATTGATACCAGATAAGATGTTGATTGCATTTGTACAGAATACTGCCAGCATCCCCATGTACACATAGTAAAAGATTCCTAATGGAAAGAAAGATCAGAAGGTACAATGTACATTTAACTTTGCAAATTCCTGGCTGTACATTGAAAAGAATGACAGGAAGGTGTAAACAAGGCTAGGATCTTATAATCGATTAGACCTCCCCAAAAACAAGAAGTGTGTATTAATAGTATCAGAAACCCATAAGGGTTGAAAGGTGTAACGCGCGTTCACAGCTTTCGAATATTCAGAGTGAACTGATTGGTTGAATGTTTCAGTGCTACAGTAAGTACCATATTTGGAAATCCCTTGCTCTTGTTGTTCCAAATATGGTACTTAGCAAATTGAATATTCAGAAGCTTGTTTGCCAGCACACAAGGGGCCGTTACACGTTTCAACCCTTATGGGCTTCTGATATTATTAACAGTAACTGTTATTACTAATAGATTACTTAAATGTAGCAAGAGAGTTGGAAGAGAAATCATTTTATTACTTTGCAGACGGGTCAGCAAAAGTGAGAGCATCAAATTAATAACTAATCACAAAATGATAATTACTGGGATGAAATCATACACCCGGGCTGAATACAGCAATTGCCACAATAGCATATTACTTTTACATTTCCAGTATATTACAAAATTGCTAGGTTGATACAATAGTAATTAAAGGGGTTTATGTCACGTTATTTCAGGGAGTTTGTGGGAAATCTTTAGTTAATCACGACTTTAAAACTCGAAAATGGTAATGTGGAATTCCTTTACTGATAAAATTATCATTACAGGCGATTTGCCATAAAGTTGAAAAACGTTGAACCGACCTTTTTCAAGATTACCCAAATACAATTTGTTTCAGTCTTATCCATTTGTGCAAAAATTTGAGTTTCTAAAGAAACTATGGTGCTGCGTCGGTGGGAGATTGAAACAGAAATTTATTTTATCAAACGAGTTGATAAAGGTCGAATGGCCACCGTGAAAGATTTGGAAAGCTGACGTTTCGAGCGTTAGCCCTTCGTCGGAGCGAATGACGAAGGGCTAACGCTCGAAACGTCAGCTTTCCAAATCTTTCACGGTGGCCATTCGACCTTTATCAACGCGTTTGATAAAATAAATTTCTCTTATCCATTTGTGGTTGTGTCTTCTCTTTCCTTTTGCTGTATTTCTTTTATGTTGTTCAACAGTTTTAAGTGGTTATTGCAATGTTTAATCTTGTTGAAAATAGGTAGCAATTGCCTAGACTTAAAGGGACACTTCGTGTCGGATGTCAAAATTGGACGTGCATCTAATTAGGTGCATTTCTGGACATAAGTGGTTTAATCCTACTTTTTGGGCATTTTGGGTGTCACAAAATTACATGTACATGATTTTGCGTGACATAGACCCTTTAAATTCATGAAGGTTTCAGAATGAAGGATCTTCATAGCGTCATGTTTCAAAACAAACGAAAGTCTTACCTAAATCAAGATCAAATCCAAAGATAAACCTCACTGGTTTAGGTACGATTATTGTTGTAACACCAATATTAACATAATAAACCATAAGTAAAGGCAGAGATGCCATCGTTGGAAGCAAAAGCTTATCTCTCCACTTGAGGTTCAGAACATCGTCAGCAAAACCAAGGAAAATCATACAACAGATTGACAGAAGGCCAGCGATAAACATGACAAACTATATGAACAGAAAAAATTATCATGAGCTTCATTCGACCTGTTTATATCTCTGATATGCAAGACTTACAGTACATGATGTACGTGTGGTGTGCTTGTGTTGGAGATTTCAAACAGAAGAGTGAGAGAGAAATTAGGGAGGAGGTACTTGTGAGCCATGGTTACACATGAAGATCAGATGTGGTGAATTCAGGTATTTAGCAACACCTTTTTTTCTTAATGTCATATGCAAATTGACCACTCCTGGCTCCGGTTGTTTGAAGGGTGGATAGCGCTATCCACTGGATAAATCACTATCCACTGGATAACTCAATCGGTTTTGCTAGTGTTTATCCGCTAGATAGTGATTTATCCAGTGGATAGCACTATCCATCTTTTGAACAACCGAGGCCTGGTGATTTTCTCAGTTTAACGCCATTCTAGAATTTTGGCAAATACTGTACAAGGAATAATAATTATGTTCAAGTAGAACGCATTCTAATTATGTCATTCCTGTGGGATGTCCCTCGGGTGAACCGGTATCAATTGTGATGCCACATGATTTCAGCGTTTGGACACCATCTTGTTCTGGCACAAATAACCTTGATCTCAGGTGTTAGTGTTACAGCTTTCCCAAGGGAAGTCAAGTCTTGTTGGACTGGGTTACTACCTGGATGGGTGAACATCCAGCAATAGGTACCTTAAGCTTTTCTAAAAATATTAATTAACAATTATTCGCCGAAGGCAAAGTGATTATCGGTGAATATTCACCGCGACGAAGTGGAGGTGAATATTCACCGATAATCACTGAGCCTGAGGCGAATAATTGTTTTAGTATAAATACACAGGTGATTATTTCAAAAAAGAGAAAAATATAT
This sequence comes from Montipora capitata, assembly GCA_949126865.1. Classification (NCBI taxonomy): domain Eukaryota; kingdom Metazoa; phylum Cnidaria; class Anthozoa; order Scleractinia; family Acroporidae; genus Montipora; species Montipora capitata. The sequence goes on along the minus strand of OX421454.1, from coordinate 3,993,241 downwards.
ATATTTCAACGTGAAAATCATCTTCAATTACAGTGGCAAAACGACTACTGGCAGCCATTTTGTCCGTCGAGGTGATTATCGGCTGATAATCCGAGATAGCGAGCCAATGAGAGCGCGCGATTTTGTATAATCACCTGTGTATTTATACTAATTCCCGTTACTGTAATAATTTTGCGATTACTCCAAGTCGCTTGGCTTGGAAAGTGTGAGTGCACATTCCAAGAATAAAATTGGTGAGAACGGTGTGGATATTTAGAGAGAAAAGTTGAAAATTCATCGTCAGGTGCTCTTGTCCTCCACATGACCTCAAATTTGTTCATTTCACGTCATTGTCAAGACGAGAACAGCAAAGAAATGTATCAAAATGTATAACGCAGGTGTAGGCGTGCAGAACTATTGTTTTTGCTAATTAAACCTATTGTTTTGTGGTGTTCTCGTAGCCGTCGTCGTCGTCCTTGCTTAAGGTCCCTAATACCCTGTGCTGTACACGCTGTTTGGCTGTTCCCACAACACTGATATTGCATTATAACACATGAATGCCATTATTGTTTTAATACAATTCTTGGCAACAAGATAACATTCAAAACACTTAAGTGTGATACCTTCATTACTGAACAAAGGCTAGAAAAGGGAACAAAAATCGATTCTCCCCAAAATATACAACTATTGGTACTCTCAAATACCTTGTAAATGACAAAACAGGAATTCAACACATCTCACTAATTAATCCTTGATTACTGCTAGCAGAAAGTGTTTTTACACAATGTAATACTGATAGCACATGTTACATACCTCATGGTGTGGAAAATCATAATCACCTTTCTCAAACCATATTGTGAGAAAAGGAATTGGGATAAACAAGAACATGGAAACCAGAAAGACTGCACCAGTCACAACTCCAAGACCCTCAGGGCTAAAAGAAGACAAGCTGATTTGTTATTATTGTGTCTTTTATTGGCTGTATGCAAAAATGGCCGCCAATAAATTATTCTTTTGTCTTTGTGTCAGTTAGGCTTACTGGCCTCGTTAACATGTGCAAAATTGAAAGAAACTTAGCTGTAAAACAAGGCTTGTCAGGCTAATTTGCACAAAGATAAAAGACTAATTTGCTGGTGGCCATTAATTTTTTGCCTTAGGTCTATTCACTTGGGCATAATAAAGTTCCAAAGGCTGGTTTTAACAAGTGACAGAGTCAGAGTCATACTCAAGCACAGAGTGATACGATCTGGTGAAAATCAAACTGTCGGAGTTGGAAGCAGAATACCGATTCCGCTTATGACTCTGTAGCTTACAATCCACTGCAAACTGCACTGTCGGATTCAGAAGCAGAAGTGTAAGAATTAACCTCTCACAATGCTCGATTCCAGTCAGAAGCCAAAGCAGAAGAACGAACCATTGTGATTGGTTGGTTCTTCTGCTTTGGCTTCTGACTCGGACAATCTAGTTTTCACTGGATCATAAGTGACAGTCATGAGCGGAGTTGGAAGAAATGGAACTGTTCTGATTTTTCCGACTCTGATTCCGTTGAGCTTATAACTCCGCTTATGACTCCAATCATTGATTTTCATTAGGTCATAAGCGCTCTTATGACTCCGTCGCTAGTGAAAACCAGTCTTAATAGTTCCAATCAATGGTTTGTTTTTCAATGCCATCAATCTGTAATGATACCTTCATTACCGAACAAATGCTAGAAAAGGGAACAAAAAGCGATTCTCCCCAAAATATACAACTACCGGTACTAGTGAAAACCAGCCTTAATAGTTCCAATCAATGGTTTGTTTTTCAATGCCATCAATCTGTAGGAGTCAAAGGGGTCACATCCAGCATTGTGATTCAGATATGTCCAGAAATGCCCCAAATTAGATGCATGCAGATTCCAATAAGTGTCCCATTGCTCTTCTCTCCAACTTCTACACCACTCATGTCTTGGAATACAGACAATTAATGCCACAAAGTGTTTCTGGAATGCTGCTCTCAAGTAAGGATAGGCAGCTGCACTTACCCCAAGTTAAAAATAATGCTAACCTTTATCCTACAGTGTGGCCCAGTGGTTAGGGCGCTTGCCTCGAGATCTGGAGATCCCGGGTTCAAGACCCACTCTAAAGGAAAGGACATTTCATGTTCGGCAGGTACAAAACGCAGGGCACAGGTTACAGGTCACAGGTCATCATTTAACCTATACAGAAAGTATCCTAAACATTCATAAAAGCGAACCTTAGGCCTAATTAGGCCTAATTAGGCCTAAAGTGAAGTATCCTAAACATTCATAAAAGCTAATTTTAGGCCTAATTAGACCTAATTAGGCCTAAAGAAAAGTTTTTATGCCTAAGGTTAGCTTTTATGAATGTTTAGGATACTTTCTTTATAAGTAAAACAATGACCTGTGCCCTGTGACCTGCGTTTTGTACCTGCCGTTTCATGTTGGATGTCAAAATTGGGATGCATCTAAGTTGGTCCATTTCTCGACATTAGTGTTGTGATTGGCTTATTTTGACCAATATATGGTCTACAAACTGTCACGGCAAAAAGTGATTGGTAGCAGTAAAAAGAAAAAACCCTTGGTTGAAAGTTGGACTTCAGAGTCCGTTCATTTACATGTATGAAGGAAATAGTAAACCCAAGAATTAATGATTAGATCCAGTACATTACTCGGCATACAGTACTACACCAACTTTTTTTTCTAGCGGCATTACCATGCATATTTTCCTAAAACATTTGCAAGATATGAAATATGCTTAACTTTTGAACGCAGGAATCAAAATCCTCGACGTCACCATGGAAGCACAAATGGAGCTTTGACACGCGTGCTGCGCGAGATTCACATTTTGCTGATCTATTTTGCTAACTGTACACGCGTCCCTCTAGTATTTTAACACACACTTCATCGAAGTTAAGCCCGGAATCACATCTAAGGTTCCTATAACCTAAAAATTCATTCAAATATCTCAAGACAAGAGGAAGCTCACATCAACTCCTTGTTATCCTTCTTGTTGAGATCTTTTCCGCTAAGACCGGCTGCAGTAAACAGTAGTTTCATCCCTGAGATTAGCTTCAAGGTCACGAAAAATGCCGCAAAAGACATTGCGAAATTCAAAATCAGTGGGTATATCATTCTGTAGATCATTTTCGGAGTTTTACAATCAAATCGCTGGACAAAAAAAGTGTCTTTTCCAAGGTAAAAACTACATTTCTGATGAAATTTCAAAGTATATATTTTTGAAGGTAACAGCTGATCAACCAATCGCGGTTACTTAAGTTCGAACCCAGTCTCTCTCCTACTCCCACATTTGCGCTGCTGTCGCCTTCGTCGCGCCTGTGGTCATAAACGTTTCTAAGCAACTACACACTTGACGGACAGTTGATTCTCTTTTCTGATTGGTTAAAAAATCGTTGCTAAGGTTTCAGCCCAAGTTTTGTAAAAGTTTCACGGTGTTTTTTTCAACACGCAAATTGTTTTCCTCGGGAAAAAAAAAAGGAAAAATAGACGCTTTTCAGTTCGAGAAGGACCCCTAATGCTTTTAAAATCTTTTTTCAAATGACTTGGGTTCGTGGGTTTGAGTTATTTTCGTAAAAACTTACAGAACTCTTAGTGTGTCGTAGATCCTCTTTGGGCCAAAAATGGCCGAATCAAGGAGAAGTATACAAGGCAAACCAAGTGTTAAAGACCTCAAGGGATCGAAAAAAAGTATTGTTGGGATATCCTTAGAAAAGGGAAATGGTTCTAAAGCTGATAGAACTGCATGTAGGAGGCGTAAAAGTGTGGCGTCGCAGTTTGCACACCCAATGACGGGGGAGTCCCTAAAAGAGAGACAGGTAAATGAAGCTCAGATTTATAACTAGCGAAAAAAAAGCGTTTTTCTCGTTCGTTATTTGCTTTCTACTTCGGCCGTCAAGGCGAGAGATCAATTATTTATTTCTACAGTTCCTATAGCTCAACTTTGGTCCAGTTTTTCTTCAAATGCCGAAAAGAATCGCTTCGGTGGGAAAGCCAGATACGCTTCAATTTAGGTTGTTTTTGAAAGGGTTTCAGTTCTTTTTGCAACTTCTACATGACCGCATTTTCCACTTTAGGAAAGCTGAACTTCTTCCTATAGTTTTTTTTGGAAAAGGTAAACGAGTAACACAAAAGGCTTGTTTCTTTTTTGCAGCAAAGAGCAAGAGAAAACCGCGAAGCTCGAAAAAGGATGATAACAGACGAATACAAATTTATCATGAGCATCGTTGCAGGCTACCTTGATCTGGAAATGGCTACCGTTGAAGAATTCGTCGTTGATTCGGACGAGGTATCCAAAATATCAATTTTTCAAGCTTTCGACTTTGTTTACGCTTTTTGCATGTCTTAAATTTTACAGAAATATATAACTTAGCACGCTATACTCCCTAGCCATTTCGGCCTTTTTGTTTCAAAACTAGCCTAACTGCGAAATTTGTTTTTACGTTGGAGTATGGGCGAGTTTTCTGCAGATTTCTACAAAATTCCCATAACAAAGAGATTTTGTGGGCAAAAAAATAAAAAAAAGGTCTTTTCTCCACACTATTGTCAATCTCTCCATTGATCGTTTGTCCAATAAGCACTGATCCAGTAAGTGTGAATGAACACATAGAGGATGTTACATGGTTGTGCAATACAATATACCTTGGAGTGATGAAGAATATTCCATAATTTATTTCTGCAAATGAATAAAATATTTTTTATCACAAGTTCTTTTTAATATTTAAACATGGACAAAATACCAAAGAATTTGAGGTGCATTTTACAAGGTAACCATAGCAACAGAGATGTTTATGTATCAAGATATCAACTTTATGTTCTAAAGCTCACCTGGCATTTCAATGATGTGTATATACATAAGTATAATAAGGCCATAATTCTGTAAAACAGTGGAACCTCTTTAGTATGGACTCTGATGTCACTGACTGGTTTAAAGTGTCTACTGAAAATAGCCATGCACATGCATCTTAATTTATTGATTTACAGTGTTGTGGCACTGTACATTACAGAAGACAGCTGCACCTAAAAATAGAATAAAATTTTATGGTCCATTTTTTAAAAAAGTTTTTAAATAGAACAGTAACTACAGCAAAGAATTTACATTTATTTATCTGCAAAGAAAAAATTGTATGACATACTCAAACCATCATCACCTGGCCCCAGTTTTTCAAATGCTGGACAAATTTCTCTGGTGGATATGTCACTATCTGACATTTCAATCTCTGCAAAAGTTTCATTATTTGCCCACGTAACCAATATGCACACTCCAAACACATCTAAGAAAGGGTGCGTACAAAAACCATAAATGACATGGAGCGTAGTATACCATACTCTGGATATATATAGTTACTTATCCACTTGATAAAGTTATCCACCATTTGAACAACTGAGGCCTGATGACCAGAGTGCTAGAGATGTCCACGAGGAGAGGTTTGACTATATCAACAATATTTTTGCAGTATTATGTCAATATTTCCATACTTTCTCTTCTCAGGCTGTATACATGATAGATAGTTTTCTTAAACCAAACGGAAGGAGGTCACTGATGTTCTTTTATCAAGAAGTTGAACATGATGGAAGTGGTAAGCTACACACCGTACATCTACATGTTCCGGCAAGCTGCAAAGTTCCCTTGACTTATGCATTATGGCTATTTCTCCTTAGGTGATCTCATACACCATAAATTACTTTAAGATATCATTGCCAAGTGGCTTCCGTTGTTAGACAGAAAAAAGGTCAGATCAAAAACACTAGCCTAGGATTTCCATTCCCTACTCTTTCTGAAAATTGCTTGGACAACCTTATCCGGTTAATGTAAATATATAGTTGGTATTTGGACTTGAGATACCATGATGTTTATCGAAGTTGATGACTGCACGTCTTGACAGAATAATTACCTGGCAGGCATGGAATCCCCATGCTTGACCAGCTGGGCCAACTGGTCAGCTAATGAGCATTAACTCAAAAATAGCAAGTATGATATCAAGGTCACACTTCCGACTTGTTATTTGAGTTAATTGAGATTGTAATATCCATTTTATAACAATATCATGGTACCACATAAACATGTCTGTGCTTTACTAGATACAGATGTGATCATCATCGTGATTTATTATGTTACCACAGGAGCAGGATAGTCCTGGAATAGAGAGGATGAAAATGAAAGATGCTGCTTCAGATTTTGGAGCCATTGTCCAAGTTGTTGCTCCCTTGTCTGATATCTTTGGCTGTGGATCAAAAAATGAAATTCTCCGTTTTAATTTTTAATATATTTTTGCAGTCACTGAAATCCGTGCTCGGGCCAAATCTGGTAATGCTGCCAACAAAGTGTTGCTGGTTACAGATGGACTTGAAGAAGCCTTAACTGGTACTCTGGTGTACTGTGTAAAATCAGATGCCACTAAAGAGATCAAAATGAGGATTATCGGAGATGTATGTTAAAATACTCATCAGTCTTATGCATACGGCCTCCTGCATTTCTTTCCAATTGCTTTATGGACAATTATTGTGGTTTCAGATCTTTGAATTTAAGAGATTGAAGATTTTAATTGGTTCAAGGGAACAGTGAATTGATTTCAATGGCAACAGCACTGGAGTATCAATAGGCCAGTTTTGTATTTTCTCAGTTAGACTGGATCTAGCATGAAATGGAGGCTAATGCGGGGAAAGAATTTGCATGTGAAAAGATTCCCCTTCACTGCTCGATCCAACCCAACCGTTAAAATATGAAACTGGCCTATTGACAATAGAAGAGCAAACAGAATAGCCTGGGGCCTCATTATGGAGGATTATCCACCCTTCGAACAACAAGGGCCTGATAGATAATGAGACCCCAGGCTATTCTGTGTGCCCTTCTATTGTCAATAGGCCAGTTTCCTATTTTAACGGTTGGGTTAGATGGAGTATTATGGGGGAATCTTTTCACATGCAAATAATTATTATTCCCCTGCATGAGCCTGCACTATTCACTGAATAAATCACTATCCAGTGGATAACTCAATATTGGTTTTGCTATTGTTTATCTACTGGATAGTGATTTATCCGGTGGAATAGCATTATCCACCTTTGGTACAATCAAGGCCAGAAGGACAGGATTATAAAGTGCATGTGGTCTTTAGTTTGATGATTTCTCAAGCCTTATCAAATTTCTGATTTCTGAAAATGCTGATTTATTTGAACTATGCAGGAAGTTTCCTTTGGTGTGATCAGTGTCGCAGAGGCTGGATCTCTTATTCCAGCACTAAGAGCACATCTCACAAAGATCTACGTACCAGCCATTGAGGCAATGTCGAGTTGGGGAGAGCTGACAGAAACTCCGCAAGGATTGCACACTAGGAAAGAGTTTGTAGAATCCTTGGACAATTTTGTTCACTTCATTGATGGTAAAGGAATTATGGTTTTTAGAAGCATGAATAGTTAATTATGCATTAAAA
>OX421454.1:3970816-3980816 GCA_949126865.1 Montipora capitata | reverse complement strand
AAATTTGCTTTCACTGTGAAATTGAACCTGGAATATAGTCCGCTTCTCCCCTCAAGATAGCCGTTGCAGGTTTCAAAACTGGTCGGGGACGAACCGTGTTGAACGATTTCTCTTGAATTCATTCTCGCTATATTTATGCAGAAGAGACGAAGTTACTGTCAGGGAATGCACCTTAGGTCTGTTCAGAAAAGGAGGAGGCGATGAAATGTTGCTGATCATGTTGCCGACGGGCAAACACAATTTATTGCCATATTTTTAAAGCGTGAGAACACACCAGCTTATCCCATCGGTTCCTGGTTGAGGAACTGGGAAATGTAACAAAACAAGGAATTGTATTTTGAAATAAGTGGAGAGCCGGATCGTTAGCTTGTTTGCATGGCTCTTTGATTGACAGATTTTGACAGGTAACTGTCACTATGAGCAACGCTTTTGGGTTCGATATTCAGCAGGACCAAATTATCATTTGTAGTATGCGTGAATTTCCGGTTATAAAGATAACATCTTTTTTTTCTGGAGAAAACAGCTTGCATTTTTCACTCGTTAAACATAAGATAATGTGTCTTGACTGTATTCCCCGACTCTTGTTTCGGCGTTTTGTGGTCAAAGTTGTCCCAGGAGTGCCCCCCTTCCCCCGGGGTTTCACCCTGTCCAAGTGATAGTGTTCGTAACCAGCAAGACAACGATGTATTTCAATAGGTTACCCAGCTCAAACAAGCAGTTGCTAATTTTATTTCATTTATAATAAAAAATTACTGTCACGGCCTTAAGTTAATTTTCAAGAACATTTCGTTTATCAATTAAAATAAATATCGGTAAGGACACGTAAAAAAGCAATGCTTAAACTAAAAATGCTCTTACATCAGAAGGCAAATCCTGCCAAACAGGAACAAAACCACAGAAAATAAATATGCCTGTCATGACCTCTCACTGCGAAAAAAAGCGGCATTAAATCCCATTTACTCTGTCTAACATAGAACCATCTACTTTCCTCTTCCCGACGTATCTAGGAAGATCGAAAGAGACTCTGCCCGCAGGGTATGACGTCCATGACTATTATGTTCGTGTTTTATTACACATTTTTTACATTTTATCGCAAAAAATATTAAATTTTATTCGGCAGACAAATATGTCAATTGCACCTAAGCACGAACGAAATGAAATTGCTCAGAGCTTGTAAATGTAAAGGTAGCAAAGACAGATAGATAACACTATCAAGTTAAAACCGCGACCATCGACAAAGGATTTTGTCTCCAGACAAAGCATTTTTAGGCCTTTAGATATTCTCGAAGGAACCCTTGAGGTTTGGTCAAGAAAATCGTTCACATCAGAAATGGCCCTTTCTGTTAACAGTTTTTTTGTTGCAAAACAAACTAAATTTTGTGTAGTGCGAGCAGAGCCAGTGACTCCAATTTTCATTAAAAAATATTAAATTTATGCCTTAAAACTGAAAAGCGTTACTAGACACTTACATTTCAAACACAGCTCATTAATAATGAGAAATTAATCTGTTATCTAGAATTCTTATTTGCAGTACCGAATCCTTGCTCGTTTCCTGTTTGAAGAGCTCCATCCAACACGGTTACCTTTACCTTGCAGAAGTTAGAGGGTTTTTTGTATTTTTGGACATTAACAGTATTATCTATTTGGTAATGACAATTTTCTTAATTTTACAACTGTTTGTGAAACACCCTATTCAAATACTTTACCGGGGTCTCAAGGTTGGAGTGGAAAAAACACTTTTGCTGAAATTGACTTTACAGGTTTAGCAAAGCTTTTGCGGTGATTGCCAGTTATGGCTTTTGCTGGGAACAGTTGTCTTTTATCCTGTAAAGCTTTCGCAGCGATTGCTTCCCGGTTATGTAAGATTTAAGTGGTGGAGTTGGACTTAAAAAAGGACTTTTGCTGAAATTGTCTTTACAGGTTTAGCAAAGCTTTTGCGGTGATTGCCAGTTATGGCTTTTGCTGTGAACAGTTGTCTTTTATCCTGTAAAGCTTTCGCAGCAATTGCTTCCCGGTGATGTAAGATGTGTGGAGTTGGACTTAAAAAAAGGACTTTTGCTGAAATTGTCTTTACAGGTTTAGCAAAGCTTTTGCGGTGATTGCCAGTTATGGCTTTTGCTGTGAACAGTTGTCTTTTATCCTGTAAAGCTTTCGCAGCGATTGCTTCCCGGTTATGTAAGATTTAAGTGTGGAGTTGGACTTAAAAAAGGACTTTTGCCGAAATTGTCTTTACAGGTTTAGCAAAGCTTTTGCGGTGATTGCCAGTTATGTCTTTTGCTGTGAACAGTTGTCTTTTATCCTGTAAAGCTTTCGCAGGCGGCGATTGCTTCCCGGTTATGTAAGATTTAAGTGGTGGAGTTGGACTTAAAAAAGGACTTTTGCTGAAATTGTCTTGACAGGTTTAGCAAAGCTTTTACGGTGATTGCCAGTTATGGCTTTTTCTGTGAACAGTTGTCTTTTATCCTGTAAAGCTTTCGCAGCAATTGCTTCCCGGTTATGTAAGATTTAAGTGGTGGAGTCGGACTTAAAACAGGACATGTGCTGAAATTGTCTTTACAGGTTTAGCAAAGCTTTTGCGGTGATTGCCAGTTATGGCTTTTGCTGTGAACAGTTGTCTTTTATCCTGTAAAGCTTTCGCAGCGATTGCTTCCCGGTTATGTAAGATTTAAGTGTGGAGTTGGACTTAAAAAAGGACTTTTGCTGAAATTGTCTTTACAGGTTTAGCAAAGCTTTTGCGGTGATTGCCAGTTATGTCTTTTGCTGTGAACAGTTGTCTTTTATCCTGTAAAGCTTTCGCAGGCGGCGATTGCTTCCAAGGTTATGTAAGATTTAAGTGGTGGAGTTGGACTTAAAAAAGGACTTTTGCTGAAATTTTCTTTACAGGTTTAGCAAAGCTTTTGCGGTGATTGCCAGTTATGGCTTTTGCTGTGAACAGTTGTCTTTTATCCTGTAAAGCTTTCGCAGCGATTGCTTCCCGGTTATGTAAGATTTAAGTGGTGGAGTTGGACTTAAAAAAGGACTTTTGCTGAAATTGTCTTTACAGGTTTAGCAAAGCTTTTGCGGTGATTGCCAGTTATGGCTTTTGCTGGGAACAGTTGTCTTTTATCCTGTAAAGCTTTCGCAGCGATTGCTTCCCGGTTATGTAAGATTTAAGTGGTGGAATTGGACTTAAAAAAGGACTTTTGCTGAAATTGTCTTTACAGGTTTAGCAAAGCTTTTACGGTGATTTCCAGTTATGGCTTTTGCTGTGAACAGTTGTCTTTTATCCTGTAAAGCTTTCGCAGCAATTGCTTCCCGGCTATGTAAGATGTGTGGAGTTGGACTTAAAAAAGGACATTTGCTGAAATTGTCTTTACAGGTTTAGCAAAGCTTTTGCGGTGATTGCCAGTTATGGCTTTTGCTGGGAACAGTTGTCTTTTATCCTGTAAAGCTTTCGCAGCGATTGCTTCCCGGTTATGTAAGATTTAAGTGGTGGAGTTGGACTTACAAAAAGGACTTTTGCTGAAATTGTCTTTACAGGTTTAGCAAAGCTTTTGCGATGATTGCCAGGTATGGCTTTTGCTGTGAACAGTTGTCTTTTATCCTGTAAAGCTTTCGCAGCAATTGCTTCCCGGTTATGTAAGATGTGTGGAGTTGGACTTAAAAAAGGACATGTGCTGAAATTGTCTTTACAGGTTTAGCAAAGCTTTTGCGGTGATTGCCAGTTATGGCTTTTGCTGGGAACAGTTGTCTTTTATCCTGTAAAGCTTTCGCAGCGATTGCTTCCCGGTTATGTAAGATTTAAGTGGTGGAGTTGGACTTAAAAAAGGACTTTTGCTGAAATTGTCTTTACAGGTTTAGCAAAGCTTTTGCGGTGATTGCCAGTTATGGCTTTTGCTGGGAACAGTTGTCTTTTATCCTGTAAAGCTTTCGCAGCGATTGCTTCCCGGTTATGTAAGATTTAAGTGGTGGAGTTGGACTTACAAAAAGGACTTTTGCTGAAATTGTCTTTACAGGTTTAGCAAAGCTTTTGCGATGATTGCCAGGTATGGCTTTTGCTGTGAACAGTTGTCTTTTATCCTGTAAAGCTTTCGCAGCAATTGCTTCCCGGTTATGTAAGATGTGTGGAGTTGGCCTTAAAAAAGGACATGTGCTGAAATTGTCTTTACAGGTTTAGCAAAGCTTTTGCGGTGATTGCCAGTTATGGTTTTTGCTGGGAACAGTTGTCTTTTATCCTGTAAAGCTTTCGCAGCGATTGCTTCCCGGTTATGTAAGATTTAAGTGGTGGAGTTGGACTTAAAAAAGGACTTTCGCTGAAATTGTCTTTACAGGTTTAGCAAAGCTTTTGCGGTGATTGCCAGGTATGGCTTTTGCTGTGAACAGTTGTCTTTTATCCTGTAAAGCTTTCGCAACAATTGCTTCCCGGTTATGTAAGATGTGTGGAGTAGGACTTAAAAAAGGACTTTTGCTGAAATTGTCTTTACAGGTTTAGCAAAGCTTTTGCGGTGATTGCCAGTTATGGCTTTTGCTGTGAACAGTTGTCTTTTATCCTGTAAAGCTTTCGCAGCGATTGCTTCCCGGTTATGTAAGATTTAAGTGTGGAGTTGGACTTAAAAAAGGACTTTTGCTGAAATTGTCTTTACAGGTTTAGCAAAGCTTTTGCGGTGATTGCCAGTTATGTCTTTTGCTGTGAACAGTTGTCTTTTATCCTGTAAAGCTTTCGCAGGCGGCGATTGCTTCCCGGTTATGTAAGATTTAAGTGGTGGAGTTGGACTTAAAAAAGGACTTTTGCTGAAATTTTCTTTACAGGTTTAGCAAAGCTTTTGCGGTGATTGCCAGTTATGGCTTTTGCTGTGAACAGTTGTCTTTTATCCTGTAAAGCTTTCGCAGCGATTGCCCTTCGGTTATGTAAGATTTTACGTGGTGGAGTTGGACTTAAAAAAGGACTATTGCTGAAATTGTCTTTACAGGTTTAGAAAAGCTTTTGTGGTGATTGCCAGTTATGGCTTTTGCTGTCAACAGTTGTCTTTTATCCTGTAAAGCTTTCGCAGCGATTGCCCTTCGGTTATGTAAGATTTAAGTGTGGGGTTGGACATAAAAAAAGGAGTTTTTGTCTTTACAGGTTTAGCAAAGCTTTTGCGGTGATTGCTGTGAACAGTTCTCTTTTATCTTTTGAAGCCTTTGCAGCGATTGTGACTTTTGAGCGATTACGGCCTAGAGTTTGGCTGCATAGATAGTAAATCCGCGTTGGCGAGTAATAATTATGCAGTTATAATAATGTAGTAATCTACGGTTGTATTTTTAGATATGAAAAGCCATAACAAAGGCTACATGGATCCTCATCTGAATATGAAGAGGAGTCGGTATGCAGAAAAGGAAAGTGACAGGTATCCCGGCGATTGACCGTAAAGTTCTTTTTCTATAGGGTGTGTTTTCCCGGGAAATGATATCTATAGCACACCATAAATATTTTTCATCGTCAAGTATTCGTAGACCATGATCATGACTTCCCGGCATTTGCTTTCTGCTGCACCGCATAACTATTCTTCATCATTATCTGTAGACTGCGCTTTCCTAACATGTTATATCTTCAGCACCGCATAATTGTTTCTGGTCGCTAGGAAAGACTCTGCCTTCTCGCAATTAGGTTCCGTCTACATCGCAGAACTGTTATTCACCGTCGAGGATAGACTGTGCCCTCTTGTCATTTCATTTGGTCAGCATTGCAAAACTGTTCATTATCGTCAATGATAGCCTTCCCGGCATTTGATTTTTTCTGCACCGCGTAATTGGTTTTCATCATTGAGTAAAGACTGTACCTTTTCCCTATTTGATTTCTTCTGCACCGAATATTGGTTTTTCATCACTCAAGTGTAAACTGTGATTTCCCACGATTTCAATTCTTATGCACCGCATAATTCTTCATCTTCAAGGATAGACTGCGACATCTGTGACATTCTTGGCATTTGAGTCCGTAAGCACCGCATAGTTGTTCTTAGTTCATCATGAACGATAGCCTGTGTCTTTCTGGCATTTGTTTCCATCTGCATCACTTATGGTTCTTCATCATGAAGGATAGACGTTCCATGCTTTTTCGGTATATGATTTCCTTTACACCAAATTTTATTTATATATCATAATTAATAGACTTTACGTTCTTGGCGTGGAGTTTCTACAGCTACTGGGGGGGCGTGTCTTCGAGGTATCTGATTGGCGCTGGATAGACAATGCTTTTGTTCTATTTCATTTCTGTATCGGCTTAAATAATATCATTGTTTTGGATACTGGAATGCGCCTTGCGGTCACTTGATTTTGTCCGTACTGGATAGTGAGTTGTGCACAATGTTCATCGAAATTTTCGTTGCTTTCTAGTTTCTAGTGATAGCAGAACGCGTAATTTTAGATAAAGTTCAGAATTATGAGCTTTTGGAGGGGAGGTGGGGCAGAAGAAGAGTAAGTACGCGTTAAACGTTTGGCGAATGTGCTCTCCAGACATTCTCTTGATGAATCCAATCTCGTTACCAGTGTTTGGAACCCTGGAAACGTGGTTGTTTGTGGGTCCTGGTGTCAGTCTTAAGTTTGCGTTCAAATCAAGTAAACCAACTCTAAATATATTTTTTCCGATCTCACAACTTTGCTCTCATTTGGATTGAAGTAAAGACGATTTATATTTTCCACAGACCAGTAAGAGAGTAGAAATGTTATTTTTATCCCGCGTTAATGTACACCGAAATCATAAGCAAAGAAAATGGCTCAAACACCACCAAGCTTTCGTTGAGTCATTTTTTTTGTATCACCTGGCTAAAATGGCTCAATTTACTTTCCTGGCTGGCTAAATGTTGGTTACTTTTTTGGCTGGCAAAAAAGGGGAGAAGGAGACATTCCTGGCTGGGGAAATGCCTTTTTGGTAAATATCCTGGCTGGGAAAAGCTCTTAAAGTAAAGATCCTGGCTGGAAATTGTATTTTGAATTCTCGCTCTAGCTGGCTTTGGGGAGCGGATATAATTTTGCCACAGAAGTTAATAATCAACCAAAAAACAATTAGTGACTGTTGAAATATTACTGGAGGCGATATCCAATCACTTTATAAACTTTTCTCGTTGGGTACTCCTGCAATCACCCCACGAGTGTAGATTAACTTTTGATTAAAAGACTCTACTCGCAAAAAAAACAAGGACCCACCGGTCTAAAACTGTCATCTGAGAGCGCGACAAACCTAACAGTTGCTTATCTCAGTCGGCCACACGTAAGTAAATTCCAAGAGTATAGAGTACAGGATTTAGTGGTGCAAAGGTCAACAGTTGTAACGGGTGCGTGACACGCATAATTTATTCACCACGTGGTAAAAGGATAATCACCCGCCAGAATATTTGATTATCGCAGGGAAATTCCGTTCTGGCTAGCTCTCACATGCATACCTGCATCGAAACTATAAAAGGACAAGCAAATCTGTCATATATCGGACTGTATTTCTACCTCCGTCGCAAAGTACCATTTCGTTTCGTTTGAGGCCGCCGCACACTAGCCGATTTTTCGTCGTAGAACAGGCGTTTTTTTATCGGGGTCAAATCGGGTCAAAATTTGTCGGGCCATCAGCTTGCCGATTTTTTGTCGGCCGACAAAAATCTCCACTTGTGGGCTAGTGTGCGGTGAATTCCAAACAAGGCTACGACAAGATCGGGCCTTGTCGGGCGCTATCTGGCATTGCTAGATTTCAGGTTGTCGGCTAGTGTGCGGCACATCAGGACAATTTGTCGCACAAAAGCCGACACCACATAAAAAAATTTGAAGGTAAACCATCAGCTATTTATAAACTCGATTCGTTGTCTAGTAGGTCTTCGTTTTCTAGGGGGTCTTCGTTTTCTAGGGGCTCAGGTCTTCGGTTTCTAGGGGTCTTCGTTTTTGGGTCTTAGTTCTTAGGTCTTCGTTTTCTAGACAACCCACGCGCAAGCGCCAAAGCAAGTTTACTAACTCGTTTTACCGGGTCAAATTCAATTTATTCGTCCTTGGCGCTGGACGGCCGCTCACTCAAAGAAAACGGTTGCTCGCAGTGGTTTCTCTCTCGGGAAGCGTGGGAGAAACCAAATGCTCGCAGGGTATCCACGGGGAAGTGGTAATAAAGTATGTCTGTTAATAGGTGTTAGCTGAGAGTGAGCAGATGAGAAAGGAGGCAGATGATACAGGGCCCATGGCAGAACTTGAACACTGGCGAATGAGAATGGCAAAATTCAACTCGTTAGTGGAACAAATCAATGCTTTTGACTGTAGAGCAGTGTTACGCATACTACATATTGCCAAGTCAAAAACCCTCAAGGTAACCTCTTTCGTTGCCAAAGGCCTTTATTCAGTTTTAGTACATCTAAATGTTCCAGCACTTGGCGAAGTCCTTTTGACTTATGGCTGTTTCTGCTTAGGTGGCCTCATACACCATACGCCTTTTTAACGACATCACGCCAAGCCGGTCACTTCTGCTGGAGAGAACAGGATAGCCACAACACGGGGGACTACATCCCCTACTCTTCTCGAATAGTATGTCCCACAGGGAACAATGGAAGATATTGTTGAGACGGGCCTACGGTTTATAGTCCTTATCCGAGAAGACTTGAAAGTCTAACCATTTGAAGATGAAATCACAAAGGCAGCATTTTCTCCTTAGTTATTTTAAGATTCTCTCTATTACCGGTAATTTGGTTTATCAACCTCTTGCTTTGTTGTTGTTTGTTAATTTTTCTTTTATCGCAACTGAACGTCTTTTTGGCGCAAATCAATTTGCTTTGGAAACAGCAAGAGAATTTTTTTCAAGAATTGCTTCCTCTTAATATTTTAAGATGTTTAGAAGTGGCCACATTCACGCTTTACGGGCCCACTTTTAGAACTCTCAGTGGCTGCCTGTCGGCTGTTAATTGTTACCAGAGGATGACGATGCTGGTATTCCGGTATTCCTGATGAAATAAAAGTCTGGGTGTCCTTTGTTGGAACGATCGATTTTAGTTTTTTAAAGCTCTTCCCACTTTAAATTACCCAAGAGCAAGTTTCAATTAAAGGGTTTGAGAATAGCAATACTAACAGTAAATCTAGTTACTCGAGATCAAAGCAGGCAGCATATGACAGACGTATTTTCTGTTTGTGTCGTACAGTTTTGGCGTGAACTTGACTGCCGTATTACAGATGCCGCTAACGAAGCCAAGGACAATGTGAAGTTTCTTTACACATTGGAAAAGGCCTGTGACCCTCTGTACCACTCAGATCCGGTATGTACAAAAGAAGAACACTCTGAAGCAAGCCCCGTGGAGGCAATTTTGTTGGCCAACACTGACCTCCCAACATTGTAAAATAGTGCTTTGACACTCGCTAGTTTTTGATGTTTCGTTCAAGACATTTCGGATGGTGCTTCAGCCTTCATCAGTTGAAATATTTACAATACTACGCGTGATTCAAAGAGCAGCACGTCGAACGCGCGCGGAGGAAAAAGCATTCCGCGTGAAGTCTCAAGAAAAAACGTTGCGCGAAACTTACGCGCGTGCGAAAGATTTGTAGATTTCCGCGATGGCAATGTAGTCATTTCCAGATTTCTTTCATGTCTTGAGCGGCTCTTTTTGGAAGCCTGGATGTCAATAAAGGACCGCAATCTGGAAATGACCATGTTGCCATCCCGGAAATCTACAAGTCTTTGGCACGTGCATAAGTCTCGCGCTACGTTTTTTCTTGAAGCTTAACGTGGAATTTTTTCCTCAGCGCGCATTCGACATGCTGCTCTTTGAATCACGCGTACCGACGTAAATATTTCAACTGATGAAGGCTCAAAGCACCAGTCGAAACGTCTGCACGAAACATCAAAAACTAGTCAGTGTCAAACCATTATTTTACAATGTTAGCTCCTGGCTACCAGTACTGTATTTTTTAAACTCCCAACATTGTTGGCTGTTACATGTTGCGTATGTTTGCACACCCTGTTCCATGTTTTTACGTGTTGTCGGGAGTTGTTGCACAAAGTTTAAAACTGGTCAAACTTTTGAGCCAA
>OX421454.1:3925816-3948316 GCA_949126865.1 Montipora capitata | reverse complement strand
CACTCAGTGATTGGTTTAAAATTCTCGCGCCACTTTTTCAACCAGTCAGAAGTGAAACCAAAACCAATCGAGGCTCGTGCGTGCACATTTTCCCGTGCTTAATTGTGCCGGCTACGTGTAATTACTTCGAGTTTTGATTGGTTTACTGGATTGTCTCCGTCCTTTTTGATTGGCCAAAGTAATTAGATGGTTTTGGTTTTACGACACTCGATTGAAACTCGCTCTATTGGAGTTGTCCCAAACAAAGGTGAAGAGAGCGCTTTTGTTGTACCCCTCCTTCACTGACTGAAGACACGGATCTGCGTCTGGTAACCACTTTTTTTCGCATCTTCCAGGACATCTGCATCTCAGCAGTCAAAGAGAAGGACATCGAAGCAAAGCTGAGTCAGGTTGTAGCAGAGTGGAAGTCACAAGTGTTCAGTTTCGGAACGTTCAAAAATCGCGGAGAACTGCTCCTGAAAGGAGGCGAAACCACCGAGATCATCTCACTCCTGGAAGACAGTCTTATGATGCTGGGCTCTTTGCTTAGTAACAGGTCAATATTAAGATATTACCGGCCGCCCCATTGTTACCCGGGCTTTACTAATGGCGGTTTATATTGTTGGGTAAAATTAAACAATGGTAATGGCGTTTTGGCCTTTCGAAGCACTCGCAATTTTCATAATAAAAAACTGGTCCCCCTGCATTTTTATTTTGAGTAGCACTAAAATGGCGTAGCTTAGTCGGTTATTGCGCGGCCTTCTGAGCTGGAGGGTCGCTAGTTCGATCCCCGTCATTCGATCGACGTCTGTTTCGACTTTCCTCTGATCCATGTAAGTGTAGCTTTGAATACCCGTAAAACGGAGCATTGACAGAGGAGTGGGGGGGGGGGGGGGGGGGAGGGGGAGGAAGGTGCGCGCCGAGGGCCACAAGTTTATCAGTAACTCTAGTTGACTGTCACGTGCTACCCTCGTAAACATAAGGACCTTTACCTTTACCTTTTACCTTTAAATGGACGCGACGTTTGCTTTGTAGATACAATGCGCCATTCAAGAAAGACATCCAGGCATGGGTCCAGAAGTTGTCCAACACTTCTGATATCATCGAAAATTGGATGATTGTTCAAAACCTGTGGGTTTACCTGGAAGCTGTCTTTGTAGGCGGTGACATCGCTAAACAACTTCCACAGGTAAGAAAAATACAACAGAGATATCTGTTTGAGTGGACGTTTAAGTACTATCTTTATTAAATAAACTTATCCTTTGACGAAATAATACAAGGCGGATTCAAGAAATTGGTTTAGGTGCAGTAAAGCCAGCTGGCCAAAATCAGATTTCTGTAGCAAGAGATCAAACTGAAACTAGGGGGCATCCTTTGCGGTGATTCTCTGAGCCGCGCTCTTTTGCCTTTAAGTGGAAAGCTCTGTTCAACGCTTTGCTCGCCTTTGACGGAGACTTTACCTACAGCGACTGTCCTGCATGCAACTCATGATCATTGGAGTGTAGCAGTACTCTCAGAGAGTTACTTTATTTTACAAGCCGTAGGTTTACGATCCAGTCGCGCCCTAACCTGCCAATTATATAACTCTTGCACCATCTACTTTGGATCGCAGTATACTTAAGAGTGCATTTTAACATTGGCTTGGTGTGCTAAATTTATTGTAGGAAGCCAAGCGCTTTGCTAATATTGACAAGTCTTGGGTCAAGATCATGACGCGTGCGCATGAGACACCCAACGTGGTCACGTGTTGTGTGGGCGACGATACATTGGGTCAGCTGTTGCCTCACTTGCTGGAGCAGCTCGAGCTGTGTCAGAAATCACTCACAGGGTAAGGCTTATCCATGCCGGGAGTAACCCATTGCAAGGATCTCTTCACTTAACACCGGATTTTAGCGGATCTGAAAAAAAAGGCATATTATTAGAGTTCTCTGGTAGCATTATTGAGGCGAACATGTGTATTGTTGAAAAAAAATATATATGTGGAAAATGAAATGAAAATTAATGGAGCAACTTAAACAACTTCGCTACGAAGAATGAATTTGCATTTTGCATTACCTCTGTGTAATCTTCTGTTCCTCAAGTTTGATGAGCCAAATATCGAGGATCACAAATACAACGCAAGAAGGGAAGGATTTTATAGGAAAATTATTGATACTGATGTCCCTGTGGGAGGTCTAATAGCTAATGAAAATTCTTGTTTTCTTTTTCGTTTAGATATCTTGAAAAGAAACGTCTTGTGTTTCCCCGGTTCTTCTTTGTTTCTGACCCCGCTCTTCTGGAAATCCTCGGACAAGCTAGCGATTCACACACTATACAGGTTTGGACATAAAAGATAATAGACCGAACCTTTCACGTACAACAAGAGGCTAAGTCTTCGTTAACTCGGATTTTCACATACAATCTTTGCAAAAAAGACGGAAGTAAAAACTCTGACCAATGTGTACAGGAAGCATTAGTGATAATACAACATTAACAGGAGGTATGCTGCTCAGTCGCTTTCTCTTGCCTGCTTTAACCTTAAGGTAACCCTAACCAGAACTCATCCACAAAAAATTACGTATAAATACTTTGTTAATTAGCTTTTGCGTATGTACCATTTGAAGAATCGAGCGTTAATTTGGACCAGGATCCTGACCACACATTTTCTTGTCTTTTCTGTAGGCTCACCTTTTGAACGTGTTTGACAACGTTAAAAACGTTGAATTTCACGAGAAAGACTACGACAGAATCTTGGCTATCATATCATCTGAAGGAGAAACAGTACAGGTCAGACCATGAGCATAAACGTAGACCTTTCTCTTATGTGATTATACAAAACTGTGCAAAAATCCATGGTGGGTGAACATTTTCCGATGTTGAATATTGAAGAATTGAGGCGGGGATAGAGCAGTATGGCTGGTGTAGCTCCTAACAACTGAACCTGCACCAAGAAAAGCATGGTGTTTCAGCACTTTCTGCACCCAAGTGTTGAGTTAAGCGTTAGCCACAGATTCAATTTTGTTCCCTAGAACTTATAGTCGGTTCCACCCGCAGAAAACAGGCGAAATATCTAGAAGATATCCAGAGACGAATTTCTCAACGGCCAGTTTGGCTTTTAATGAAAGTTAAGGTGTAAAATCCCTTTTATTTTTCTTAAAAATTTCTATTCACCCGTGTCGACAACGCATGAAGTAACCGCTTACCGGAATTGGCAAAACAGCACAGCTCTCAGTGAAGAGGTGGCCATCCATGCATAATTGGTTACTTTGATGATAATCTATTTTCTTTTATCTCGGACACTACGCGAACTTTGATTGACTACAGTGCGGCCCGCTAAATTTAAAAGTTTGTTTTCGTTGCTTGATAAAAAGATGTAGTTAATGTCTTAGTAATCTCGTTTTCTCGGGCCTTTCTGTAAGTTACGGTTCCGTATGTTTTCTTCTTTTATTGATGAACTTACCTAAACCTCATTCGTAACTTACAGTGCAACCCAAGAAAACGAGGCCACTTAGAGGTACAACCTGATTTTCTGTTGACTTGCACTTATCCCTTTACAGTTAGAGACTGCAGTTATGGCGAAGGGCAACGTGGAGTTGTGGCTAGGGGACTTGCTGAATCAATCCATGAATTCACTGCATGCTGTCATCAGGGACGCATATCACGCCATTAATGATGGCGGTTTCAATCTCATGAATTTCCTTGGCCAGTTTCCTTCGCAGGTATGAGTAGCCTCCCACGCAGAGGTTCTTAGGTCCTTGTCACGCGTTCTTTCCCAACTAACGTCAGCTGAAACGAAACACCTCTTCCGTTCGACCAATCAGAGGCCGTTTTCCAGTTCAGTGGGTAAACTCATGTTTTGTATGGTATTCTTTCGCAGCATGTGATTGCTATGCACAACACAATTAGTCAATGCTGATTGGTTTCTTTAAATAGTGGGCAAACAACCGTTGAAAGGAAGTGGTTTTCGTTTCAACAGACGTTAGTGGGGGAGGAACGCGTGACGAAGCCCTAAGAACCTCTGCAATCATTGTGCCTACTCGAGAAATTGAAAATTCAGAATGTTCATTATCATATTTTTGTAATCTCCACATTTCTTCCGCACTTTCAGCGGTTATCATTTACACGCGCCACTCAACGACATTTTTTTATATTTAGAGAGTAAAATTTTGGTGGACTTCAATCAAATGTTTCCATGACAAATTCACCTGGCGCCAAGGGAACAGGGCTATTGTCATGGAAAGATTTGACTGACGTCCACCTAAATTTCAGTTTCGAAATATGAAAAAATGTCGTTGAGGTAAGCGAGTGACTAATAACCGCTGTAAGAGCGTGCGTCAATAATTTTTCAGTAAAACTGCGAATGTCATTGAAGTCCAATTTATTGTTATTTTATAAATCATACAATCAAAAAGTGGTCACAGCAACACAAATTTGCCACTGAAGAATCAGAAATGATGGAAGAGTTATGGACGCCCTTTCTATTAGTTTTGAAATTAATTTGATTTTGTTTGATTGTTCCTTTTGTTGCCAGGTTGGATTATTAGGCATTCAGATGATTTGGACCAGGGATGCTGAGGAAGCTTTGAAGAACGCGCGATCAGACAGAAAAGTCATGGCGGCGACAAACCAAAAGTTTCTGAATCTACTGAACTCGTTGATTGAGGTCACGACGCAGGAACTTACCAAAATGGAGCGCACCAAGTTTGAGACCTTTGTCACCATTCATGTGCATCAAAGAGATATCTTCGATGACTTGGTAATACACGATCATTGATCTTTATTCCTAATAGGGACCTTTAGAACGGAGGACGAGGACCGGACGTCGAGTACCAGTTTTCCGTACTGAACATGCGCATAAAGTTTGGAGGCCGACATTTTTCGACGTGCGCGTGCTCAGAACGGAAAGTCGTACTCGTGCTGGTCCTTGTCCTCCGATCTAACGGTCCCTAATATATCTGGTTAAAACACAATATTAGGTCAATATTTTAATAGTTGGTAGATGAAGTTTTGGTTTTCTCTCGAGGAACACGATATATATTATGTTGGTACAGTGTATTTGTGTAACACGGAGCTGACGGAGTGTGTCAAATCCTGTTTTATAGACATAACTAACTTGCTCATATTTGTCTTATTTCTATCATAAACAGCAAGAACATGGAAAGAGTTTTACGGAGAAGGAGAGAAGAGAGAAAGAGCAGCCCCTTCAGGCTTCTTTTTCTGTTGTTTTACAAATACATTTACGAAGAAGTAGCCATAGAAGCTCATGATCTTGAAGCGTTTCACTCTGGTTCAGAGCTGGGGTTTTTTGAGTTTAAAAATCTCCTTATTTGGATGGAACGTAGCTTGTGCATTTTCCCGCGCGTGCAGCTTCATCTTAGTTTTGTCCATATTTGGGAATAAAATTGGTGTCCTAAAATCCCGAGCTTTGTTCCAAGGAAAAGAGATGCTAGTTACACGCTTCAAGGTCACGATTCACCCCCATGGTCATAACTGTTTCTACGACAAAGATAATACACCATCGTACGATCCTTGAAGGACAAGGATAAAACACTTCAAGGACACAAAGGACGTAGAGACACATCTCATAAACCCTTGCATTTTCTTCAGTGCTGAAGTAAAAAAGTATTTTACACGTTCTTTAGGTAAAGATGCATATACGTTCAGTGACAGACTTTGAGTGGCTGAAGCAATCTCGCTTCTACTTCAAGGAAGACATAGACGACTGTATCATCTCCATCACGGATGTAGACTTTAGCTACCAAAACGAATTTTTGGGCTGCACAGACAGACTCGTTATCACTCCACTAACAGACAGATGCTATATAACATTAGCTCAGGCATTGGGCATGTCAATGGGGGGTGCACCCGCTGGCCCTGCTGGTACTGGCAAGACTGGTAAGCCTTTTTGACATGTATAAGTGGTGGTACACTAGGGAAACAATGATCCTTAAGGTGTAAGAAGTCACCATAGCAGGTTTACCATGCTGAATGATGACGTCACTGACTCCAGTGCTGTAGTTTCATGAGTTTTGATCTTAAAAGTTCCTAAAATGGAAATGGCGAAAATGGTCAGTCAGTTGTTAGAATAGATACTCGGATACCACGTTACAATTTGTTTTATATCGTAACTATTGCATCTTACATGTGATATAGATAGTGCAATGTTCATAACCCTGTCGGACCTAAAAGAACCCACACACCGTGATTCGCAAAAAGCAGGGCATTCGAGTTCCCGAGTTCTTGTATCGTTTATCTTACTTTCACAGAAACAACAAAAGACATGGGTAAGGCACTTGGAAAATACGTGGTTGTATTCAATTGCTCTGATCAGATGGACTTCAGAGGACTAGGCCGGATTTACAAAGGTACAACTTGTTATTAAAATCTTACAATAGGAGGTGTGCCGTGTAAGCAAAACCAAGGCAAATAGGTTTTTACATGTGGCGGCTATGATGCCTACAAACAGCGAATCCCCGTATCCCAATCATGAGTTTACAGGGCAGTTACTCATGACTTAACAATAAAACCAACTCAACATTACTACTGACTTGAGTAAGTTTGTCAACAACCCTAAAAGCGAGCGGTCAGCGAGCGAGCCACGCAGTCGCGAGAGGCACATGACAAAACAAAACCGCGCGACCACGAAGGACTTCGTGAAAGTCTAACTTGATTACGAAACGGCTCTCTTATCCTGTAATTCCTTGTTTCGTACCAGGTTTAGCGCAATCTGGCAGTTGGGGTTGTTTTGATGAGTTTAATCGTATCGAGCTGCCTGTATTGTCAGTTGCTGCCCAACAAATCTACATCGTGTTAACAGCCAAGAAAGACAGGAAGAAACAGTTCGTGTTTACAGATGGCGATGTGGTTGATCTCAATCCTGAATTTGGTATTTTTCTCACCATGGTAAGTGTTCAGGGTTATTATATGGCAAGAAATGCTCAGGCTAAATGGGGCACTCTGATTGGTTAATTATTGGTCGGGATTTTAGAGTACGGACCATTACCATGGAAACGACCCGTTTCCTTATTTTTTCTCACTCCAGGGACATTGAATTTGAGCGAAACACAAAATGTATTTAAAAACCGGATTTTAATTTTTTCATCACGACATTACAATTATAGCAAGCGGAATTTAGTTTTACGTGAAAAGTTACCGTTCAAAGTTCGCTTTCCGAGGTGCAGATATCTCACTCATTGTTGCCTTCCCTCATTTCACTTACCAATACGAATACGACTTACGAATACGACTTAACTTACAAGCCTTTTTCTCGTTTAGAACCCAGGATATGCGGGTCGGCAGGAATTACCAGAGAATCTCAAAGTCCAATTTCGTACAGTGGCCATGATGGTTCCTGACAGACAGGTATGTTGATTCCTTCATTTTAATATGCTATCTGGTGGAAGCTTTTCTGATTTTGGTCAAGTAGTAACACGCTACTGAAGGACGACTTCTTATGATTCCTTTCTGGCCTCGGTTGTTCAAAGGTGTATAATGCTATCCACCGGATAAATCACTATCCAACTGGAGCCTGGCCAAAATGTACCAATAGTATATACACACAAGTGAATAGCGCATTCCGCACATTCTGATTGGCTAGTTCCGAGGTGAATAGCAAGTACTATCATGATTCACCTCTGAGCACACGGAGAAAAATGAAATGGCTTATTGTTCAGCTTCGGTTACCGAAGAACAAATTTTATCGATAAACTCGGCTGATTATTCAACTTGCGTGGTAAATAGTAAAACAATTATTCACCTTAGTGTTGGTGAAGGTGGTAGATAATTACCAAACCGCGAAGCGGCAATTTTCGTTTGAGGATGGAACGAGATTTCGAGATTCCCATTTGGGTATGCATCGCTTCGCTTGGTGATGGCTTAAAAATAATAGAAACATTCTTAGCCAATTAGAGGTGGAAACAAATCCATGCGTCATGATCCTATGTGCCTGTATATTGTGGTCTTTACTTAAATCTGACCTTTACGTTATCTATTGCTCTGTAGATCATCATGCGTGTCAAACTTGCCAGCTGTGGTTTCATCGAGAATGTGATCCTGGCTCAGAAATTCTTTACTCTGTACAAACTGTGCGAAGAACAGCTCAGCAAACAGGTTGGTTCGATTTTCTTTATTTCTCCAAGATAACTGTAAACTATAGCAGATTCTAAACGTTACTTGTCTGTTTGTTGTAGGTTCATTATGACTTTGGATTGAGGAATATTCTTTCCGTGCTGCGCACACTGGGTGCGGCCAAACGAGCAAACCCTCAGGATAGCGAGAGTACCACTGTTATGAGAGTGTTAAGAGACATGAACCTCTCCAAACTGGTAAGGCATGCGGAGCGATAAATTGCTTCTTTCACAAAAATATCCCATGCTACGAAAACGAAGGAAATATCATCAAACTTCCCTTTCAAAACATAGATACCAAGCGGTGATTAGTTAAGTAGACGATACAACGATCAAATAATCACGGTACTGATGCTTTCTAATGACGCTGAAGAATCGCTCAGTTATGATGACCACTTCCGTTCAAGGCGTTTGCCGGAAGCATGGTTAGCGCGCTAACCATTCATTCGCCTTGTGCTATTGCAACCTGTCAGTATCTTGCCATAGTACTAAACGAGGTATGCGCTGATCATTCTTCGACTGAGCTACTCGACTCGGGATGCCGAAACGCTAAGCTAGGTATCTACTACAATCCGCTTCCCTGCCCTCCAGCCCTGCTCCGAAGATAACGTCTACCCAGGTCGATCTACTTATTCAAGGGGGAATAAATGGAAAGACTGAAACGGTTTGCATTTGACTTTCAGCGAAATTCTTTATTAGTCGTTTTTCCTCAGAATCATCTTGCTTGTGATGTTAATATAACTTTTTCGGTAATGGAATTCCATCTCAACATTTTACAATGCGATATGATTCCTCGATCCAAACATTCAGTTCGGCAATAGTCACTATACCACTTTCCATAATTCTGATTCTTCCCCAGATTCGATTGACTGCAAAACGTCTGCATACTAATGTAATGACTGAAGTACGGGCTTTTGTTAATGATTGTCGTTTTCTAGGTTGACGAAGATGAGCCTCTTTTCCTGAGTCTGATCAATGATTTGTTCCCTGGAATAGTACTGGACAAGGCTGGCTATCCTGAATTAGAGGCCATGATTCAAAAGCACGTGGAAGAGGCTGGAATCATATTTCACCCTCCATGGATACTCAAACTGATCCAAGTACTTGAGAGAAATTTGTCATTGAGTTCATCGTGTCAGAGTTCATCTCTTTCAGTGCTGTCTATTGCATAAGCTGAGCTTTAAACCAACAAAAAAATATGTACAGTGGTAAAGCAAGACCATAGCTAGTCGATAGCTCAAATGAACATCTGTGCGATAACGAGTCAAACCACAAAGAAGCTTTACATCTAATTCACTGGTATACCACTGTAAAACCGGACCCAATAACCCCCTTATTGGTGTTCTGCATGTAAATTACACAATCACTATTTGCAGACTGCCGATTAACATGTTACCGGTATATCACATTCATTTCGCGTCTGAAGTAAGAGATTCACTAGATATCAGGTCTGGATTGTTCAAAACGTGGATAACACTATCCGCTTCCGACTGATAAAGCACTATCCAGCGGATCCGCTGGGTATTGATTTATCCCATGACGAAAAACAATGGCCTTCGTTTCCAACTCGCCATAAAGTGTGTGCCAAAGTCCCAAAGAGTTCATGAACAAGTAACCGTTGTATCACAGGGACTATGATTTATCGTTCTTGTTATTTACAAATGTCAAGGGCTAGTTGTGGAACCCCCTCCTTTTGAATCTTTTGTCCAATAGACCATTTTCGAATTCTCACGGCTGGACTGGATCTAGCATGAAATGGAGGCTAATGCGTGCAAATGTTTTCACACACAAATTAATTTGCCCGCATTAGCCTCCATTTCATGATAGATTCAGTCCAGCCGTGAGAATTCGAAAATGGTCTATTGACCTTTACAACCCATTACATTTCAAATTTCACGCGACGAAGCACCATAGTATGTTCACAAACTCTCTCTGTTGTTTTATCGCTTAGTTATACGAGACTCAACGTGTTCGCCACGGGATGATGACCTTGGGACCCAGCGGAGCGGGCAAGACAGTTTGTATAAACATACTTATGAAGGCTATGGGGGACTGCGGGGCGCCTCATCGAGAGATGCGCATGAATCCCAAAGCCATCACTGCGCCGCAGATGTTTGGTCGCCTTGATGTGGCCACCAATGACTGGACTGACGGAATATTCTCCACACTCTGGCGAAAAACTCTCAAAGCAAAGAAAGGTTTGTACCCCTCATTAGCCGTCTCTAAAACAATACCGTATTGCGGCAAGATGCTAAAATATCTCTCAGAATGGAAGTCAAGGCAAACCAGTATTAAAATTATCGGTTGTTTTGGATCTGCAAATTACGTCTTTACTTGCTTTCAGGAAAAAAAACCTTAAATTGCAGTGGAGAGAGAATAATGCCTTGTTTTTTTTTCTGGTTACCTCGAACGTTTTCCCTTCTTTGTGGAAGTAACCTTCTTCTTTTCGTGTAGTATTAATATAATGAATTTATTATATAAACACTTATGAAATACCAAGTGAGCTTTCGCGCGAAAACATGATATCTTCACACGTAAAAATAGCATCTTATCTTATCTCGTGTTTTTCAACACTCGAAGAGAAATTTCGTATCTCCGCGCGGCCATGTAATATCCTCTATTTAATTCTTATTATGCATTTGGAAAGGTTTGAGAGTACATGTTATGCATAAAAGATGCTGGAGGCGCAGCCGAGAGCATCTCTGTTTGTTGAGTGCTCTCTGAATTTCCCAAGAGAGGCACAGATATATAAGTGCTGTAGACCAATTTCGATATATTAAAACTCAGTCCTAAACAAAAGGCATCATCTCGAGGCTCTGGATTATAAACTCATACAAATCCTTACAGTTATTTCCCAGAGCCTCGAGATGATGCCTTTTGTTTAGGACTGAATTGATCTATCCATTGATATGCAAGCTCCAACTCTAAAAACGTCAGACGATAGTCATGGCCCAGGTTTAATAAGGACAATGCGAATCAATGGAAAACAGAGCAATAGAGCCAGGCCTGTATTTATAAACAGTTGCTGAAACCTTGAATAAACAGGCGAACTTACCTTTATTGATGTAAAATACAAAATTCACTTTTATACTTATCAAGAAACTTAGAGACGTTTGTCAAAACACTGATATCGCGATTCTCATTACTTTTGGTCCTGGACACAGGTGTCTGAGGATGTTCCCTTAAAACAAAAATCGTTTTGTCTCTTTGAAGAAAAAGAACAATAATATCTATTCGGTTCATGAACCTTTTGCCTCGTGCTTCAGGAGAGCATATCTGGATCGTTCTCGATGGACCTGTAGACGCCATATGGATTGAGAATCTTAACAGTGTATTAGACGACAACAAGACTCTGACTTTAGCAAACGGAGACCGCATTCCAATGTCTCCTCAGTGCAAAGTTGTGTTTGAGCCTCACAACATTGATAAC
The DNA here is from genome assembly GCA_949126865.1 of Montipora capitata. Lineage (NCBI taxonomy): Eukaryota > Metazoa > Cnidaria > Anthozoa > Scleractinia > Acroporidae > Montipora > Montipora capitata. The sequence continues at coordinate 3,936,802 of OX421454.1, read as the reverse complement.
GCTTCCCCTGCTACTGTGTCACGCAACGGTATGGTGTACATGAGTTCATCGGTCATGGATTGGAGACCAATAGTCAAGGTACTATTCGAATCATTTAAGGACGGTGCCTACTAATTCAAAGGTATTTTTGCGCGGTTTTATGAATATGCAGGAAAAGCAGATCTCAACAAGTGTTATTAAAATCCTCAAAGAAAATTTGGGGTAACCATGCATTTTTCGAAGATAATTAATCAACAATATTAGCAAAAAAATTTAAAATACAAAGCAATGTATGGCGTTCCTTTCCAAATTAAAGCTTAATTATCTCTGAAAAATGCATGGTTACTCCCAATTTTCTTTTTGGATACCAAGAGCATTTGCTAAGTTCTGCTTTCTCCTCATAAATTTAAACCGCGCAAAGATATCCCTGCATTAGCAAGCAATACCGATAGGAAATCCGAGTATCTGGATATGCGCAAAACGTATGCGCAATAACAGTAGTAGGCACCGTCCTTAAAACTGCCCCTAAAAAGAGGCAGAGGCCATTTTATATATCAGGGGCTTTTTCAGTTTGTGTTTTTAAGTGCACCTAAACTCAAATATTTTTAGTCTACAATATTGATCTACCCACCCAAAGCAAACATGTCTGACGATTCTTACCTCAAAATTTCGCTTTTTATCCAACAAAACAGGAATGCAAAGCACGTTGTGACGTAAAATCGAGAATAGACCCATACCTCCATACCTCTCACATCACGGTCGTGAGTCCAAATTACTGCCATTTTTGCCAAGTTTATGTGGCTTGCACGGCACAGAACAAGTGAAATTGTCGGTAGCAATGGTGACATATGTTTGCTTTGGATGGGGAGATTTATATTAGGATTGAACGATATTTGAGTTTGAGGCGCACGTTAAGCATAGATGAGTCAGATAACTGAATGAACAGCGCGGTTTCCAAGGGAGTCGATTGCTTATCCAAGTGTTTTCTCCGTCTTTTGGACAGGCATGGCTGAATAAGCGGGAACCTCAGGAGCATGACGTGTTGGAGCAGTTGTTTGACTGCGTATTTGACGATGTGTATACTTATGTCAAGCAGAACCTGAATCCAAAGATGGAGGTGCTGGAATGTAATGTCATTATGCAGGTCTGTGTTGAGCCGAAGAGTTGAGAATCCATATTCACACACAATGGTATTTGAACGCTACGGGTCCCCGTAGTGGAGTTTTGCCCTGTGGAGATACCCTGCCTAGTGGCAAAGTTTATAAATAAATAAATAAATATTGAAGGATGCAAACTTTTGAATTCGGAATAACGGACCAGTCAATTGGAAACTCACCACTGGGTTACACTACCTCCCCGACAACGAGCTGTATTCAGTCGTCTTACGACATCTCAGGAGACTTGAATACGATTGCAACAATTGCATGGTTGGCCCAATGTTGAGAGTACTCGCCTTTCACTGTTTCCACAAATGTGATCCAGGATCGATTGCCGGAGTAGATGCCATATGTGGGTTGAGTTTTTGTTGGTACTCCGGTTTTTCTCTCTCATCAAAAAGCAACCTATGATTTGATAGAGCGGTTTACAATTGAGTGTCGACAAGAGAAAATGAGGGGACAGGGATGGAGGCTCCCGGTCCAGCCCTTGGGATATGTCATATCCACGAAAGTTATTTTTAGACGAGCGGAAGTCTTCCGAGACGTCCGCATGCAGGCCAACCTCAGTCCGATGTTTGAAAGAAAATAAATATTTATCAGCCTTCCACGTGCGCCGTCATTTTCTCTTTTCACTAAGAACCTGAGAGCGAGGCAAGACTGCATGCGGACGTCTCGGAAGACAGACTTCCGCTAGAACAAAGACTTCCGCTCGTCTAAAAATAACTTTCGTGGACATAACATATCCCGGCCAACGCCCTGAGCCTCCCTCTCTGTCCCCTCATTTTCTCTTGGTGTCGAAAGTAATTAGCGATTTGCTTTGGTTTTGCATTACTTCACTCAGTGATTGGTTCAAAGTGCTCGCACCACTTTTTCAACCAATCAGAAGGGAAACCAAAACCAATCGTGGCTCGCACATTTTCCTGCGTTTTGTGTCGGCTATGTGTAATTACTTCGAGTTTTGATTGGTTAACTGGATTGCCTCCGTCCTTTTTGATTGGCTAAAGTAATTACTTTGGTTTTGGTTTTACGACACTCGATTGAAACTCGCTGTACCAACCTATGATTTGATATTTGATTTGATTTCTGTACAGTGCCCCCAATTAGTGCCTCATCGCTAAATACACTTGACACTCAAATAAATTTCATCGTTATCATAGGAGGCAGTGCAGCCCCTGTGGTTAGTGCGCTTGCCTTGAGATCCGGAGATCTCACACGTTCTAGCCTCTCGTTGAATTTTTTTCCAGGTAGTCCCTGGTTCAATTTCCTGGCTGCACCTTTATATGGCCAACTGTTTTGCCTCCGGCCAATTGGGATTCTTAACAGTTGTTCTGTTCAGTGCTCGGAGATATTAGCTACTAGCTACTCTAAAAATCCGAGGGTAAATTTAACAAATCGAAAGTGGTTCAGCGTTGTCTGTACTCTTATCGACAACGATATTCGTCATCACAGTAGTGTTGTTGACGCGAGCATGACGCGTACAGCGTTGTTTAGACTCTTATCGACAACGGCAAATTAGCCAATCAGATTGCAAGATTACAAGCAATTGTGGTAAAAAATGATACTACTTATCATCATCATCATCATCATTGAATTTCATTTTGTCCTCGGCAGTGCCTTGACCTTTTGGAAGGTCTCATTCCAGGCAAAGAAGAACACCATGAGCTTCATGAGAACCGCGTCGTTGTCAGCGCTAATCACTTAAGCCGGCTGTTTGTATTTGCTTTAATGTGGGGCGTTGGTGCCTTGCTGGAATTGGATGATCGCGCCAAGATGGAGGAGTTTCTTGTAAAACACGGCAAACTTCCGTTACCGGAGATAGAAGAGGGAAGTCAGGACACCATATTTGAGTTTGTTGTTGACGAATATGGTGAGTTCAAACAGGCTTACTTCATTATCGTATCGATCAACTATGGTCAGATATGTAGCAAGAAATAATTCCAAAAATATATGCTTCTTTTAAGTAATGTTTTTAAAAGTCGCAGCAGTGTTTTATCTACGCCTCGTGTTTTTAGACCCAATAAAACACGTACTACGTGTTTTTTGAACAGCTTAAAATACATTACACAAAAAGCGTGTCCCTCTAGAGTCCGAAAAAGGTTCAAATTGCTAGAGGAGAACATTAGCATACAAGAAAAACAAGCTATGCCTTATTAGTATGCTTCATATAAAGAATTCTAATGAGGCGTGTTTTATCACTCTTTGAAGATCGTGCACGTGACGTTTTATCGGTGACCTGATAGGCTGTCTCTCTCAAGAGTTGTAATGAGTTTTTGAAAGGTGCCTTAAACCAGTTTCAATGCTTTCACTAAGCTGTACCATTGGAAGGATTGACTCTCTGAACACTATATGACCAAACAGCTCTGTTATGGTACCGTGTAAAACAACAGTTATTGTCTTAAAGAATACGCTCAAGAGCTGGGAGAACCGTTTAAATTTTTCTGCTATAAATGTTTATTATCTCAAAAACGAACTCAGTGAAGCCTTTTTTTATCGCTGGAAAGTTATTCGCAGGCTGAATTGAAACTCTTTGTATGGTTTAAAAAAAATCATCTGGAGCTTATTCATAGTTATTGTCGTTATCCCAGAAGACTAAGAAGCTTAATAATTTCCTGATGCTATTTCAAAGGCAACACTTTCTTCTTCCTTATTTATAGACTTTGAGTGTTGGTACGATAAACTTGTGCTCAGTTGACTGAGGTGTGTCGCTGTTGGTCCTCAACCCAAAGGGATCATACGGCAAAATTACAATGAATGGCTTTTCTATGCTTTTTTTTCATGAAGGCATTGCTTTGAGGTTAATTTAAGGGTTACTTGATCACCGTAGCGAATGCTCTATGTGGCCTAGATGTGGGGTGAGAGACCGAATCCTTATATTTGATTTGGCCCTATTCCGGTGAAAATCATATGATATCTATTAGTTGTTGTCTGTGCCATACTGCGTGGTTATTTCAAGACCCACCCCCTAATAGTCAGTTGGTGTGAACGTGGAGCGTGCGGTCATGGGTGCAAGAGATAAAAATAACCTGCGCAGTATGGGCGCAATCGTAAAATGTATTTCAATAAGCATCATATGGCAAAAGGATTTCGTGCCAGGACATCCCCTTTCCTGGCACGCGAAATGTTCTCTTCCGGTTGCCGTCCGCGTCTCAAAGACGCGCGTGCTTAAGGATGGTGCCTACTAATTCAGGTATTTTTGCGCGGTTTACTGAATATGCGGGAAAAGCAGATCTTAACAAGTGTTATTGAAATCCAAAAAGAAAACTGGGGGTAACCACGCATTTTTCGAGGATAATTAATCAGCAATATTTGTATAAAGCTTTAAAATACAAAGCAATGTATGGCGTTCTCTGCCAAATTGAAGCTTAGTTCATCTCTGAAAAATGCATGGTTACCCCCAATTTTCTTTTTGGTACCAAGAGCACTTGCTAAGTCCTGCTTTCTCCGCGTAGTTTTAATAGTAGGCACCGTCCTTAAGCTCCCTATTGTAGCTAAGCCAAAGACGTGGACGGCAACAGGACGTGAACATTTCGCATGCCAGCACAGTAGTGTCTCCCAGATTTTTAAACTAATCATCTTTAACGGAGAAGAGATACTTAGAAATATAAATCTGGTTGTGTGAATACAAGTTAAAAGGTAAAACAGCTCACCGGTTGCCGTCCGCGTCTGAAAAACGTCGCATGCTGAGCCCCCTATTCTCTTGACGTGTTACGTTGTATGGCATTGTTTAGTCCTTCTATGTAATACGTGTTGTCAGGTAACTGGGAACATTGGCTGAATCGAGTCCAGGAATACATTTATCCGTCAGACTACAAACCAGAGTATTCCTCCATCCTGGTACCAAATGTCGACAATGTGAGGACCAGCTTTCTTATGGAGACCATTGCAAAACAGACCAAGGTTGGCTTAGAACTACGTCTTATTCAGTAGTCCAGTGTCATTGTAGTTTATTTCACTGCGGTTTTTATGATGACGATCCTACACTCTTTTGAGTCTGGTTTTCACTAGCGGCGCAAGCATAAACATTAGCAACCTGCATAAACGCGTTACTGAACATATTGTTTACTGCAATAAAGACTAGCATCGGGGTGCTACTGGTCGAGTTTCTTTTGAATCTGCGAATGCTTGGCTCTCAAGAGAAATCAGACTTTATTACAGGGTGAACGGAGTAACAGCAAATCCAGCTGACTGCTTTAAGTCCTGCAGTAATCCCGTTACTTTGCTAGGAAGCCAGCTATGGGATCTTTGTAGTAACGAAGGTGCCCATTCGTACTCCCTCTATATTTCAAATAATTTTTTTTCTCATGTCATTATTTGAAAATTGTTGGGTGCGAAGAACAGTGCTGTTGTTTTATAGGCGGTGCTACTCATTGGAGAACAGGGCACAGCTAAAACAGTGATGATCAAAGGATACTTGGCTAAGTACAATCCTGAGTCGCATATGAGCAAGAGCTTGAACTTCTCTTCAGCGACCACGCCTTTGTTATTCCAGGTTAGTCTACCAACCTATTTCACTTGTTGAAACTTCCAAGAGGAAATCAACACAGAAGCATACTGTTCGTTAGCTTAAAAATTTAACTGTTGAAGTTAGAACGAGTTTTTGTTTTCTTTTCAGCGCACCATTGAGAGTTACGTGGACAAACGCGTGGGTACCACTTATGGCCCACCTGCAGGACGCAAGATGACTTGCTTCATTGATGACGTCAATATGCCCATCATTAACGAATGGGGTGATCAGGTCAGATACGCCACTAGGCAATAACTACGAGTCACCATTTTAATTGACGTAGGTGGTTTGACCTCACGAATGAGCACTACTTGGCTATCTTCAACTGATTTCAAAAGCTTGAGAGCAGAGAGTTCCATTGCTTTTGCCCGATTTTAGATTATTTTGCTATAGCAGTGAGAAGCGAGTTTCGTCATAACCAGTATTTGGATGGTTTGCAGTCTATCTGTTGGCAATTCACATGCCTTTTGCACTACTTAACATTTTGCCTTATTCGCTTGGTCAGCCAGGCATTCAGTTAGTTTGTTACTCTGTTGTTAATCTTGGGAACAAATTACGTCAGTTATTGGTGAGAAACTGACCGAGAAAACATTCGCATCAAACCCCTTCTGGTGCAATCTCATTCACGTAGTGTCTATCTTTCCCTCGATGTCGACAGAGGGCAGAACAAAGTTACTCCTCGGTTCTCAGGATTTAGTTGAGGTGTAAGCGATGTTCTGGTTTCAGGTAACAAACGAAATTGTGCGTCAAGTTATGGAACAGAAAGGCTTTTACAACCTTGAGAAACCTGGCGAGTTCACGCACATCGTAGATATTCAGTTTATCGCAGCTATGATCCATCCTGGCGGAGGAAGAAATGACATTCCTGAGCGACTAAAGCGTCAGTTCTCTATCTTCAACTGTACCTTGCCGTCCAATGCCTCTATTGACAAAATCTTTGGTGAGTGATCTATTGCAAACCATTTGTTTGTCAACAGCTATTACTTGAACCTGGGTTAATAGCGACCTTTAGATTGGAGTACGAGGACGACTACGAGTATGAGTTCTTAGTTCTGCGCACGCGCATTTTAAAAATTTTTGTTCTTTAAACCTAATGCGCACCCCCTGCACCCCTCCCTAGGTCCGCCCTTGTGTCTCATACGAGTCTCTTGTCGCTCATTGGTAGAACATTCGAACTAGTAATTGGGAGGTCTTTGGTACGACTCCCTTTATGAGTATTCGGTTTTCAGTTTCCGATTGACTCCGATTCACCATTAAAACATACTGGGAAACGTCTCTTTCTTTGTTGTTTTACGATACTTTTCGCTTGTCGGTTTTGCGACTGTATAGCGCCTCGTATACTTACAGATATGGATTTTGTTTGAAAACGTAACTTATATTCTTTGTTTTGGCCTTCCGTTTACCCTTAATGCAGCCGTGAGCTACCGAAGTGGAATTTTTGCGAAATTGTCTCCAGGGGAAGGGGAAAAACTTAAGTTTGTAAAATCGTAAATGGTTTGGACCCAGGAGTCACTCTGAACATGACTTCCGCTCAGGTTGTCGAAACGTCAGTCAATGTCATCTCAAACAGTCCTTCTCAGGACTACACTCACCCGGATGATCGTACTTTACTTAAGGACGGTGCCTACTAATTCAAAGGTATTTTTGCGCGCTTTACTGAATATGCGGGAAATGCAGATCTTAACAAGTGTTATTGAAATCCAAAAAGAAAATTGGGGGGTAACCACGCATTTTTTGAAGATAATTAATCAACAATATTTGTAAAAGGCTTTAAAATACAAAGCTGAAAAATGCGTGGTTACCCCCAATTTTCTTTTTGGATACCAAGAGCACTTGCTAAGTTCTGCTTTCTCCGCATGGTTTTGAACCGCGCAAAAAAATCTCATTTCATAAAGCAAAGTGATATTGATAACTACGTTTATGTAATGAAGGAAGGATAATAGGGACCTTTAGATCGGAGGACGAGGAAGACTGCGAGTACGAGTTTTCCGTTCTGAGCATGCGCATAAGGTTTAGAGGCCGACATTTTTCGAAGTGCGCGTGCTCAGAACGGAAAACTCGTACTCGTAGTCGTCCTCGTCCTCCGATCTAAAGGTCCCTAATAGCAAGTCTCCGCAAACTGATAATTCAAGCCTTTCTTTCGATTGCTTTGACAACACAGGTGTTATTGGAACTGGTTACTTCTGTTCGGCGCGGTTCTCAGATGAAGTTTGTAGCACTGTAGCTGAACTGGTGACTTGTACAAGAGTTCTGTGGCAAAAGACAAAGGTAACAATGGATGTTGTAAGCACGAGGTTTGGATATTGCATTCTCAAGAATATGATATACGTAGGGTTTCTGATCGCAAAAAATGTGGGAATGGTGCGTAACACCATACAAGCTCTCTATACTGCAAATCTAGGAATGCGCTCTTTACAATACCACTCCTTTAACCACCCAATGTCTGCATGTACTATTTTGTCAAACGAGAGTAAATACAGCAGCTTCAGGTCAACGTGTACGAGGGATAATGACGCGTTATAAGTGAAATTGTCATGCTTGTGGTCAGTCACCGTGGTCACGAACATTTATAAAAAGTGACATCACTGACAATCTCATACTTATTACGGCACATACATTCACCTGGAAAATATCTTTCTTTTGCTTTATTTCAAAAGCAACCAAGGCAGTCTAGACGTTTGCGCACGATGTTTAAGTCTGTTTACGGTTTACGTATAGAGCGGTTTTCAATTGAGTGTCTTAAGTAAATACTTTGACCAATCACAGCAGGTGCAAAGAGCACAATGTAACTTGCTCAAAGCGTGGGAAAAATCGCGCGTACAATTCGTGATTTATTTTGGTTTACCTTTTAATTGGTTGATAAACTGGTGCGATATTTTTAAACCAATTACCGAGCGTAGCAATTGCAATTGCGTAATTACTTTCGACAGACTTTCGACTGCTCTATGATTCACTGTTTGGAGAGCAGTGTTAGTGATAGAAGTACAAGGTGCCTGTCACCATCGAGGGCGGCTCCACCTATGCTAAGCACAAAAAAACATTGCTGTGTTGTCTTATATCAGGTGAAGATGTTACCAACACCAGCCAAGTTCCATTATATCTTTAACCTCCGTGATTTATCTCGCATATGGGAAGGAATGTTGAACGTAGCTGGCGAAGAGGTCGATACCAAGAAGCTTGCGCTTGCTCTATGGAAGCACGAGTGTACCCGAGTGATAGCCGACCGTTTCACGAACGAGGCCGACCGCAAGTGGTTTGAAAAGTCAGTGACAAAAGTAATTGAAGATCACATGGGAGATGGTAGCGTGGAACAGTTGATGGACGAACCTTATTTCGTGGACTTTCTCAGGTTATTCTCCTTGCATTCAGTGGTAATTTTAACATAATCCGAGGTCGAAAGTGTCGCGATAAAGGAGACAATTTAAGCAAATGAAAAGTTCAGGTGGCTTCAATGGGTTTTGAACCCATGACCTTTGCGATGCCGGTGCAATGCTGGTGCAATGCTGGTGCAATGCTGGTGCAATGCTCTACCAACTGAGCTATGAAGCCACACAGTTGGGAACAGGTCAGTTTGTTGGGCTCATTTGTTATTTCACTCAGCAAGTCCTTTCTCGGCAACAAATCGACCTGCTCCCAACTGAGTGGGTTCTATGCTCATTTGGTAGAGCAACTCACCGGCATCGCAAAGGTCATGGACCAGCCATTGGGAGTCTCGGCGCCGCTAACCCCTGCACGGCAGTGCCTCCTTACATTGCATTGCATTCGGTATTGCTTTGCATTCGGCATTGCATAACCATCCTTAATAAATCGGATTATCTAATGATTGTTCTAATAACTTTCAGATCATACTAGAAGTTACGAATCAATCTTTACTCGGTTATACAGTTGGAAAACTACACTAAAATGGTTATTTTGATTTTGAAGAGATGCTCCAGAGCCTACAGGAGAAGAGCCCGAGGATGCAGATTTGGAAGCGCCTAAGATCTATGAAATGGTGATTGGTGTTTTTCGTTGCGCTTCCTTTACAGAGGAACGATCTTAGAATGTGATTTAACTTCGTTTGGTTTGTTCTTTCGTAGGTAAGTTCATTGGACTTCCTGAACGAGAAGTTGTGTCAATACATGGCTATGTACAACGATACTGTGAGAGGGGCGCATTTGGATCTCGTGTTTTTCAAAGATGCAATGACCCATCTTGTCAAGGTTGGTAAAAAAGCAAACTTACGTCAGTCGCGTTTGCAAGTCTAATGATGACCGCTCTTGACTTAATAGACGCTAGTGTAAGGACTGAAACATTAAAACTCAGTTTGCCTTTGAGGAGTGCTCACTGCGAGGACTCGGTTTTTTATCTAGCTCAGGGAATTTTTTTTTTTTTTGCGGAAATGAATCATCTTATCCTGTTTTCTCAAGGACGTTCCCGCGGATTTTTCGCTTAGAGTCAGGGTATGATTTACTTATTGCGATGGGTTTCATCACTTTTTATAGACGGAGAAGAAGCAGAGGGAGTGATTCATGTTAAAAGTATATAGGGGTCACAGACCATTTTAGGAGAATAAACAAGCTAAGGAGGATATTATATATTCTTAAAGGTAAAAGTGATAAGTGACTTGCGATAATGGATTTAAGGTTTGTCTCTTATTTCATATTTTTAGATTTCTCGTATCATTCGCACACCATGTGGCAATGCCCTTCTTGTTGGTGTGGGTGGTTCAGGCAAACAATCGCTTACAAGACTGGCTTCTTTTATTGCTGGATACAGGATTTTCCAGATCACGCTTTCAAGGTGAAAACGACGTAACACAACAACTGTAACATTTATTCTTAATAAGCTTGGATTAACGCTAATCAGCCTTTGCACAACCCGCCCCTTATTTTCCAGGTCTTACAATGTGAGCAACCTAATGGAAGACTTAAAGTTCCTGTACCGCGTGGCAGGGTCTGAAGGGAAAGGTATCACTTTCATTTTTACCGACAACGAGATCAAGGATGAAAGTTTCCTGGAATATCTGAATAATGTGCTGTCCTCGGGTGAGGTAAGGAGTCGTTCGCTACAGCTGACACAGTTAACTTCAATTCTTGTATCGCAAAGACCAACCCTGTCGAGATGTGTTGAATTTCTAATTTCTGATTTATTTGTGTTTTATAGGTATCAAACTTATTTGCTCGCGACGAACTGGATGAAATAACTCAAGGCTTAATTGGGCCAATGAAGAAAGAACTGCCACGAGTACCGCCAACAAACGACAATCTCTACAACTACTTTATTACTCGCTCCAGGAAGAATCTGCACGTGGTTTTGTGCTTCTCGCCTGTAAGTGCTTCTTTCCAACTTTGATGTCCCAAGGAG
>OX421454.1:3903316-3905816 GCA_949126865.1 Montipora capitata | reverse complement strand
TCGTGTGCTTAATAGACCATTTTACAGTTGTAGCTAAGGTACCTGGCCTAAGAATGGAAGCGAGGCTGCCGGTGACCCTGTTTTTGATACGAACGTTTGTGCTTTTCTCATGTTAATTAAGACTAATTAGCATTACAACAACACAATTTACATAATAAAAGCAGTGAGGTCTGTATCAAGACAAGGTCACCGGAAGCCTCGAAGCCATTCATAGGCTAGGTCACTGAGCAAACAACTGTAAAATGGCCTATTAAGCTCCCGATTGTTAAGAAGTATACGATGGCAGAAAGGGCCGCCCTCACGTAAGGAAAGGGAGGGAACTTTATTTAAGTGTCTAGTATTCTAGTGCTGGAGCACTAATAGACCATATTCTTATTCTCAGTATTGGACTGGAACTAGCTTGCAATGGAGGCTAATGCGGGGAAATCTTTTCAAATGCAAGTAATTTTTAATAGATTTCCCTGCATTAACCTCCATTGCACAGTACGTTCTAGTCCAATACTGAGAATACGAATATGGTCTGTTGGGGATACTGTAAACTGAAATCAACAAATTAACGCAACTCAAATCAAATTGGTTATACAACTTTAGGGTGCGTTCGATTGACAATATTCCGGAATAAGAATACGTGGAGTGATGATTTAAAACTGTATGTTTGGCCTTTTGAAGCAACAAGGATAATAAAGCTATGTTTAAAATAGCATTTTATCGGGTGTTTGACAATTTTAATCCGTAAAAGCGAAGGATTTGTAACTTCTATTCCATGTATTCCTGTTCCGGAATACGGTCAATCGAATGCGCCCTTAAAGTCTACACAAAAAGCCATGTTAAAGGTGTGAATAATTTCGTAATCGTTTTCTCAAAGGTCAGAGAAATCACCGATTCCAGCCAAACGAATCCAGAACATCATCGAGTTCCTGACTTACGAGGTGTTCAAGTACTCTTGCCGTGGTTTGTATGAAAATCATAAGTTCCTGTTCACCTTGCTCCTTGCGCTCAAGATTGACATACAGGGCGGGAGAGTAAAGAATCAGGAATTCCAGACATTAATCAAAGGTAAGTAAACTGACGACAGTTTCTTAAAACCACGATAGTAATCTAGGCTTTGATTTCTTGATTTTCAAAAGGACTTCTACATCGGCTGATTCAACAAAGTTGATAGTGTTAATCTCGCCCTAGGATTACTCCCTGCAGTTGAGTTTTTACGATCAAGAAAAAATGTATTATTGCTTTGACTAATCATGATCTTTTTGATTCGAGCATAGTTAATGCATGTAGATGGGTATGAAACTTCACAAGTTGCGTTGTTTCGTGTTTTGTTCACTTTTTTGGCCTTGACCCTGCATGAAACACACCTTTTTTGAGGAGATAACCAATCAAATCTTTCGATTCGATCCCGTGCAAAGCGAAAACAAAAGATTGTGCACTGTCACGGTCAATGGGCCATTTCTGAGGTCATGTCTGCCTCCTCTTCAAAACGAGTCTAAGTGTGAAGTTTTTGTGATGGTAATTAATTCTACTTTAGATACAATTGAAAGCTAATTTTCAGAAGAAAAACTTCGCACTTAGACTCGCTTTGAAGAGGAGGCAGACATGAACTCGAAAATAGCCTATTCAACATCGATTGCGACAACTTTGATCTTAATTTAAAAGGTTTTAAAGGCTTCAAAGCCAGTCCCTCGACTAACTATGATCCAAGATTGAGCAAGAAGTGATCGCGGCACACAGCTCTTGCAGTGGTCTCCAACATTAATTTTGCAAATAAAAGCTTTGTTTATAAGAAAAGTTAGGTAAAGCCAGCTTCGATTTACTATTTAGAAAGTATAGTATAATGTAGCATACCATAGCACCTCCCTAGCAACTCACACGTGTACAAGAAGGTAGGTCTTGTCGAGAATTAAACCGTGTAAACATTTCTGTAAATGTTCCTTCCCGGCACAAACCATAATTTTTGAAATAAACACGCCATAATTGACACCATAACAAACGTACGATTCAAATTCACGACTGATTTCACGAACGAGCTCGCGTGCGCGAGATGACTGAGGAGTCCACACAGCCATGCGATTAAAATAGCTTGAGATGAATAAGTAAATGTGATAATTGTACCTCCCCACCCGTTTGAATGTGAGGAAATTGTATTTCCTTAATTAAAGAGATCCTTATGATACAGTCGAGCACCTCCTACTCGATTGACGAAAAAGCGAAAGCGTTATTGTAGCATTCTTGATGTTGCATGAGTTTTAATTGGTTATTAAGGTGGTGCAGCTCTCGATCTAAAGGCTGTTCAACCCAAACCCAGCAAATGGATCATGGACATGACGTGGCTCAATTTAGTAGAGTTGAGCAAGCTACCGCAGTTTTCAGGAATATTAGATCAGGTTTGTCAGGCAGTTGAGGTTCCCTAGCTTAATTGTTAGGTAGTTATAATTGCCCTCCTTGCCCTCGGCCCGCCAAAATTTTTGTAAGTTTTTCAGAAACAGCTTAAAGCTCTTTTTTT
>OX421454.1:3875816-3898316 GCA_949126865.1 Montipora capitata | reverse complement strand
TGGGCTGTCGAGTACGGGAAAAGAGACCTCTGTCATGGTCGAAACTCACTTTGATCCAACCGCCGTCCACAACCTTCGACGGCACTCTTCAAACCGCATGCCCCATGATATCTTTGCTGACAGTAACTTGAGCCCGCTGTCCCACGCATTCCTTTACAGTAGTTCCGCTTTTGTTACGTGAGCCCACACAACATGAAGTATCACGTGAGGATTCGGTCGTTAAGTAACCGCCGCAAATGCTCAACACAGTTAATTTCGATCCATGGCAGAGGATTTTTTTCCCGTACTCGACAGCCCAGCGAACGCAAAAGAAAAGAGACCTCTGCTAGCAGGGAAGTAAACTGAATGCCTTACAAAAACTTTTTATCTTCAAAAGATCGTGGTGTCCTGACCGTACTCTCCATCAGGCCCGTAAATATATCGCAGACACCATGGGTGAGAGATACGCTGAGGGAGTGATCCTGAACCTAGAGGCCACGTGGGAAGAGAGCAACCCACGGGTGCCACTGATCTGCTTTCTTTCAATGGGATCCGATCCAACAGGGGCCATCGAGAATCTTGCCAAACGGAAGGGAATTGGTACGTTGAAAAACTTGCTATTACTGCGGTTATCAGTAAAACGCATCCCTCAACAACATTTTTTCATATTCGAAAATAAAATTTAGGTGGACGTCAATCGGATGTTTCCATGACGAATTCAACTGCCGCCAAGAGAACAGAAGTATCGTCATGGAAACATTTGATTGACGTCCGCCTAAATTTTACTTTCGAAATACGAAAAAAAGTCGTTGAGGGGCGCGTGTAACTGATAACCGCTGTAATAACCTGTAATGAAACGTCTGCCCTATTCTATGCTATCTCTCCTAGACTGTAATTATTAAAGGCCGTTAATCGAATGAAATGAAGAATTGCTCAACAACGATTTGGGAAAACCCAGAAATTCTCTCCTGATTACTTGTTCGGCATCATTTACTACTGAAATACAACTGGATTATATGTAGCAGAGTTGCAGACGCTCGGTTCAAAAGCATCTATTTGTATAGTAAGATACATTAGGGTTAACCGCGGTACTACGGTCAGAAAAGGGCTTGGAAAGCCAATCTGTACGTCAGGTGATTTCTCGGGCAGCTCAATTACTGGCTTCAGGTTCGTTCCCAAGGAAAGCGTCATTTGGAGTCTAATCCCTTTATTGGGCACTGTTCTTTTACACAGCAAATGCAGTTTGGACAAATCTCTGTGTGATATGTGATTCTCGATTTTTGTGCTTCAGAATGTCGAGCAGTGTCCATGGGTCAGGGACAGGAAGTTCACGCCAGAAGACTTCTTCAGCAGTCGATGGCCAAGGTATGTTTTAGTATAGTTTCCTCGCTTGTAATCAATTTTCCGTTGGATAAAACCTTTCCATCTTATAACCAACAAACCAGCTTAAAACTTCTTTAAGCGAAACCTCATCCCAGTTCGTAGGAGTGTGTTTTTTAGACGGCAGGACACATTGACTTTGAAAGACTAATATCTGACGAGCGGAGTGATTGCAAGGGCCCTCAGTTTATCGAGCTCTCTGGCAAATACAAATTTCTGTTGATAGGGTGGCTGGGTGCTGCTTCAGAACTGTCATCTTGGGCTGAACTTTATGGACGAACTGCTTGAAACTGTAACCACAGCGGAGTCGTCACACGAAGGTTTCCGAGTGTGGATAACAACAGAGGCGCACAACCAGTTCCCCATCAGCTTGTTGCAGGTAAGTGTATAGGTAGGATTGCTTGAATATTTGTTTAAGACAGACCCCCAACCGTGTACTAATCTTCTAGTAGATACATCACTAATCTGTAAGTTGCTTTGATTCGAGAATTAACTATAGGGTGTTAGTGCATGAGAAGTTAGCGACTAACTGCCATGTATAATAATATTCCTACAGTGGATCCTCTCTTTGAGGACACCTTTGTTTAGGGGACGCCTCCGTTCAGGGGACAAAGAATTTGGTCCTGTACTAATCTTTGACTCCAACTCAACCTCTATTCAGAGGACCCCTTGCCCTGGTCCCGAGGACGTCCCTTGAATGGAGGTTTCACTATATTTGATTTAGAGTTTGCGTTAGGGTACTGGGAAAACTTTGTGACGTCAACACTTTATGCGGCTGTTCTGGACAAACTTTACGGTCCCTCAACTGATAACATTTTGACTTCTTCATTTTATTTACAGTCTTCCATCAAATTCACTAATGAACCGCCACAGGGCGTGAAGCCTGGTCTAAAAAGAACCTATGCGGGTATCACCCAAGATCAGCTGGACATTACTAACATGCCACAGTGGAAACCAACCCTCTATGCTGTGGCTTTCCTGCACACTGTCGTTCAGGTAACACTAAATGTTGCTCTTAAAAACCGATAAGTAACCAGGATTAAACCTGACAAAAATCTTCAAGGCGTTTTCGTTCGTTGAAAAAACTCTAAACTTTGTTCCTTCGGTTACCAATCTGTAGCCTCAACTAAATTCTTTGATTGCTCCTGACGTCAAAGCGACCATATATGATGTTGGTGTCAAGAAAAAGTCTTGGAATTTGACTCTATCATTTTGCAAAACTTGAGCTACATTTTTCTTTTGTTTTGGTCTTATCACGTGCGTGAGTGCAATCAAAGAATAAAATGATGGAGGTGTCCCAAATAAAATGATAGTTACTTTTTTGAGAGATATGTCATGACTCGAGAGTTCTTTACACAGATAGTCACCTTTATCAATCACCTTTGAGTCATTAAATGCAGTAAAATGATTATACGGCCAAGCATGTGTTGCGATATCGGACCCTGTGGATCTCAACGTTCCTGGTGTGCTATTTCTTTCTTTCATTTCTTACTCTTTCCTTTCAAACTACTTCTATTAAATGCTTCCTTTGAGACTTGGCCTTGTATATGAAAGCCGTGCTATTTATTTAGAATTTTAGGTTGCGTCTTGGAGAGACGTTGCAGTCTTTGCTTTTTTGTGCAAAGCCGAAGAACTTACGTTTATTAATGGAGGGGACATAGTTTTGACTGGCCAACCCATTCACTCCATAGGAGTCCCCTCCCTCCCTCCCTTCCTCTGCCCCCTTCCCCCCCCCCCCTCCTAGTTGACGAGTAAAATTGTCTGGCGTTAGACAGAGTAAAATCTTTCAAGTCTCACTGCCATAGGTCAATGGGTAAACGAAGTACTGAAAATTTGGAGCATAAACCAGTCAGAACTCGCAAATCAAATACGTGCAAGCGGCGCATTGAGCTGGAAAACGTATTCTACTAAGCAACTCAAATTTGATTTTGGTTTTACCTCTGATCGGGTAAAATTGTTTCAAGAGATTCCTAAATGATCGCAAAGCGTAGCAAAGCAAGTCAAGAAGTGGCAAAAAAATTAGACACAATTTGGAAATGTTTGTATTTCTTTTCATCGTAAGGCTTTCATTTTATGCTCAGGAACGCCGTAAGTTTGGTCCACTGGGCTGGAACATCCCTTACGAGTTCAATCAGGCTGACTTTGCTGCCAGCGTCCAGTTCGTGCAAAACCATTTAGATGATATAGATCCAAAGAAGGTAAGTGTGTCATTAATACAATTCTAATTTGGAGCTATCGACCTCGAACTGTATTTCGACTTTTAAGACTTCCGTAGAACATTCCCGGTCCGGCACTGCTGACTTCCCTTATCATAAGGTCTTTATTCCTCTTTTCACCCCTCCATATCTCGCTGTTTTGTATTCACTCGTATAGGTGGTTTTCACGTTACTTCATCGCGGCAAATGTTGGTGAACGAAAACAAAAGATCTCTCATTGGCTCCTTTTGTTCGTCCACCAGCAATTGTACATTACGTCATTGTTATCTGTGTCTCTAGAGATTGGTTGCAAACCAATATGTGGGTCGAGTCGTACCTCATTGAACGGGGTTCAGGATTGGGCAAAAGAGCAATAGAACTAACCAATAATAACAATGGATTTAGCAAAGAAAACAATAGGAAGTACGACACTATAAATGACAGCCAATGAAATATTGTGTTCAACAAGAGGTACGACCATACCCTAATATGTACACATTCAAGTCGCTCTGCAGCAGAGTAACCATAGAAATCTGAGCTCCTCGGGTAGAAAATGAGCAAAGAGTGACTCAGTTGCAAGTCGACTTTTCTCACCTTTCATGGATCAACGAATGTATTTAATTAAAGCTTATTTAATGTTGCAATGATAGGGCGTGTCTTGGAACACTGTGAGATACATGTTAGGTGAAGTGCAGTATGGCGGCAGAGTTACTGACGATTATGACAAGAGGCTTTTAAACACATTTGCAAAGGTAATCTTGGAGAGTTTTCGTTGGGTTTATTCTCTTGCACCATCGAAGGAAAAAGAGAAAATCAATTTATCGGAAACAGGTTCTTGGCTAAATATTATTATTAAAAACTGGATCATTGGATAATGCAACTCGAGAGTTTTCATTGGCTTAGCCATCATGGTAGATCAGCTATTGGTATTTATTATTCAACACATTGTGACAATGTCCAAATATGGTCATAGCGCGCTCAATATTCGTCGTGCGTACTCAACAGATATCCTGCGATATACGTAAAGAGAGAAAAATGGTAGTTTGCCAGCTTTTTTTTTCAATAAACGCAGAAAATTGTGCTTTGTCATCAATGTGTTGAATAATAAAACAATTATCCTGCTCAATCTTGCGGAATATCGCCTGATTTTAGCCCAGGAGGCCGTAAGTATCAGGCAATATTCCGCGCAATTTCGCAGAAATAATTGTTAAATACTACAACAGTGGATAGCGTTGAACGCGCGTGCTGATCAAACTCCGGATATCCTTTCCTATTCGCCTCCGAGCAATTCGCTCCTAATTTGCGCCCGAAATGTTGTAATCTTTGGAGGAATAAATGAGTTAAAATCATATTTATGTACTGTATTATCTCACTGTTTTAGTATATACTAAAGCAACTTTTCACCTCAGTGTCGGTGGCTAGTGGTGGATGTTTACCTCGCCCGGTAGACATCCACCACTATCTATCTCCACTTCGGTGAATAGTTGTTAAATATACCATACTCTGCAAAATGGAAAGCGTGCGCGTCATTTTTTTGGGGCGTTTTATTTTTCTCCAGTTTGATTTTCCATATTTTGGGGGCGTTTTTAATAAAACCATTATTTCACTCGCGCTTGTTGAATATGAGGTGATTGTAGCCAACTCGACGCTAAGCGACGAGTTGGCTATCTATCATCTCATATCCAACGCGCGCTCGTGGAATAATTTTTCAATATTTTATGAATTTTATTTATTCTTTTATTTCATTGAAATTGCTAAGTTTTACCTTCTTCCTTTACTCGCAATAGATAACTGTGTAGGTGCGCAGCTATGTTGCAGTCCCTTTACATACCTTTTCCATGAGATCTACAATTGACCAACGCAGCCACAAGAGATGAGAGAATCACCGACTGAAGATCTCCTTTGTTTTGTTAGGTGTGGTTCGGAGAGCACATGTTTACCGATGACTTCTGTTTCTACACTGGTTACAAGATCCCCAAGTGTCGTAGTTTAGAACAGTTCTTTGAAGCAATCCAAGCTCTTCCTTCTGTGGACACGCCTCAAGTGTTCGGCTTGCATCCTAATGCTGACATCACGTAAGTTCCTTGGAAAACAATTCGTTTAAATCATTATCAGATAAAAAGTTATACGTATTTTCTATTGCTCTGTCGCAAGGCACTTTCTCCACGCAGGAGTGGTTTCTTTTTAAAACTGAGTATGCATCAAGTTGTAGAGGTTATAAACAAAACCACTAGCAACCTTTCGTTCACTGTCGATGAAAGATACGGCTTATGCGGAGTACGGCACTCCCCCTGACAATACAGTTTGGGTCAAAATGTCTCTTTAAACTAGTGTAGCCGTGTTAAAATCACAAGAAGGGTTTCTAAGCCGAAAGATATCGTCGAACAAAAACACTGAAAGAGTTTTTGATATTGTTGATAAGGCTTATTGAAGAAAATCTCTTTTTGCGTTTACTTTGTTACTTTGCAGTTACCAGAGCAACACTGCTAAAGACGTGCTGGACACTATCATGAGTATTCAACCCAAGGACTCAGGGGGAGGGTCTGGGGAAACACGTGAGAGTGTGGTAACAAGGCTGGCAGATGACATGCTGGAAAAACTTCCAAATGACTACGTACCCCATGAGGTTTGTGCGATGTTTTCTGTTCTCCTAAGAGGGATTTGTTGCTAATTTATTTCATGTTCGTCAAGAAAAGTTTATCTGACCAACTGGACTGATCAACTGACTAGTTGGCTGGCTGACTAAATAAAAGGATTGTTTTATTGATTGGTTAGTAATAACATTTGGAACCTTTCTGTCTTCAGGTTCGAGCGAGACTCCAGAAAATGGGAGCCCTAGCGTCCATGAACATCTTTCTCAGACAGGAGATTGATCGTATGCAACGTGTGATCTCCTTGGTGCGACAGACTCTCACTGACCTCAAGCTAGCCATAGAGGGAACCATCATCATGAGTGAGGTATGTCTTCAATTGCTTAGCCTTGGTGCAAGTTCTCTGCGGAGTGGAGTGACGAAAGAATAGGCCATTTCCGAGTTGATGTCTGCCTCACTTTCAAAGCGAATCTAAGTGTAAAGTTTTTGTGATAGTAATTAGTTCTACTTTAGATATGAATGAAAACTAATTTTCATAAGAAAAACTTCGCACCTAGACTCGATTTGAAGAGGAGGCAGACATGAACTCGGAAATGGCCTACAATGTACTGAGTTCTGCGAGCTTGTTTGTGCATTAACCATGGCCACATTCCTTTTTTACACGCTTATGTTCACCAAGAGACAAATCATGTTAACGCTTTTATCCTGGCACCAATTTACAGAACCTTAGAGATGCACTAGACAACATGTACGACGCTAGAGTACCTGCCCTGTGGAGAAAGGTACGTAATGATAATCCCTTTAATAGAAACTGTCTGTAACTCCTGTTTCCATTAGCCTCCGTAATCAACTGCACGAATAGTTATTTACGGTGCAATCCTTTGTTTTGAAACACTGCATGCCTTTCTAGATCTCATGGGAATCATCCACGCTTGGTTTCTGGTTCACGGAGTTCCTGGAGAGAAATAACCAGTTCTCGGTCTGGATTTTTAATGGCCGGCCTAGCGTATTTTGGATGACAGGCTTCTTCAACCCTCAAGGATTTCTCACCGCTATGAGACAGGAAGTCACGCGTGCGCATAAGGGCTGGGCCCTCGATTCTGTGGTATTGCATAATGACGTCATACGGGCTATGAAAGAGGACATAAACTCGCCTCCATCGGTATGGTTGACTTTTGCTGATGTTCGTATGCTGTGGCCATTCACTACTTGCACAAATCCACAAATCTCTTAATACACCTCTTTTATCCCCCTCCCACCCCACCCCCCCCCAAAAAAAAAAAATGCGTAGCCCTTGTTTTCTCTTGGGACATCCTCATGTCCCAGGAAAAATTGCTTACAATGATTATGCAAAACGTTTGGTAGGGAAGAGGGGGGGGGAGGGAGGTAAAAGAGGTGTATTATGAAGTAGTGAATTGATATTTGGTTGTGTGAGAAATCAGATTGATTGGGATGAATAGCGCAAATTGTTGACGACGGGTTTAAAGCCAGGAATAATATACCTTGATGTACGAAGAGATCTTCGGGGTGAATGACTGAAAATGGCAACTTTGAAAACCGCTTGACATAGAAAAGTTCAGTTTAAAAAAGTTGTAGCCGAGTGCATTTCTGGTCACATAAGTATGTTGGTCATTAATGTGGCCCTAGTTGTTGAAAAGGTGGATAACGCTATCCACCGGATAAATCACTATCCAACAGGTAGCGAATTGGTTTCGCTATGACTTTTCCACTGGATAGTGATTTATCCGGCGGATAGCGCTGTCCATCGTTTGAACAACTGGGGTCTGATCGGAAGTTATCTTCAAGAGTCGAGTCTATTTTGCTAACGCTTTTTTGTTTCCGTTTGAGCTGAATTTACTTTTTCAGGCTTCATGGCAATGTTTAAGGTGATTACTTTGCTGTGAGTTAACGTTCAAATGTTATGCTTTACGTCTATATGCAGGGAAACTGCCTTTACGGGTTTTATTTGCCTTTAAGGGTCACTGAGCTTAGTTTGTGACGTTCTAAGGGGTATCTATCGTCAAAATCTTTAAATAGTAATTTGTAGCTTCTCCACCGTCAATGCGCTGGCCAGGTCAGTAAGAATCTGACATACATTTCATAACTCTGATTTTAGGAGGGAGTCTACATTTATGGCTTGTACCTCGATGGTGCTGGATGGGATCGCCGTGGCTGTAAACTGATTGAACCACAGCCCAAGGTTCTATTTACTCTGTTACCGGTAGTTCATGTGTATGCAGTCAACTCCACTGCACCCAAAGATCCCAGGCTTTACCAGTGTCCTGTCTACAAGAAACCGCAACGTACTGACCTTACTTACATCACTCCCCTGTGGCTCAAGACTGTCCAGAGTCCGGACCATTGGATTCTAAGAGGAGTGGCTCTGCTGTGTGACATCAAATGAACTGGGATTTCCATTTCCTTTCGGCTTTTTCAATTTTCATGTTTTTTTCTTTGAAGTTTGAGGGAAAAGAAATTTGTCAAGCCTTGTCTTCGTTGAAATTTGATACTGTTATCAACCATTGTTTTTTCTTGTCATTGTTTATCCTTTGATGATTTTATTGAAAAACTGTTTGAAGAAATGACAAAACAGTACTAACAAAACCATCTACAAGAAAAGTGTCTGTGAGAATTGATGTAGCACTATTGCGTAATTTGGTTTTGAGGAAAGAAGTTTTCCTATGCACTCGTTTTTACTTTTTTCCTTTATTTCCTCATAAATTCCTTTTACAGTTTTACAGCTTTTTTTTATATGTGCTTGTTACAGTGACATCAAACATTCCAAAATTACACTTACTAAACGCAAGAAATTACCTATTGCCACTTAAAAGTAATTCTTCATAAGCTTTCCATTTATTGCGAAAAGACAAGAATTTATTAGATTTAAATACGAGATGTTTTTTCCAGTTTTTTTCAGTATTTGTTTTTCAGGATTCTGTTAAAGTGGCTTCAAGACGGTGTAATCTTTTTGGGCCTTCATTTTTTTGTGCCGATTTTTGTTTTTAACCAATGGAAGCATCTAACAAACACATAACGTTCGTTTTAAGCCCGGATTTCACTAGCGACGCAAGCACGAGCGCAATCACAAGCACAAGGATCAAAAATTTTCCTTTTCCTTGTGCTCGCGTTTATGCTTGCGTTCGTTTGCGTCGTGTGAACACGAAACACAGCATCCGCACGAGGAAATTTGTCGCGTCTGGCCAATTAAAGCACTCGTTCCAGATTCCCTGCGTCTAAGCATTTGCACAAAATGGCGGTTGCTGTGGTTGATTTTGATGATTATGTCGACGTTCGTTTTCACTAGCATAGGATGTTTATCCTTGTGCTTGTGCTTGCCCCTGTGGTTGCATCCCTAGTGAAAACAAGGCTTTAGTTTCAAAATCTGAATCGCAGTTGTTTTTTTCTCCCCTGATTGGCCGAAGAAATTCCTCTGGTTTTGTCACTAAAACTGAAATCGTTCTCATTCTCATCGTGCACTCTTGAGTATGAAACATCCAGGTTGATTTTTAAATATCGATTCGGTTTTCCGTAAAAAAACATGCCCGGATTTAATTTCGCCGAGTATTCCAAGTGTTGGTGTTCTTTGCACGTCCACTCCTGAAAGATTTTGCGACCGGTGTCAAGTCCAGATAATTTCACATCTTGCACTTTTCGGTTAGTTTCCCAAGAAGGTCGTGGGGGAAGGGATTTGTTTACTAACATTCGGTTTCTATTTTAAACCACATCAAAACACAGTCGACATATAACAGACTGGTAATGGAATCTCATGAAAATCCCTTTTCGATAAATATGAATTCTAAAATGACCACTTCGCTATTTTGGTGGTTGCACTTTTGAGGCAATAATCTGTTTGGTTTTCCATGTTACACCACCTTACATCACTCCTTATCCTACGAAGGCGTCGCATCTTTGCGGGTCAACCGTAGGCTTAAACATCATCTAAAGCATCAGTAATGTTTAGGCCTAATGTTACCATTAATAACAGTTTGGGCCGTGTCAGCTATAGGGAAACAATGACCTACAACCTAGGCCCAGTTGTTCAAATTATGGCTTGCGCTATCCACTGGATAAATCACTATCCAGTGGATAAGTCACAGCGAAACCGGCTATCCAATGGATAGTGATTTATTCGGCAGATAGCGCTATCCATCGTTTGAACAACTGGGGCCTGCAGTTTACACGGATGTAAACGTCTCTTCCCATTCCCTTCCTAGTCTTCCTCTGCCTCTTTTTCTTGGTAGAAACAAGCTTCTAAAACAATGTACTCCCTCCCACAGGCCTTTATCATTGAGCTCCCACATCCTTTCGATCCCGCTAACCTGTGCACTCTTGGAATAACTCGCGCCAGATCCCTCTCAGGTAAAATATTCATATACGAGAGAAAGAATGAGTCCAAACTAGGCTAAAATTGCATTCTGGGTAATTCAAAATGGCGGATATTTTGAGAAAGTTACTGTTTCGTTATAGACTCCATGGGAGATTCAAAACATTTATTTCTTATAAAACGTGAAAAATTGTATGGCTGGAGCGAGGCAGAACTTGTTCAAGTGGAACCGACACACGGACGCAAAAACAGTAAGAGAAAGTAGCGACACGGAGATTACGATTATCTGAGGATGAATTACGGTGGTTTCGCCCCGTAGCGAGTTCGCCCCGTTGAAGTTCGCCCCCTATACAACCGAGTTCGCCCCACAGTTTACCAAAGTAGATCGAGTTCGCCCCATTTTCGTGCAATCTTTTAGTTATGAAAAGGTCTTGACAGATTTCTAACTAAACTTTAATAGACTCGACACTGACTCGATAGGTTTTGATTTGATCGCGGATAAATCCCTGCGAGTAGCAGCGCCTTGCTACGAGTTTGTCAGCGGTGAACATCGTAAACAACATATCAACGGTTTGTTCGCCAGGTAAGCCTAGATTCTAAAAGGGAGCGAAAACAGTTAGTATTACTTTATCATAACGGGGTCCAACTACGTGGGGCGAACTCGATATATTTGGGGAGGCGAACTAGATAAGTTACGGGGCTAACTCGAGGGGGCTAACTCGCAACGGGGCGAAACCACTGGCTTCCCTGAGGATCGATCGATGCATTTTGAAATGTGTATATATATGTATATTTTTTCCTTTTGACGTTTTTGCAGCACAGTTCAAGAAGCGATGTGCAAGACTGGATTAAGGTATCACTTTTATTGTGATTTGACCATGTAATGGCTGTTTTATGACACATCCAAAATATTCAGCTGATTTCTTCTAGTCAGCTGTTGACTTGCTGCTAAGATAGTGTTCATGTTCTCCGAAAGTCATCTCGCGCGACGAATTAAAACTGCTCCTATTCTTTATTTCCCATTTAACTGATGTAGGCTGAGGAAAGATTTTATTAATTACGTCTACTTCATTAATTCACTGATTCAGATCTTAATAATTACCAGCAGTCACCAAAGAGTACATTGGCAGAGTTGTCTGACATAATCAGCGTTGGCCAAACAAAAGAACAAAGCGAACATAACAATACCTAATTAGCAAGGCCTGATCGCGATAACAATGGTTCTTTTGTCCTCCACCAGTTTAGCCCGGTATATGAAGTCTCATAATTAAGTAACTTGAGTGTATTCCTGAGAAGAACTGCTTGAGATTACAATGACTGACGTTTTTCGACAACCTGAGCGGAAGTCATCTTCAGAGTCAACTAGATACTCTAAAAACTCTGGTCGTACATGTAGATGTCACTGATCAACTTATTTGTGATGATGATTGTTATCGGTCGACTATCAGTTGAGCCTAGATGTAATTGGCCATAAAGACTAAACTGGTTATGATATGACTCCTGGGTTCAAACCATTTACGTTTATATGAAAGTCTACCCAGCCTTGCAAGACATTGTTAGTTGGTTGCCTCAGGTGGTCGAGTATTGGCACTTCCAAGTCCGACCAACACTTAGAGTCTTTAAATAGCTAAGGAGAAAAGTGCTGTCCTTGTAATTACAACTGCAGATTAACATCTGGAGATTTTAGCTTCGAGTTGACTCCCTTGATACCAAACCATCTCACCCCCCCCCCCCCCCCCCCCAGAAATGAGCACCCCTGGCCCAGAAACTGTGATGCAACCTTGAAACACCTGAAGTTGACGTACTGGTAATTCTAGGAACATAATGGAATGAAAGCCAGTGAAGCAAAGGTCATGCAAAAATCACTTTTATTTGAGAGATTTGGTAGCCTGCGAATACAGCCGCCTCTCATCGCTCACCGCCGCTTGGGGCTGAACGGCCCAAGCGGCGGTGAGCGATGAGAGGCGGCTGTATTCGCAGGCTAGAGATTTGGTTACCCGTACATGGGACAAGGAGATCTGTCCCACATCCTCAAGACTCCCGGATAATCTGGGAGAGTTGTCATAATTATAAGAATAATTATTATGGTAGAGTTGGTATAATTATATGAATAATTACTATAATTATGTCAATTATTATTAATTATGGGAGAGTTGGCATAATTATAAGAATAATAATTTATATTATAATTATGCCAACTCTCCCAGATTATCTGGGAGTCTTGAGGATATAGGAGAGATATCCCGGTTCCAAATCTCCCAGATAAAAGTGATTTAAACTTTTAAGTCTTCTTGGATGAGGACTATAAACTGGAGGCTCCATCTCACAACCCTTATTCATGAACTCAGTGGGACATTAAAGAACCCATGCACTAAATTAGAGTGGGGTTCAGAGTTCCCAGTGTTGTGCTGTTTAGTTCCCTACAGAAAATGTAGCCAATTGCCTTGATATCTGACACAGGGGTTATATAAATGCTAGAAAACATTAGGGGCCGGTTGCTCAAAGCCTGGTTAGCGCTAACCATTGGTTAAGAGGTATCAGAACCTATAGATTTCCATGATATTTAACGCCGGTTAGTGCTAACCAGGTTTCGAGCAACCGGCCCCAGGTTTTAAAATGGAGTATGAGTCCATGTAAGCAATTAATACAGTCTTGAGTCAATGATCCTTGGTGAGATTGGTTTCTTCTGCTGCACTATTTCAAGAGTATACTTACATAATTTATGTACTTTTCCAAATGAATATAAAGAGAGTTGAGCGAGCTTCAACTGATGCAGCACGGGAGGTGTTTGGGAACAACTACCAAAGCATTCTGGAACAAGTTCATGTTGATGACGATGCATTGGTGGAAGGTACATTTACCTTGTGCTTTATGATGAAATACCATTGTATGTTAATGACAGGGCCTACTAATTCAAAGGTATTTTTGCCCAGGTTTATGATTATGCGGGAAATGTAGATCTTAACAAGTGCTATTGAAATCCAAAGAGAAAATTAGGGATAACCAGGCATTTTTCAAAGATAATTCATGAACAACATTTGTAAAAACCTTTAAAATACAAAGCCATGTATGGCATTCTTTCTCAAATTGAAGCTTAATTTTCTCCGAAAAATGCATGGTTGCCCCCAATTTTCTTTTTGGATACCAATAGTACTTACTAGGATCTACTAGTTTCTCTGCATAATTTTACACTTATGTCCAGGTTTGACCCTAATTAGATGCACGCCCAATTTTGACATCCAACACAAAGTGTCCCTTTACGTCTAAGCATTTGCTACCTATTTTCAACAATAAGGTAAGGGTAAAGGTTGGCATTATTTTTAGCTTTGGGTAAATGCAGCAGTTAATCTTCACTTAAAGAGCAGCATTTGGGGGACACTTTGTGACATAAATTGTCTGTATTCTGAGACACAAGTGATGTTGAAGTTGGCTAAAAGAGCAAGGGGACACTTCATGACGCTTATTGAAATCCGCGTGCATCTAATTAGGGTCAAACCTGGACAAAAATATCTCTGTACATGTATTAGTAAGCATCACTGATAGGAAATCCAAGTATCTTGAGATGCGCAGAAAGTATGTGCAATAACAATAGTAGGCAACATCCTTAAGTTCCTATATTAAGCCATTCACTCCTCAGGAACCCAGGATGCTTCCAGTTAACAAGTAAACTCCTCTGGCATTAGACAGAGTAAAATCTGTTGCGGGTACTGTACTCAGCGTTGATGGGTGCTTCTAATAAAACCCCTGTTGTATTCCCTTGCTTGCTTAAGCTGACTCCCTAGAAGCCTTTATTAGTCTTATCCAACCATTCTTTTCACATTACTCTTAACAAAACTAACTTGCTACTGACTGGTAGCTAGGTTAAGGTTGGGGTGCAACTTATGTCACTAAGATGAAATAGCAAACCTGTGGCTGGTGCAACGCTCCCTCACACAAGACAGCCTGCACAAGGCAAACTAAATAACAGCGAAGTACTGGGAACATATTGTATACTGAGGTATCCTCAGGCTGTCTAAATTACTCTGTAGTCACCTCCAAACTGGTCATATTTTCCACAAGCAACTCAGGGGCTCTTTGTTGTCGAAAGCATTGAATTATTTATGTAAGTTCATAGGTGCAGGCTAAATAATTTATTACTGTTGCATTCCATCTTATCTCAGCTCAAGATCTGTTAGATTCATGGCTGCATGAAAAGAAGAATGATGACCTGAGTTTAGAGGTACAGTTCAAAAATGAGACATGGGCACAGAGAAGCAAACGTTCTAAAGAGTTGACAAGGGCTTCCTCTGCAGAGGACTACTATAGTGACCAACTACTACAATCACATGACTGGACTTCACCAAGTAGTTACAACCACAGTCCTTCTCTTGATATTATTGGTGAGACACAACTAATTTTTCTTTAATGTGAAATTTCTAACTTTTATAAATTTTGTCATATCAGTGGATTATTTGAGGGTGATATGTACCGGTATGTGCCTTCTTAAAGACATTGGCACTTTTATTTAGTATTTAGTATTATTTAGTAGTGGAGTGTCAGCATCACTGACACCCCACTCTTTAAGGGACTTATATGTTATGCAGACATGTTTCTTTTCCTTCCTTGTTCAGGTCCAGAGTATGATGATGATCTCCATGATGAAATTTCTGTGCAGCAAATTCTGCGAGACATGCTTGACAAGAAAGTTGTTGAAGAAGACATATTGAATGATCTTGGATTTGATGGAAGCAAAAAGAAAAAAGATCCAAGACCCAAAATGGAACTCAGACACAAACAGGTCTCTTTTCAAATAATAGTTAATAATACCATAATCATGTTGACTATGACTCACAATGAAGGTATCCATGACAATGACTACCGTACTTATTCGGCTAAAAGCTGAGACCCTAAACTTGTTACGCGAAAAATCAATGTGATTGACAATGCATAATACTCGGCTATAAGCCAAACCCATTTTAGGTCTTGATGTGTATTATCGGCCATGGAATTTTTCTTAAAAATACCAATTGACATTGACTGAAAAATTACACTCAAAGCAATAAAATGAATGCGAAAGATTAGAAACAAACAAGCAACAATATAGCTGAAGTTTAAGTTTCTCCGGAATGAGATTTTTTAGGCGCATCATAACACCTACAAATCTCCCTGCTTTGACTGCAGTTGATTTAACATGTTCTGTAAAATTCAGTTTATCATCAATGCATCAATGCATCAGTGCATTGATGCAGTATTATCATGTGTAATGGTAATAGCCCACTTCAGAAAATACCATAATACTCATTATTTGTCCCCCCCCCCCCCCAAGAGAAACCCAAGAGTAAGTCCCAAGAGAAACTGGAAACAATGCTTAATGCAAAATTTGGGGGGACAAACAAAGAGTATTATGGTATTTTTCGAAGTGGGCTATAGATTTTGCTTTTTTCTTATTTGCATTGAGAACCCTTTTGAAAATTTACTGTATCCTTATTTGCAAGAAGTGAATTTTCCTTATACCAGTGAGAGGCAAGCTTTGCTTGTGTGTTAAGAGATGATGACTCTTAAATTCTGTAGAAAGTCAAAACATGCCTGTGTGGCAATCTTGTTGTCTTCTTGGAGTTTTTGAAGGTCACAAATTACCTTTAGTAATTTTTTCATTTCAATGGACCTTAATCACACAGCGGCCATGTTGAGTCCCAAAGGGATTGAGAACTTTTGTTTTGCCCCACCGAGACTCGTTCCGAGACTCGTTCCCAAACACTTTAACCTGAGGCTCGGGGTACTGAATCTATTGTCTATTGCCAATATGGCCACCGCACCAATGAGGCCCATTTAAGTTTGTTTGAAAACACATTTCAATCCTTCTTAACTGTACATTCGTATAAGCCAGGATGAGGGCTACTCTGTTGAAAACAATGTCATTATAGCATTGCTATCATGTCTTGGTTTTGTCAGGTTAAGGAAAAAAGTGTGGCCAGACAGAAGGAATTAGAGAAGAAAAGAAGAGAGCACTCAGCTCGCAAACAAGCTGAAGCAGAGGCACGTCAGCAGCTGATAAGAGAAGAGAAGGAAAAACAAACTCGATTCAAGAAAGAAGAAGAAGAGATCAGCAAGGAAATGGCTAAGATAAGACGAGTTATGGAGGAAGAAAAGAAAGCTGCTAAAGAGAAACTGGATAGGTGTGGTGACTTTTAGATCCTCAATGTCAACATGTGTATGCTGGTGACATCAAAACAGAAATGCAGGGATTTTTAGTGATAGAAATGATTTTTTCTGTTGTCTTTAGCATCATTGCAATCAAATACAACGCATCTGAGAAGCAGTTTCAGCAACTTCTCAATCTAGGAAAAACGAAAATTCGGTCCCTGGAAAAATTTCTTTCTGTTATTGATGTCACGGTTCTGCTATCACGAGTCTTCTCCTAGCGCGGTTTTTGTGCCCTCCGGAAGTGAAAATTCCGATTTTAAAAGGCTGAAAAGCATAGAATAAAATTCGGCATGACGTTTTTTTAGTTGCTTTTATCTCAGAAAACCATGTTGTTTCACTTGAGTAAATTTAAAAAAAAACTGTGATACACACTTTAAGGTGCCTATGAAAAGACAAAGACCTTTCAAAATGATGAATAATGGTGTTTCGATCTTGTGATACCTTCTCTTGTTCCAGAGATATTCAAGTTTTTGTTAAAAAATTGATGATGTCACAAACTGTACAAATTACTGTAATAAATCCCAAAATTGAGAATACATTGTTGTCTTCATCTTTTCAGTTTCATGTGGTACATTGACAAGAATTTATCAAAATTCAAAAAGTGCCATCAAAGTCATTGACATTCCATCTCTTTTTCTTGTTGTTTGTTTTCTTGTGAATTGTAGTGAGCGACGTAAAGAACAGGAGGCCGAGTTACTTGCTCGGCAGTATCTTGAAGAAGAACAAAAACAGAAAGAGGAGCGACTGAGGAAGGAATTTAAAGAGAAAGAAGAGATGAGACAAATGTTACTTGAGGAGATGGAAAGAAAGGCAGCTGAGGAGGCCAGCAACAATTTGAGGGTAGAATAAAGTTAATATTGTTTGAACCTTTTATGTGATGGTTAGATAAAAAAAATGCCTGTGTTATGGTTAGGGGTGCAGGGCTGGCGCAGTGGTGTGAGCACTCGCTTCCCACCAATGGGACGTGGGTTTCATTCCCAGACTTGGCATCATACATGGGTTGAGCAACATTCGTAGCTCAGTTGGTCAGTGCGCGGCTTTTGGAGCAAGAGGTTCCCCGGTTCAATCCTCGGTGACCTCACCATCTTTTTCGACTTTTCTCTAATCCGTGTAGCTACAGCTTTAAATACCCGTAAAACGGAGCACTGACAGAGGGAGGGGGGTAAAGAGTGCCCTCGTCGGCTTCCATTGATACCAGCCTTGCAGCTGAAGGAACTACTGACGTTAAATAAAGTGACTTTACTTTTCTTTAGTTTGTTGGTTTTCTACTCTGCACCGAGAGGTTTTTCTCCGGCTGTTAAGGAACTTAAGCATGTGCGTGTTTGAGACGCGGACGGCGAACGGAAGTGAGCTGTTTTCCCTTTTAACTCGTCTTCACACAACCACATTTACATTGCTAAGTATCTTTTCTCCATTAGAGATGATTAGTATAAAAATCTAGGAGACACCACTGTCCTGGCACGCGAAATGTTCTCTTCCAGTTGCCGTCCGCGTCTCAAAAACGCGCGTGCTTAAGCTCCCTATTCTCAAAAACCAACATTTGGTTTGATTTGCGTTAATTTGTTAATTTCAGTTTTTAGTGTCCCCAATTAGTGCTCCTGCGCTAGAAGATGAGACATTTTTACAAATGAACAACAACTTTACTTGCTTGTGCCCAACAATTTTTTTTTTTGAGGCATTTAAAACAAAAAAAAATCATACAAAGAGGAGGAAGAGTGCATGCTGGCTAAAGTGAACATGGGGTGCTTGATAGGGGAGAGGGTGAAGTCGATGTTTTGATTGATTGTTTTAAGGATATAGTGGGATTCATGGCTCCTAGCGATTCTTGCCATTAAACACTATTGAAAACAAAATGCAACAAATAGGGTTCTAGTTTACTTCCAAATAATTGTGCTTTTTTCTTTTTAGACTGTCCAAAGACATTTCTCGGCATGGTATTCAGTTGTAGCGTCTCAGAGAATCAAGGTTGGAAAAGCACGTGCAATGTCTGATTGGCGCTGCAAACTAAGGGCGTGGAATGCTTGGAGAGCGTATGTCAATCATATAAGGTCTGACAAGGAAGCACATGCTGTTACCATGGAAATGAAAGAAAAACACAGGTGGGTGGAAAACCACTAAGCAGAAAGTACTTGCCTTTGTAAAAGACAACTTCACTTGGTTAGACTCTCTAGTCTTCTCGGATGAGGACGATAAACCGTAGGCGCGGTCTCACATCACTTTGTCGGACATGAAAGAACCCACACACTGTTCTAGCAGAGTAGGGGACTACATCTCTCACTCATTCTGTTCTGGGGACACCTGTGTAACTGCTTGTTATTCAGTTAATATTGTAAACTGCACGGTTGCCATTTGCGCCATAAAGTCACTCTGGTAAAGTCCCCCACAAAGGGTTGTTCATTGGCCCTGAAAAGCCCCTAGGGGAGTGGTCACATACATATTCATTTATTCATCTTCCGGTGGATTTTGAATTGAATCAAGTGATTTGTGCGCGAAATTATGCGAATGTGACGCGTTCGTTTTTCTCCGCTATCAGAAAGGAACAGTTATCCGCCAAATTCCATCGTCGTCACTTGTTGGCTCGCTGCTTGCGGGCGTGGCAGAAGTGGGTCAAAACTGAACAGGAAGAGCAACAGCTAAGAGAAGAACACAACAGAAAGACGCAAAAAATGGCCGCTTTGTTAGAGGCAGCGGCTAGTGGCAGGCTGTGGAGCGAACGAGGAGGCAAAATGGATGTCAGTTTAGAAT
Organism: Montipora capitata; assembly: GCA_949126865.1. Classification (NCBI taxonomy): domain Eukaryota; kingdom Metazoa; phylum Cnidaria; class Anthozoa; order Scleractinia; family Acroporidae; genus Montipora; species Montipora capitata. Next base: position 3,878,919 of record OX421454.1, on the reverse strand, counting down.
TGAAAGACATCGAGGAAGATGGCACTGAGCAGAGTTCAAGCACTGCAAGGAAACTGGTAGGTGGCATGATATGATGAATGATACTATGCGAAGACTAGTTAACAATTGTCCCATGAGCTCGAGCACTTTGTATCGATGGTGACTCGGGGATACTCGGTCAAATCCGACTGCTCCTTTTCAGGAGTCGGATCATTTCCGACCTTCCGAAAACTAGTTCGGGTACTCTACGACTGAGGTATAGGAGACTCGTTGGCAGCGAGGCCATGATCCATGATTTCGATGGTGACTCGGGGATACTCGGGAAAAATCCGAGTGCTCCTTTGCAGGAGTCTATTAACCTTCGACGTTCCGATTACTAGTTCGGGTGCTCTACGACTGAGCTATGGGAAACTCGAGGGAGCCAGGCCGTTTAAGTAGCTTCTTGTACTGAAATACTATTTTTTTCCGGCGCACCGATTTGTCAAGCTCAAAATTCATAATTCTGCGGAAACTCACCTTCAACTTTCACTTTTCATCCTGCGCCCGGCAAATAGCCTGATTCTTGAATATTATTAGAAATTGACAAGAGTTTCACAAACAAGAATTACACAAACAGGTGTCTCATACATAAGAGAAAACCGTCCATTACTTGGCTGTTTTCTTGCCGTCTATTCACTACTTGCACTTTTATTGATGGAAACAAAACAGACTTTGGCTGTGGGTCTTGAAGCTGATTTTCCGCACGATCATAATGATAAATTCAGGAATCTTTTCTTCGGATTTTCTTTCCTTTTGTTTCAAAACCTTTTGAGAAACGAAGTGTAATACTTTAAGAGACAGTTGAAAGATTGAGTTCCTGAATCGGTAGGACATCACTGATTCGACTCCCGCCGGGAACACTCGGATTTTTTCCGAATATTTCCGAGTCATCATCTGCAAAATACATTTGCATGTTCACTTATTTACAGGTGTTAAGAATTGACCATCTCCTTGGCAACAAGTATGCTACCTTTCGACGTTTTTTCTCATCGGGAAATAAAGCAAGACGATTGTCGCCTGAAGTGACGAATTTTTAAGGCCAAAACTGCCACGAGTCTCGTAAAGCTTAGTGGTAGTACATCGGAAGGTCATTGGTTCGACTTTTGTCATGAAAACCCGAATTTTCTCCGGGTATCTCTAGAAGTCATCTTTCCTGCTACTAGAGGTCTCGTTTCTTTTTGCGTTCGATGGGCTGACGAGTACGGGAAAAGAGATCTCTGTCATGGGTCGAAACTCACTTTGATCCAACCGCCGTCCACAACCTTGGACGGCACTCTTCAAACCGCATGCCCCATAATATGTTTGCTGACTGTGACTTGAGCCCGCTATGTCCCGCGCATTCCTTTAGATAGGTACTTGGTGTATTTTGTCATTTAGTGGTTATCTATTGCACAAAATTATCTAAACACGGTAAAACCGTCAGGGTTAGGATTAGGGTTAGCGTTAGGGTTAGCGTTAGAGTTAGGTTAGGGTAATTGTATAATTACTAAACGTTTTATACCTTGTTTAAAAAAATTTGAAACAATAGAAAAAGGGGCACCAAGTACCTACCTTCCTTTACAGTACTTCTGCTGTTGTTAATTGAGCCCACTCAACATGCGAAGTATCACGTTAGGATTCGGTCGCTAAGAAACCGCCGCGTATGCTTAAGACAGTGAGTTTTGACCCATGGCAGAGGTCAGCCCAGCGAACGCAAAAGAAAAGACATCTCTGCAAGCAGGGAAAGGGGTCATCTGAAAAATAAGTCTCTTCAGTTCTTATGTATCTACTAATGTTATTAGCAGTTTACGCGATAATTTTTTGCTCTTTATTGTAGGATGAACTTTTCTCCCAACCGGGAAGGATTTTACCGAACCGTGACAAACATCCCTTAAGAGGAGAGAAACCGTCAGAGGAAACTTTATCGAAGAATTTTGCCAGCAGTAATAAACCACCAGTATCAAAAAGTGCGTGGACTAAGCAATCAGCAACAGAATCGGCAAAGAAAACACACCGATCTGAAAAAGAAACGAAACTTAAGTCTCAAAGACAACGGACTTACAGCGAAGTTGAAAACGTTGAAATTTTCTCAACTGTACAAAATGGAGACAACCATAAACATGTGCGTAATAAGAATAATAACAATTTTAGTGTGTACAGAAGTAAATCCGTGGAGAAACTTGGTTACCAAGACGTTCAAACTGAGGAGGAGAGTTTAAGTGAACGGTCGGGAATTACCACGACATTTGCGGACGATGACAATTCTACAGAACGCAGTAAATTCACTTCAAGGGAAGCAGTTGTTAAGTCACAGAAGCCCGCAACAAAACCGTTGCATTTAGGTATGTAGTGTGGTCTCGCTGAGTGTTGGGAATTTTCTTCGTGATCTGTTTTGAGCAACGGTTGGAATCAGTCAGAATGCGGAACGCAAGTTACCTTAGTGGGGGCGACAAACTTGTACATTCGTGACCCTAAACAAACCCCTCATCACAACCATAAAAAGTCACCGTAGAACTCAAGGTAAACTTTATAAGAATAATTAGTGACTTAAAAGCAAAGAAGCAAAAAGAAGCTCGTTCTACATTCTGCAAAAAGCGAATTTCTGCATTTACTTTCTTTCCAAGGGCGAGTTAATATGTAAACTCTTTCCTCTGGAAAGAAGTGTTTGTTTTTTTGTAAAAAAAAGAATTAATTTCCTTGGGGAAGAGCGATTTCGCTCCTGGGGCCTTTTCTCGAAAGTTGCGAAAACCTTTCGGGCCCGAACAACCATTTGTGAAACTGCCAACCGCTTGTTTTGGAAAGCCGATCAATGTTTTCTAGGTAACAAAAAGCAAAATGACTGTAAAAGTTTGACGACTTAAATCCTCTCCGTTCTTGGGATACAGAGGGAATTGTGACACCCGAAAGTAGTCCGTAAAGCTTCGGGACTTTCGAGAAACGGGCCCCGTGGACTCGCTTTGAAGCATAAGTTGAAGTCAGTCGGAAATGGTATATTGCCACAAACCTTGATATTTCTCATAATTTCGTTGTTTCTGCATTTCTTTCGAGAATTGCAGATCGAGCGTACTTTGTGCGACACTGCCAATAATTTTTCTAAAAATTTCGC
>OX421454.1:3865816-3870816 GCA_949126865.1 Montipora capitata | reverse complement strand
GCAGAATTAATATCGCTACTGCTACTGAAGAGTACTGTTCATATACTACATGAATTTTTCCCCCGTTTTTCGTCGTTTGAAATATGGAATAAACGATAATCACTTTTCAAATGAAGAAAAAATTTGATCTTATCCACAGATTCAAAAGTTAGTAGCACTTTTACAGTTTATAGCGGTTATCAGTAACGCGCCTCTCAACGACTTTTTTCATATTTCGCGGCAGTTGAATTCGTCATGAAAACATTTGATTGACGTCCACCTAAATTTTACTTTCGAAATATGAAAAAATGTCGTTGAGGGGTGCGTGTTACTGATAACCAGCTGTAGTGCAATTTTATTAGAATGGTCACACTAAGGACTTATTAACACACCGACAATAGGTAAGTGTCACACATATTCAAAAGGTAGAACTATCTCGTACACGAGAGTAAACATCGTGAAGAAGAGAGAATATATAAAGGTAATACAAAGGAACAACGGAAATGAAACTATTTTTCAGTCATCGCTGTTAATGAAACTAAGCCTGAAAAATTGCAGGCGTGATGGGAACATGGCCGTTCGGTTCAGTTTCTTTTTTCTTTCAGGCGAATAAAAAAGCTGGCCTTGACATATTGGAAGAAATACATACCCATGAAAAGAGGTGAAAAGGAGAGAGAAACTAGACGAGAAGAAATGAGAAAAAGAGTTTCTTCGTGGCTTCCCGATTTTCAAAACTTGCCTGAAACGTCGCCATAATCCTTGTCTACCAAGGCACATGTCAAGGAGAGAAGACCACTATCCCCAGGCCCCGATGCCTTAACGGCCTGGGGCCGGTTGTTCGAAGCCTGATTAGCACTAGCCGTTGGTTAAGAGGTACCAAAACATATAGGTTTCCATGCTATTTAACACTGGTTAGCGCTAACCATGCTTCGAGCAACCCGGGCCAGAATATCGGGAGTGGAAGTGTTGAGGAGATTGGGCATCGACGCCTGTGATAGCTACGAGGTCGTCATTTCGCCCTGGTGGTATGTCGAGTCAACTATATCATTGCAAGTGACTGTCCAAGGATTCAACTGTTATAAACGGGTAAAAGCGTGAAGAGAGAATTGGAAATTTATTATCTCCGCAGAACCTTGGATTTGGTTATTTTAAGCCGTTGGCAAACAGGAACGGGGAAAACGTTCAAATGGAGCGTCCAGTGCTATTGGTTTTGTGCACGAACCCTAGTTTTCTCTGCAGTGATGATCATATCCGCAGCGAAGACGCGGCAAAGACGTGGCCAATACGCGGCCAAGACGCAGCAAAGACGCGGCCAAGATACGAAAAAATTGCTGCACAAACATTTTCAACCCCCCGCCCTGCCCCTTTCACTCTGTGTCTGTAAAAGGAAATGAGCGCATAACAAAAGGAATGTAACTGGAAAAGAAAACTTGTGCATTTGAGTTATGTTTTTCTTTTTCGTCTTATTAGCTGCACAACTGACAATTCTTTCAATTCTAGTACTTTTCTCTTGTCCATATTATTTACTCAACGTAAATCTTGCGTACAATTAGAGTTTAAATTTTTGTAGCGAAACGAGGTCAAAACATCTCATCGAACTCTAGCAAACTATTCCCTTTTATTTTCTACTTGGTGTTTACAGCAGGTGTTTTATTTTTCCTATCTTTTACCGCTTTCTTGACCTCATTTTTTACTAGAGATTCTTTGATTACCTTTTCCGCGTTCATCCCTGAGGGAGAAGTGTGCTTTGACTTTTCATTTTGCTCGATAAAAAACCTTCTCGCTGTGGGTGTCTTCTTTTCAGTTCTGAGCGGTGATTTCTCTTGCTGTTTTAACATCGATGGCTTATTGGCCTTGATAGCAGTTTCCTGTTTTGATTTGTCCTCCGTTTCAACAGTTTGCTGGTTCTTCTTCCTTGGGGTGGGAGTCCGTTTTCTCGGTTGTCGTCTTCCGGTATTTTTTCTTCCGGTGTTTTTAGAATTATTTGTCACGTGACTTCGATTGAAGCAGCTCGCAATTACAAAAGGAGTTGGATTACACTTGAAATCTTCATTTTTCGAGAGTTCATTACAAGGGAATTCGTCCACTAGTAACTGATCTACATACAGGTCATTCAGGTTTGGCAGGATCGTCCCTTCACAGCCGTTATAGGAAACGCTCTTCAAATACACTTTCAATTTCCTTAGTCGACGTTCATCTGCGAAGGAGATTAATAATTGGTCATAGAGCGGTTTCCAATTGAGTGTCTTAAAACAATTAACCAATCACAGCAAGTGCAAACAGCGCAATGAACCAATCCAAATTCGTAGCAATTCCATGTAACTTGCTCAAAGCGCGGGAAAAATCGCGCGGCTTGAGTGCAAGTCGCGATTGGTTTTGGTTTTCCTTCTCATTGGTTGATAAACTGGCCCGAGATTTTTAAACCAATCACTAAGCGTAGCAATATTACTTTTGACAGTAATTTGAAAACTGCTCTAATACGCGGTATGTCTTGACATAAACACACAAGGAGTTAGGGTAGCGCACTGTGAAAATGGCAGTACGCACTAGTGAGGACCCGACGGCTATGCGACTTATTATTCGCCCTTGTCGCACGGCGGTCATATTGTCCCGGGAGACCAAATAAGCTTTGTTTTACCACGCCAAGCCTCACCCCCATGGTTTCCACTGCGAGGCTTGGCGTGGTTAAACAAATCTCTTTTGGTCTCCCGGGACAATATGGCCGCCGTGTGACAAGGGCGAATTGATCGTCTTGGTAGAAATGCTGAATCGTACAGAAAACCCCACCCCGTGGGCCTTTTAGTGCTCCAGATCAATATCTGAGCTTTGCGCCGATCTTCATTGCCTTGTAATTAAAGTCTGGTGTAATGCACCCCGGGGTGGATACACTTATCCGCCATCGTCGTCGTTGTTGTTGTTGTGTTGGTGGTGGTTGGAAGTTAATTATAAAGTGTAACCGGAGGTAAAAGCAGTAACCTGCGAACGCAGACGTATTTCCGGCGTTCGTTTCTCTCCCCCGAACTCGAGCTGCAAAACGATTTCAGTGACGTAACTACTTTTTTTTTTTTGGCCAATCACGTCGCATGAGAGAAGAGAGAGTCGGGTGATCTCCGCGCAGTTCGTAATAGTTGTCACTAGCGAACCTTTGAAACAAACAACTATGAGTGAAACGCCAAAGAATTAAGATTCCCTGCGGTAGGGAATGTTGCATTCTTTGACGGACAAAATGTTTGTGTTTGGTTCCAAAGGAAAAGATAAATGTATTTGGTAAGAGTGTTTTGGACATCTCCTCTTTGATACTTCGAGCCGATTTATGTGGGCTATATGTATATATGCCGCACGAAATGCTATTAGGGAATTTAAGCAAAGACGACGTCAAAAAGCAAGAATGTGATTGGTTGAAAAAGGAAAAATTATCGTGCTGACCACGAATTTCCGTGCCCTTCTTTTCCGTACTCCGCAATACAACAACGTGAGATCACCAAATTTTAGGTTTTGACGACAATGTGAGCATATAACAACGAACCATTCATTTTCTATTTTTACTTTAAAACCTTTCGCACCCCATCAGTTAAAGGATAGTTCGCCCGTATTTTACAACCTGAACAAGACGGAATGATTGTAAAATACTTTCGATAGCGCTGTTATATTTTGGAGTGATGTTTTCGCTACCGTAGCCGTCGTCTTTGCTTAAATTCCCTATTATCGACTGGTACGATACAAGAATGCCGTACGTAAAGTGGACGAGCTTGAGGAATAAATTAAAAGACAGTTTGACGGTGACATTACTCTTCGAGTTAAGAGATCAGCTAAAGATTAAAGCAGCGCACTGGAGGCGAAGAAATGTCTGAGTTTTGGTGACGCTTCATCGAATGCCTGCGTTCGCAGGTTATAAAAGCAGGAGCAAAAGTTGGTTTGAACGATGGTTTCAACTTGAGGGAAGGGCCGTATTCATCCCGTCCCGCGAGAAACGCAGGCTTAGATTGATTCGAAAGTGAAAAAATAAGAGGAAGTGCATCTACAACAGGGAATTACGTCTTTACCTGTAGCCGTTTGCATTGCATCTGTGGACTTTTCCGTTGGACAAGCTGTGCTAGAATTCGATTTCACAGAAATTTGTTTGGTGGACTGCGTCCCCAGTTTGCTTATTCCCTTCACATGCCCTGGTTTCTTCAACTTTTGACAACTACCTTTTGCTGAAATATATCATTTTTTCAGTAGCGGTTATGACGAAAGATTTGGGAAATCTTAAATGTATCGGATGATAAGAGATTAACTGTTAAACCTACTTGCATCTTTTTTCTTGATATTTTTAGCGGCTTTCATTTTGCGCACAGTTTACTTGGTTTTTTTTCCTTTTTTAAACCGTTACATTTGCGCTCGCGCGCGACTTACGATGCCACCACGAGACCCTATTATAATTAAAAACATTTCTATGAGAAAAGACGCCTTATTTTCTAGAAGACCGGTTTAATCTCTTAAATATTAAAATACGATTAGTTTTATTACATGGAGAGCCTCTCATTTGAAACTGATTCGTGATTCATGTTTTTTCCTCCAAGTATTGTGGACAAGTTTCCTCGTAGAGCGCGAATAACATAGGTTGTTTGCCGTTTTATAAGAACACGCCGACTCGAAAACTAAGAAAGTTTTCGAATTCTGAAAAATAATTCCAATAGAAGAGTGTCACATTTGTTTCAAACGTTCTGGAATCTATGGGAAGTTATTAGAGCGACTAAAAATCGCTCAAAATGCACAGGCCGATGTCATTGGATTTGTAAAGTTAAAATGATAGAGAGAATTTTGTTTGATTTTGTGTTCCTGTAGCTATCCTATTTCCATTCCTGATTTTCTCTGTGTGTGGGAACGAGGCAAACGTTAACCAATCAGCTCTAAAGAGCTCCAGCAAAGTTTTTGCCGCGCAAATTTATGGTTCGCCGCGAAGTTATACTGTTAGCTTTTGTTCTTCGCATCTGCATGATCATGATGACTTCTAAGATCACAGATTTGTCTGAAGATGG
>OX421454.1:3833316-3858316 GCA_949126865.1 Montipora capitata | reverse complement strand
TGTGTATTCGTGGTATGTTGTTATCTTTGCTACAGCCGAGAGACTGCTTGTGCGTGCAGATGCTAAGAGGTCATTCGAATGAAAGAAAAGACTGCTAATTAAACCAAAGGTGGCCGCGGTCACTTACGAGAGTTTTCAAGTAGACAGTTTAAAACGGGGTTTAACACTAAAGGTGGTTGCAGTCAGCTTACACTGTATTTTTCGCGTAAAAACGATAAGGAATGACGGGGAGACAGACAGGAAAAAATCTGCACAATACAAGGTCAAGTCACGACACTGCAAATGGCTTACCAATTTCTCAAGTGCGTATTTGCCTGAGTGACGCTACGCCCCGCTAACAAGAATTTCTTTTTAAAATTTCTTAACTTAATTGTTCCTTGTTTTAAGAAATGGTAAAAGGGCCTCGTTCTTTAACTGTTAAATTCTTTTGAATGAAAAAAAATCGCAAAGTTATAGTTCTGACTCATTGATTTTTTTTCCGGTCCCATACTCCCATTTCCATTCTTGTTTTTCCTTTTGTGTGGAAGTGAGGTTGCCGTCGACCAATCACAGCGCTGAGTCACCTTGGCGCGCAAATTTGCTTTGTTTTATTGCTTCGCGCGGCAAAATTTTCGTCACAACTATTGCTTTTCCTGTACTTATCCTTGGTGCTCCTTTTTTTTCTGAAATATCGCTCATCATTTGTCTCCCAATCATGTCTGTTATGAAAGACATCACAAATTTAACCTCAAATGCATCGGAGGATAGCCACGAGAGCTCACCGGAAAGAGACATATTTATCTCTCAGGTTCCACGAAGGAAGCGAACATCGAAGCAGGCGGCCCTCGATAGATTTTTCGAAATGAGAGATATGACGAACGAAGACGAACCGAGTGGCAAAAGTGAAAGCGAAACAGATGAAGCGGCTCAATCAGCTTTTATGACTCCTGAAGTTGAGCCGAGGAAGAAAGAGAAGCCGCAGAAACGCAAGCGGCTTCGTCTCGGAGGTAACTCGCGAACTGGAGGACCAACATCGCCCGCGCTTTCGGTGACATTGAACGGTCTCTCCAAATCGCAGCTTGTAGATTTGATGACCACTCTGGTGACAGAAAGGCATCCAGATCTAGAGCAGGTAAATATTGCTTTTAACGTGTCCAAAATTCCTTAAATGCAAAAGAACTTAAAACATAAAAGGCGCCAGTCGTTAACAAAAGATTTTGCATGTGATTCAAGTGCTCATCTTTAATCGTTTTTAGGGAAATATTTCGTTAAACTTGTCATTGTTTTCTCTCCAAGGAGGTGCGAGGTCTTGTCCCAGAACCCGATCTCACGGAATTGGAGGAGAAGTTAAAATATTTACAGAGAAATATCTACAAATCCTTTCCGTACACGCGTTACGGGTCCTCGCGTGACGCGTTCTGCTACCGTCGCGTGAACACTCATTTATCCGCCTTCAAGGTAATACATACAAGCATATTTTATGGTAATCTCATGAGAACTCTGCTTCCATTTCCAGTGCAACAAACACTCAATCCAAGTAGCTCTTGGGTAACTTCATACAAACCTTACTAGCTTACCAAATTACCAAAGATACTTGACGTGTGATGGGCAATTCATAACTAGTCTACTCCACAATAATATTATTTACTTGTTTATTTAACACAATGAGGCAGTCTTGCACATCTCCTGAGTGAACATAGGTGTCCTAATGAAAAAAATCCAAGTCCATCTTTTGTGCCAGAAAGACGCCTTTGCTTCTTGAGGTCACAATAATTTTATTTGTTTTGTTATGTTGTTTCAATATTTATACATAGTGTTATGAAAGTTTGTTGGGCCTGTATATATAGCAATAATGTGCAAAAATATAACAGTCTTTAAGGGAACTTCCACTCCTTTATCAATAGAAATGAAATGTAGAAACACTTATCTGTTTTCACTTCCAACTTTTTAAGATTGCCATTATGAATAATAATCAGTCAAAGTCAAGTCACTTTTATTTAACGTCAGTTATGAAACTGGTATCAATGGAAGCCGGCGGTGTGCCTTTTACCCCCCTCCCTTTGTCAGTGCTCCGTTTCTCAGATATTTAAAGCTATACAGTGTAGCTACATGGATCAAAGGAAAGTCGAAACAGACGTTGAAGTCACTGAAGATCAAACTAGGGACTCCTTGTTCCGAAATCCGCGCTAGCCCACTGAGCTTCGCCTGCAAATCTTGGTTTTTGAGGAGAGGGGAAAACCGGACTACCCAGGAAAAAACCTCTCAGAGCAGAGTAGAGAACCAGCAAACTCAACCCACATATGGCATAGAATCCAGGAATCGATCCCAGGCCACATTGGTGGAAGGCGAGTACTCTCACCACTGCGCCAGCTCTGCTCCCCGAATACTTGTAATGTGTATATTGCTGCTCCCATCAAGACACAAAAAGCCACATGTTGCTGGGACAGAACACCAGTGAATTCAGATGAGAGGGAGCATGAAGTAGTTTTCTATTTCAGTGTGGAACACCAGAAAATGGGTTAAAGAGGAATCATGCAAAAATAAATTATGCTCTCTCTCATTGGTTAAAATGTATGTTGCACATAAGCTCTTTTTGTCAGAAATATAGGGAACCGATATTACATTGCAATAATTATAATTCAATATGGCTGCAAACTGGTAATTTGTATATTAAAATAGCCAATTCTGAAATTCCTTTTTCCTCTCACAGAGGCAAATGTTTTCTTCAGTAATGTGATTTTAAGCATTTCCTGTGCATTACTGTGTTTTTGGTTTTAATGAGTAGAGGTGCCCTTCATGAAACTCACCTTCTTAAATGCAACTAGCTGGCTTTTTACATCATACAATAAATCCTGTTGGTGCTCAGTACAGGATTTGAACTCAAAATTACCATGTATCCCTTCCTTATGTTACAGAAAGAATGTGTCAGCCAAGGGAACACCCTTGTCTCGTCACAGCTGTGGGAATCAACAGTTAGTTATGTTCTAATGGCTTGGACATACGTGGATGGCATGCCAAACTGGGATAACCCAGCACACAATAAAAGCAAAGAGCAGTGTTTCAAATCACTGGCTGTGCAATGTAAAAAGGCTCTGACAAAACTGAAGAACAGCCTTACACAAGATAAATGTCAAGATTTGTTAGAGAGGTAAATATAACCAAGGCTTATTTTGTAAAACCTTGTAAATCTAGGTTGTTCCCCAATGTTTAATTGTCATAAACTCATTCCCACCTTGTCAGAAAGATTTACAACTCTCAGAATAGCATTTCTGAGTGCAAACGTCTGAAACCTTCCCATGGAAGCAGGTCCTTTAGGCCATGGATTTTAATTGAATTCTTAGATTTAAGTCACTTTTTTTTTGGGCCTGTAATTGTTCTCTACAGGTAAATGTTTAAGATGTACATTTCAAAGTTTGAATTTAAGTCCCCAATTAAGATTGCAGGCCTTTGTTTTGGTTATTATTAGTTATATACATGTATACTGGTAATAAACACAAAGAAATTACAGTCACTTTGCCCGCTTCTGTTCACATTTTTCAAAGCAATGAACGCAATGATATATGAAATGAATCATATATTGAACTGTGGATATGAAATCAAGTGAAGCTATGACCCTCGCAGTTATGAACGCAATTTTAGAAATTGCATATAGAGAAGCCTGAAAAAGTCAGGACTTCAACAGGGTTTGAACCCGTGACCTCGCGATGCCGGTTTATGGTTTAGGATTTTATTTACTGCACGTATCACAAATGGCAGTTTATAACATTCTTTCTTTAGGGTGAGATCAGACGTCAGCTTGTAACGGCGTCTCCGACTGCCGCTATCAGTCCATATTTGATCTCACCCACCCTCCCAACCCATGCATGTAAGTGGAAGGAGAACAGACCACAACGCCAGAGGACTTCCCCTACTCTTCATGAACAGTATGTGGGTTCATTAACATCCCTTATAGTTCACCACTAAATTTTCTCCGATTCTTATTGGTTTAAATTGATCATGTGCCACGATAGTGTTTGTCCGCGGAGAGACACTATCAGCCCATATAGTGCTCGTCCGAGGAAAATACCCGGATGGATAGCAGTCGTCCGCTGAAAATACCTCTGTAAACAAGCGGCCTTATGGAAAATAAACAATCAAAATTGTATTAAGAGGGTTTTTGTTTGTTTTCTTTTTCAAATTTTACATTGGCTGACACGGCTTTCGTCTAATAAAGTTATAAATAATTCAACATGATTTTTGAGCTGGTGCGCGGAAGAAAATTTAGTAGTGAACAATAAAGACAATAGAGTGTTTATGTCTCGGAACTATCAGTCTGATAGTTGCCCCTTGGAAATTTGATGTTCTTAAAACTAGCATATTTGCCCTCGAAGCTTGGCTTCTCGGGCAAATATTTGTTTTAAGAACATCAAATTTCCACGGGGCAACTATCAGCCGATAGTTCCTCGACAGAAATACTCTATTGTTTAAATAGTGTTGATTGACAGGAACTAGGGTTGTGAGACAGCTAGAGCCTACGCTTGAAACTTAGTCTAACCATTTGCGGGTGTACATGTAATTACAAAGGCAGCAGTTTCTCCTCAGTTATTTTGAGACCCTGATTTTTGGTCCGGCCTTAGTCAAACTCACAACGTCTTCCATGGCAACCCAGTGCTGAATCAACTGAGCCACTATCACTGTCTCTACCCCTGTTGAGCCTGAAAAATTCAGGACTTCAATGGGGTTCGAACCCGTGACCTCGCAATACTGGCTCAACACTCTAACCAACAGAGCTATGAGGCCACTGATGTTGGGAGCTGGTCATTTGTCAGTTCAAATGTTCCCATGATGAAGGAATCAACAAAAAGTGATATACGAAATGAATCATAATTTATATTGAACTGCAGATATGAAATCAACTGAAGCTATGATCCTTGCGGTTATGAACGCAATTTTAGCAATTGCGTAGACTAGCCTGAAAATTCAGGACTTAAATGGGGTTTGAACCAGTGACCGTGCAATGCCAGTGCATGCTGTTTGGGAAGATTAGAGGGGAGATAGTTGTAAACTGCCATGAAACTGTACATGATATGTGCAGTACAAAAATGCATCACCATAGCTCAAGACATGTAAAAAATTTAACTTTTTTTTCCCATTTCTTTCCAGGATGCAGGAGGCCTGTGAACAGAACAACGAGCTACAGCCCTGTGTGGATCTTCTCACAGCATTACAGTCCAATTAAGTTTTAGAGCCCTTGAATTTTTACAACATTGTGACAGAGGGAATGAACTATCTTTGTAGCACTGTAAAGAGCTGCTGGCTATGTTTCAGTTTTATGAGTGTCTGTCAACTGTGATTTGTATATTAAGCCCCAGAGCTTCTCTTTTAATGTTCCTAAAAACCATTTGCCTTTCTTGTGGGCAGTTGCGGTTGATTTTTATTACTTATTGTACAAAGTACTAAAAGAGTTCTTAATGATACATGTAGGTAGTTGCATATCCTTGGTATAATTATACTTCAATGATCTGTTGATAAACTGATCATTACTTGTATACTGAAAATGGTATATTCAAAGTTTGTATAAAAAAATAAACATTTTTATTGTTCAAACAACGTAATTGCACAGATGAAATGTGCCTTTACTCATATTTTGAAAAAGTAATAAATTTATTGAAATTTACAAACTACAATTTACAATATTATTGTTAAAGAACATGATGGACCCCCTTGGATTCAAAATGGGGGAAGATTGGGGTACACTGTCAATATATGTGATTGTTGGGACCTTTCCAACAACCACTTCAAATTTATTGTGCACAGATTTCATAACAAAGAAGTGTCTGTTCACTTGGCAGGGTCAAAATTAATTAAATTTGTTCATACAAGACCATTTAAAGGTTTTAAATGATCATAGATTGACTACCTGTAGCCTGTCCAGGCTCTCAGATAGTGGAGGCGAGGGAACGAGAACGAGTGGGGTCTGGGTGGAAGGAGAGCCCCTCCCCCCAGACCCTGCTCGATTTCTTTGGCTTGTTCTCGTTCCCTCGCCTCCACTATCTGCAAGCCTGGAACAGGCCAATGAAACCCGGAAAACCAGTACTTTACTTGACCCAGGGTTTTCGACAGTTCTGTTAAGTAGCGGACATTATTTCTGAAAGCACTGGACATGACATATTTTGGCTCCAGTACTCAACCGGACACTGAATTGAAAGCTAGATGATATAAGGGCGCGTTGGCCAGCCAAGCCACCGTGCAGTTTATTAAGCATTGGAATAGGTACAAAAGTATTAATACATCAATGAAGAGAAAAGCAATGCACCAGAGCTGGACACAAAAACCCCAAAAAAAAACCAGCAGGTGGAAAAAAGCGGGGAACGTGTACCCCCGACCAAGGCAGTGGTGCGACCCTCGGGTTCTAGGGAATTCTAATTGAAAGACACTATACAATGTAAATGAACGCTATCATAGTCATTTAAACACTAATTCAGCTCGATAGGACAAAAAAACGAAACAGGACTTGTGCACGCGGCGAAGGCTGACCATAGATTGTCTCACTTGCAAAACGATCGCCAAACACAAACCACGATCACGTGGCACTCTAAGCGTCTCTCTGCTACGTGACGGCAAAATGTCAATTTATGCTAATCAGGATTATCACAAATTACATTTTGGCGCCACAAGGCGCAAGCCAGCCAGAGGGGTCTGGGGGCATCCCCCCAGGGAATTTTTAAAACAATACTCAGAAACGCTGTTTCAAGTGTTTCTGAACCCAAGAATGATTTTCCCAGGCAAGGCTGGAGTTCACTCAATTCTCGATCTTTAAAAAGAAAACCAAAAATGCAAAAAACGCCTCAAGTACTGGACATGGAATGGGAAATAACTGGACGAAACGTCCAGCCTCGAACGAAAACCCTGCTTGACCGTGACCGTGGACAAGTTCACGACTGCTTTTTGAAGAAATAAATCAAAACTTTTGATTTATCCAACTTTTAAGCCGTTACACGTTGAAACTTTCAGCTGAAACTTGTGTGCAACGGCGGTGCAGACCAAGTTTTAGCAGGCGTTGCAACGTGTAACATAAAAGGTCGAAACTCGTTCGGGAACGTTGAAACTGGTCTCGAAATGTTTTACATGGCCTAAGCCGGTTTCTGATTGGCTTACACAACGTAGCGTAATAAGACCGAGCGAGATCAGTTTCATGAAGTGGTGTTACGCTGTGAAACTCTTGTTTTTATCACCACTTCGATTGCTGCGACCGTTACAGAAGTAGAAAGCGGTTCTACTTTTGTGAAATTTGTCTCGCAATGGAAGTTCAAAAGAGTTTCATGAAACTGCCCATGTATTTACACGGTGCAAGGCCTCCTGAAACTTGTTCCGTAGCGCCGTTGCACGCAAGTTTCAGCTAAAAGTTTCAAAGTGTAACAGCGGCTTTAGAAAAAGGGTGTGGTTTGTGCGTGGTCAGAGCCAAAACAGCAACAAAAAGAAAAAAAAAACGTGTCGAGTCTCGTAACCATTTCCATATATCAACCACGTTTCGGCCAAGAAAAACCTGGGCCATGATAAGACAAGGTGGAATTTTGTTTTCTTTTTATTCCATTATAACTTGCCTTTAGCATGTGACAGTTCCTCCCATCATGTTAATGTTAGTACTGATAATGATGGATTTTTCAAAACGATAAAACTGTGACATTAAATTCTGAGATCTCTTACATATAGATTTTCAATTGACATAAGCAGTCTTCAGGGAAGAGGCATTCTGTCGAATTGTCAGTTTGCAAAAATTATTTTTTCTCGAGCTGTTAAAGCCTTTTCTTTCTTGCCATCCATAGTGATGCGTTTTGAAGGTCAAGTTTATGCCTTTTTTTAATCTCACCTGTTGATCCACCAACCAGATCCTTTTTTGGTTGCCAAACAATGTCTGTACTTTAAATTTAAATATCAAAAACAATGTTCTTCAAATGATAGATGGCCGTGAATTTGCTAACTAAAATTGTTCGATTGGACATCATGTGAAGAAGTCACTCATTTGAAGGAGTCCCATTACGACAACGGCACAATATCTATCTCCTTTCTGTCATTCGTTTTGATGTTTCGGGGGACATTTCAACGGGCACCGTTCATTGACAGAGTGTTGCCTGGCGAAATTAAAAGGTCCTATCATATAAATTGTTCACTAAGTAAGCAAAAAAGGCCCATTACATGAAGAAAATACTCGACAACGAAAGGCAAGCTGCCTGGAAGCAATCGCTTCATATGGTTGATGGTTTTATGGTTTTCAAAGTGAAACTGTCCACTTTTGAAAGCATTGAAGCTTTTCCGTCTTGTCAACTCATGGCTCTGTGACTGGCTACCATGAATGTCTTGGCCGGTGGTTGCCTGGTGAGGTTCTGTTTGAGCCAAGTAACTGCTAACGTGTGAATATCCTCAAATTGGAATACATATAAATCGTTGACTTGCGACATCTTTGTATCCAAAGAACGTCTTATCTGGAAACACTGGTAAGTGAATTTTTCACTGCATAATTATCGCTTGTTTTTTTAATTAAATAAGTTTGTGATTTCTAAGTTCACCTTTTTCTCACGTCATTGGTCACTATCATGAGCCTCTTTCTCCCGTAATTCCTTGAGTCAATCTTTTCCCGAGCAAATTTATTTTTCAGTAACAGAAAGTATCATATTTCCGCATCTCGAAAATGACGCGCTTTGTATCCACTGTCGAGATAATGATTATATTATTCATGCCTTTGTAATTGCCACTGATCTAAGGAACTTAACTGTGGAACCCCGTTAATACGGTCATCAACGGGCCTAAACAAATTGGCCGTATTAACGGAGTGGCCGCATTACCGGGGTAGGTTAAATTTATGACTAAAGGGCCGTAATGACATATATCGCATTTGCACTTCCAGAACAACTTTTCTCTTTAATAAACAACAGCAATGTTCGTGCAGTAATTGTATAAAATACTTGAAACTTCGCTCAGTCGGTAAAACAGTTAAAATTGCTAAGTGTGCCGTACGTTCTGGGCCTAAAATCAAAACAAGAACAGGCCCAGCTTATTATGCTTCTAAAAAACGGAAGTCGCCGTAATCACCCAACTTAAAGACTTTACTGTAAGGTCAATGACTTCTGACTCCCTTCGCAATTTGCCTTACTGTATGTTACAGTAGTGTCAAGATCATGTTTGTAATGAAAATAGGGAGGAGTATTGCTGACAGTACTTTGTAAAGTAAATCGGCTGTTCGATTACCGTGGTAAATTACAAAGGTCAATAAAATAGACATGTCACAGGTGTTTTGGTTCCTTAATTTACCGCGAGTAGCCGTATTAACCGGGTGAAATTATAGAGGATTCTACTGTTTGGGATTTAAACTTGTGGCCGCCGGCTTTATTAACGGGTGGCCGCATTAACGAGGTTTTTCTGTAAGAGAATGTATGGCCGTTTTGCCGGCCAAAAAAAAGTGCTGGCCGCAATAACGAGGTGGCCGTGAGGCGGGGTTCCACTTTACTTCAATGAAGAAAATGCTGCATCTCTCTCGCTATCTCCAACTGAAATTCTTTCGGCAAAGCCCCTTTCAAGACCGATCCACCAATAATAGAATTAATTAAACTGTACCCTTCTCTTCGCTGAAAATTGTCTGTACACGCAAAAATTAGCACTTAGAAGAATTTAAAAGGACTTCAAATCTTAACTTAATTTAAACAAGTAAGCACTGCTTATGAGTTAGTGCAGTTAAGATTCTAAGATGCCCAGAGCAATTTTTCGTAAAGAGAATACTCTGAATTATTAAAAACCTTAACCCCAGTTCAGTGTAGTGTGAGTGTAGCCCTTAGTGCTAGATATCTGAAGAACTGTCATTGTAATTTTTTTTATTGTAATCTTCCCTGAATGTTTGTCAAAATAAATAAAATCAAATCAAATCATATTCTCCTTGACGCTGAGATAGCTCTGTTTTTATTGGCTCTTACAACAGTTGGCGTGCTTTATCTTCCTCTCTTACATATAAATCTACTCGGGTTGGTGAGCTCCTGTCACTATCCAATAGAGCGGTTTTCAATTTAGTGTCGAGCGTAATTAGCGAATTGCTTTGGTTTTGCATTACTTCACTCAGTGATTGGTTCAAAGTTCTCGGGCCACTTTTTCCACCAATTAGCAGTGAAACCAAAACCAATCGTGGCTCGCGTTTGCACATTTTCCCCCGCTTTGAGTCGGCTACGTGTAATTGCTTCGAGTTTCGATTGGTTTACCGGTTTGTTTCCCATCCTTTTTGATTGGCCAAAGTAATTACTTTGGTTTTGGTTTTACGACACTCGATTGAAACTCGCTCTAACATGTTTGACTGTGATGTGAAGCGGGGATTAGCAAAGGTTTTAGCCGTCTTAGACAGGGACGTTAAAGACGACCACTGGTAAGATGTCCTAGAGTATGAATACGAGGCATTAAGCATTGAGTTTTATCTGATAAACAAGACGCCTATAAGGGAGTATCCGTGGGATGCTCGAACAGTTAACACAAATTGTCCAGTTACAGTGAATTACAACTACGGGTAAACTTTGGAAAATGGCGAGAGATTACCAGAAAGATAAATCTGTAATTAAACTAGAACTTATTTATTGTAAAAACAGTTGTTAACCCTTTAAGACCCGAGGGGGCTAACAGAAGATTTGACTGTTAAGATGGCTAGAGTGAAACAAACTCTTTAGAATGAGTATACTTATCTTGAGTGAGTTCGTGCATTTTACTATCTTGCTGCCATAAACAATATGTATTATTGTCATCGCCTGCTCAAAACGCTTGTTTGTCATATCGCTTTTCTGATAATGTCAATTACAAGCATTAATCTTTAACATGAAATTAAACTATTACATCATTTCATTTCACACAATCAATACATCCCGAATAATACATCCCAGGCGTCTTGTTCTAAGTTTAAATGAGTGAAAAATCACTACCGTTCGCGGCCTGCAACTTTCATCGCTCTTTAAAGCGTTTTCTTGGAATACCATGTTGCCCAGAAATAGAGTGATACAGTCATTTTGGAAGAGTTAGAAACATCCTCAAGGACTGAATAGACTAAAGCTATGTTCAAATTCGCAAAGTATGGAACAAAAGAAGTAAAGGTGAAGTCTGGAGAGCTCATGACAACGGATGACGTATTGGTGAACATCTCTTAGTGTTTACAATAAAATCAACAGATCACCAAGCAAAATTAGGAGTTTGATTTGGTACAGGCTGTCGGATCGGAAATAAGGTGAATCTACGAATTGCAGGGGTGACATACAAAGTGAAACCAGTGGGCCAAGGGAGAGTGAAACACTAACGTGGCGAGAGAGAAAACTGGTGAAAACCATTCTTGTACTTAATGTGGCTAAGTAAAATTTAGCGCCCCTCTTACCAGCTACACGTTTTGGCAACCAGCTGCAAAGTTTCGAAATTAACAGTGTTGTGACCTCCCTCTAAGGTTGCTTACATGAGGACCTTGAAACAATTAAAAAATTGACATCCGTGGTTGATGCTCGTACAAATAACAGCTGAAAGAAAAATAAATTTTGGGCATTTCCAACATACCGCTGCTGCGAGTTCAGTACTGAAGATTTCATCATTTTGTCAACATGCAAGATTTTGATTAACTATAACTCATATCGGGAAAATTACCTTACGTTTATGATTTCTACATAGGGAAATCATCTGTCCACCTTATCAAATACTTTAAGATGTGAGGTTTACTACTATGTCAATCACCGCGGGCGGAAAGATTCCAAACTAAGTGTTTGCTCTCATCTCAGATTAAGCTACGGTACTTAATATCACAACAAGACAGCCAAGTCATGCTGTGCGGATAAGGCAGCTATGGGCTCTCCGTTGTTGCAATTTAGAGTTCTGATTTGTTTCGCAGGTTTAAGGAACTATGGGCCGACGAAGCCTATTTCTACTGCTCATGCTCGTCGCTGCAAAGTTGCTGACCTGTGAAAGTCGACGGATACACTTTGAAGATCAGTCAATCGCGGACTCAGGCCCAAACAAGTATGCCATTGTATTTGATGCAGGGAAAACGAAAACGAAAATGGAAATCTACAAAATAAGCACCAAATCCCCACCGCTGGACGTCAGAGATGTAAAACAACTTGACCACTCTCCCGATAAAGTTGAACCTGGAATCGACTCTCTGGCAGAAAGACCAAGATCCGTTGAAGATTATCTAACACCCTTGTTAAACGTTGCAAAAAGCACTGTTCCTGAAGAAAAACACAACTCAACTCCTTTGTTTTTCTTAGCCACTGGTGGAATGCGGCGTTTGAGAGCGGACCTTGCTAACGCCACGCTGAAGGAAGTTAAAAAACTGTTGAGTAATAAGAAGAAATGTCCATTCAAATTTGATTCAAAGGATGCAAGAGTTATTTCTGGCGACAATGAAGGAATGTATGGCTGGATTACTGTGAACTTTTTAAAGGGTACGATTCGACCTGGAAATTCAAAACCAATCTATGGAATAATCGAGTTAGGAGGATCTTCCACTCAAAATGCGTTTGAATCGCCAGCCGGGAATGGAACCATATCTGTGACATTTGGTGATAACAAAATTAATTTATTTTCGAGAAGTTATCTTGGATATGGCTTAGATCTGGCTTACCACAGGTACCTAACAATGCAAATGTTTTCTCAGCAAAGTTTAACGAAAGGTATTGTCAAAAGTCCCTGTGATGTTGACGGACTTACAGAGAATATATCCATCGGAATAAAAGAAGACGTCACTGTTGTAGGAAAGGCTTCATTGAAAACTTGCCGGGCATTTATTCAAGAATCGTTTTTCAGCCGTTCCCCTGACAGTCCGTTTCATGATCAACCAGACCTTAAAGGAGAGATCTTTGGTTTCGCCGGAATATTCTACATCGCGAGGAACCTGGGACTAGCCGAGTCTGGCGAAGTCAAAGCGGTGACGGTATCTATGTTTGAAGAGTGCTCCAGAAAATCATGTGGAAAGAAATACAAAGATATTCACGCCGACAGATATGCTGCAAGGGAATGCTTTGGTAGCAATTTTATCTACGAGCTTCTTGCGGGAGGTTACCGCTTGGCTGAAGATAAAGCAATTTATGTGGCTGATAAGTTGAAAGGTTTTGATTTAGGATGGGGTCTGGGCGCCATGTTGTACAATACTGGGTTACTTGGGTGAAACTGTTCCCGTCCGTCTTCTTTTGAGGGAAGTCTTGTCCTTTGGATGCACCAACAGGATTATAATAATGAATGAAATAATAATTAATGATATTTACCCAGGAAGCTACACTCACGCGAAAGTAGTTTTCAGGGAAGTCCTGCATCCGAACCAATTGGAATTTAGAAGTGTTAGGTTTTGAGGAGAGGGGAAATCCTGAGAACTCGGAGAAAAACCTCTCGGAGCAGAGTAAAGAACCAACAACAAACTTTACCCACATATGGCCACGAGTGCCGTTTTCATGGAAGTCACATATGGTAATTAGCTTCGTGCCTGTTACGAAGTTCTTGGCTTAATACTGTAATGTCGGACATACAACATTCTTGCCTTTTTTTTATTTTCGCTCGAAAGATAATCGGAAAAGCTCACACGGACATCCCAACACACCACTTCCCTTCCTCGAATTACTTCGTTCTCAGAAATCCGCTGAAAAAGGTGTCCCTCAAGTGATCTTCGTCTGCTCTAAGAGCTAGCAACTGCCCTAAGCCTCCTTTTAAATTGACTTTGTCGGTCAAGCGCGATAGAACGGCAATGAAAGCGAGAATATTACACCTCTTGCCTTCATTTCAGGTTCTCACCGTAAATAAATGTAAGTGAAATTTCTGTTAATGAATGTGAGCATATCATACAAAAAAGATCAATTCAGATTCATGAAAACGCTTGAAGTCGCGAAGTAAAAAATATTCGATTCTCATCACACTTGACCTTCCTAAGTGCTTTTACCACATCCCCTGCCTCGTGACTCTCATTCGTTTTCAGGGATCAGTGACATTTGCAGGGGCATCCCACGTAACCGCCACCAAGCGTCTTGTTTACCTTAGCAAGTTGTTTTCTTTGGACACTAACACATTGGTTGGCTTCCAAAGTCATGAATGAACTTTCATAGTCTTATGAGTCAGGTTAATAAGGGAGTTTTTCACACGAAACACTTCATTAAGGTAACGATTATACAGCCTAGAACAAATGATTTATCGATTTGTAAGACTAAAAGCAACTGATATCAGATCAAATCGAATCAAATGCTGGTTTTCAAAGAGGAGGGAGACCGGAGCGCTTGGGAAAAAAAAAGTTGCGGACCAGGGCCCGGTTGTTCGAAAGCCGATTAACGCTAATCCCAGATTAAAAATTAACCAAGGAGTTTATTTCTCTACTCCCAAATGTTGTACAACGCTGCTATTTGGCAAAATTTTACATTAGACGAAGTCAAGCTTGAAAACCAAAAAATAACCAAAAGAAGCTTCCACCCAAAAGTTAAAAAAGCAAACCAAAGTTTACGCTAATCCTCGATTAAGTTAATCGGCTTTCGAACAACCGGGCCCAGAGTGCAGCCGAAAACTAACGAACACGAACCACCTATGACGTCAAATCCGAACATCTATCTCGGACCACATTAGTGTATCGCTTGTTCTACGCCAACCCTACTTCTATCTTTATTAGTTTTATTGAAATAACTGAGGTTCGTTAAGAAAGAAGCACTTTAAACAAGCCTATCATGTTGTCAATAAGTTCATTGAAGTTCGCTTACAGTAAAACCTGTAGATGGTTGTTTCCTTGAGAGCTGAGTGTCTTAAGTTATCAGATAATGAGATAATAGAATGAACAGTATTTTCTAACGAATCTCGTTTGTTCAGGGCTCACGTAAACTCACACTCTTGAGATAAATCATGTGTGTCGTATAATAATGACCATCGTCGTCCTCATTAAAAAGCAGTTTGTTCACGTTTTTTCGCACCATCTGAGTTCGTTTCTTACTTCAACCACTTTTGAAAGGCGGAATTTTTATTCGGGGCCGTTATTATGATATTTAAACACAGCTGCGGCATGGCATTAGGACACTTGAATATACGGTCAGTCATTGACTGACTACAACCAACAGAATCCTGAAGAGAATTTAACATCACCTTGGTCACTCGACATCTTCGATAATCGGAGAGCCTTTGGAATGTAAATAATTTTACTGTCCGAGTTTGAGGCCATTCTAACTAAGCTATCCGCATTCAAATTATCTTGTGGTTCGAACGACCACGTTGAGGTTCAACAGCATAGGAATCTTGTGCCTTAGACCTCTAACTATGTTGTCACTTTTCCAAAGACATGCGACAATAGTTACAAGAAGCAAAGAAAGTGTGTTAATTCGTCAAGATGAGTTGCCTCATAAAAATTTCTATTATAGATTGTATAGAAATCTGTAGAATGGCAGGCGTGGAAAATTTGTTTCCTTGAGGGTTGATTGACAAATTTTCTTAGTTGACAATCTGTTCCGAGGTCAGTGAAATTAGAGATAAAAATCACTCCCATGTTAAAAAGTCATTTATCACACTGAGGCTGTTGGGATTCTCAATGAAGATAGAAGAATTTTATTCGGAGGCAGTTTCCAGACCGGATTGAGTAACAAACAAGTCATCCATTTATTGAGGGAAAAATGGTAACTAATTCCTGAAACTCATTCATAAAGGGAAAAATGAATTATTATTTGCAAGTTTTTCAAGGCATCAGCATAATTATCTTGCTTCACAAGGTCTCCCCTTTGCTGAAACTGATGAAATTTTCAAACTTAAGGATTCTGTGATTGAAAATAATTATACGAAAGCCTTTATATTTTCATTGCCGACATGTATCGACATACGTATACTAAGCGAAAGATCATTGCAGTGTTACTTATTGCAAAAAAGGCCTCGGAAAAAAAATCCACAAGTCTTGCACTAACCGAAAGATTATCCAAATTGGGACAGCACAAGGGGTAGCGCTTTTTACATACTGCTTATTTTAAACGGGGATACTCTCAAGGAATACAGGTAGCAATTTACTAGTTGAACACAAGTTCTATCTCTTTTAAACCAACGTATTCCACAGGTGTTTTATAGTTCCAAGTAATTCAAGGTAATTCAGTAGCAAAAAAATATATATATGTCGCTGGCATAGTGCATTTTCTGTATGGATATACTCATTGCATGCAATCTACCTTTGTAAAAATAACCCGCAGTGAAACGGAAATGTTTCATATCACATCAAAATGCTGAAAATATTATATAATTGAAAGGGGCTACCATCGCCGATTGGCTCTTTAAAAACAGTAAAAAGGCATTGTTAGTGTTTTAATGGTAGGTATATTTTCCTTTTAGCAGATGGTCTATTTAATGATTACAATTAACACTGTATGACCAGATTATTACTCGGGCTTTCCAAGGGAAACTCCCGAGGTTAAGTTCGACTTCGTTTTCTTTTTCTTTTTTTTTTGCGTTTAGTCACAAATTGCACTCACGCTTGTAAAGCACTGACAGGCAAGAAAACATGTTCCTTTGAGGTTTGGCAAAACGCAAATTTCAGGCTATAGTGACTTTCAGTTCATTGTCTCTCGTTTCCATTTTAACTTAACAATGCTATGTTTGCTGTGTCGTTATAAAAATATTTTGTAAGAGTTATTTTATTAAAGTCGAAATTAATATATCTGATAGATTGATTGAAGTCTTTAAAAAAGCCAGGCCTGAAGATTACGTGTAATCAGCTGTAGATAAAACCATGGTTACACAGAGGTTGCTTGTATAAGCTGGACACGGCCTGATAGACCTGACAGGTTGTTTCTAAGCATTTAATCACTAGCCCAAAAGGAAACAGTGTGTTTTGTTTCCCCGAGACCCTCAATGTTCCTTAATTGTGTTCAGTTGGTCTGAAAATGATGCTTGCAAGCATCATTCTTGTAGGATTCGTAGAACGCCGCCATCATTTCCATCGGGTTTACTGGGGAGGTATGGCCCCAGTTTCCCTGAAAATGTCGTCGTTGTAGATTTTATCACGCGTACATGAATGCCATTTCACTTCAGGCCATTTGAAGCCTGGCGAAGACGAAATTTCGGTCGCGGAGAGGCTTTAGTTGAGTTTTTCAGCCAAAAAATAACACTAAATACATCGGAAAGGATAAGGAAAAGGATTTCGGTTCATTGGATGGAATTTCAAGCTTCAAAATCGCTGAAAAGGTAAGATAATTTGCCCAGCGTGATATTTGCATAAATTTCCTTTACAGACTTCTCATACACAATTGTGTTTTGCCTCAGAATATTCGCCTTTTTTCGCTTTCGCTCTTGCATATTTACCTTGGTTACATGTCTAGCGAATTGTTTTATCCTTTGGGTTAGGTAATATTTAGATAATAATGTTCGTGCCTGGTCAGTTTTCGGTCAAATTTTCGTCAAAGAAAGCTGATCATGATAAAATGATTTTATTTTGCGTCCAAAAATTCGTAATCAACGTTAAAATGTCAAATTCTTGTGGAAAACTGATTTTTGGGTCTTTTTTTTTTTTTGTTTTTTTCGTTTTTTGCCTTTATATTTTCTTGTTATAAAATGTTTTAGTTCTTTGTAACTAAGTTATATGGTGTTGGAGAGGTTATTTTGTTAGCTTTAAAATGATGTATTGCTTTTCCCCCAACTTTAAATGCTAACATTTTCTAGTCATGGGTAATTTCGCGCGGACGGGACTGAATGAAAAATTTAAAGGTATTTTTGCACGGTTGACTGAATATGCGGGAAAAGCAGATCTTAACAAGTAGTATTGAAATCCAAAATAAAATTGGGGGTAACCACGCATTTTTCGAAGATAATTAATCAACGATATTTGTAAAAAGCTTTAAAATACAAAGCAATGTATGGCGTTCTTTTCCAAATTGAAGCTTTATTATTTCTGAAAAATATATGTTTACCCCCTATTTTCTTTTTGGATAGCAAGAGCACTTGCTAAGTTCTGCTTTCTCTGCATAGTTTTGAACCATGCAAATATATCCTTGTATTAATAAGAATGGCCGATAGGAAATCTGAGTATCTAGAGATTAGCAGAACGTATGTGCAATAACAACGGTAGGCACCGTCCTTAAGGCGTAGCTAAGTGTATGTTGTCACTGTCCAAAGCCATGCAATAGTTGTAAACATGTAATGAACGAAGTATGTTAACTTGAGAAGATGAAATATCCCTTGTCATTCCTCGTCTTTTTGGAAGGTGTGGCAAATTTGTTTTCTTGAAAGTAGATTAACAAATCTTCTTAGTTCACAATCTGTTCTGAGGTCTGTGCAATTAGAGATAAAAACCAGTTGTCCCATGTTAAAAAGCCTTTATGCACTGAGGTTGTTGGGATTCTCAATCAGAGCCTGTTTTCTGTGATCACTGGCCTTGATCGATATGTCGGAAGCGTGACATAGCATGACATAACATGACAAGAAAGCATTACCATTATCGTTATTAAGTGAAAGACAATCTCCATTGAACATTGAACCTTTGATTGCAAAATAGTGTAATAAGATCGTTTTTTTTTTGGTGTGTGAGAAGAGAGAGAAAGAATAGAAAACCGAAGGAATCTGTAATCAGGGAAGCAACAGTAAACCAATTTGAGACATAAACCTGCGACTTATATGTTGGATACCCCTTCCCGACAAAAATGGCACCTCCCACGGGACACACAGCAATCAGATCGAGATGATAGCAAAAATCGAGCAACTCTACAAGACAATCGACGCGAAGCTTCAACTATTGAAGTTCACACGTTCGCAACTGCGACAGACTCTGCGATACAGAATGAAAATTTCACATATATGGAAAGGCTACGCAACACCCTAGCAAGTGGAGGAAGTCCACGATATTAAGGTTAGCGTACTAGAATTAAGTTTGAAGCGGGGGAAAAGGAAGATGAAATCCAACTTTGGAGCACGAAATTAGATGAAGATGTGGGCGTATTTGAAACGAACATTGTTGATCTTGACGCAAGGGTTAAGCAATCTAACAGCGCGTCGCTTGAAGCCGCAAAGAAAGAAGAAGAAAATCACGCAGCTGAGACCTGAGTACGAAAATATGAAGAGGAAATGCGATTTGAAAAGGAAAAATTAGAGCAAAGGCTGAAGTACGAAAAGCAAACAGAAGATAGCCGGAAAGATCAAAAACAAAAATGATAAATCAATCAACGCCAAGTTACCGAAACTTGTAATTACGAAGTTTAAAGGCACGCACACCTATTGGCTTCGATTTTGGAACCAGTTTAAAGCAGAAATTGATTCGTCTGATGTATCGCCAATCACGAAGTTCTCATATCTAAAGGAACTAGTGGATCCGAAAGTCAGATCGATAATCGACGCCCTGCCGTTCAACTCAGAAGGCTATTTACGAGCGAGGAATATTTTAACAATCAAGTACGGAAAGGAAAGCGAAATCATCAACGCACATTTCACTAAGATAACGTCGATTCCAGTCCTTCCGGTGATTCAGGGCGCTAACCCTAACAAACGTTTCGAGTTCTACGAAACATTGCTGCCAAATTTGCAAGCTTTGGAAACCATGGGCAAGATAAGGGAGGTTAATGGATATGTCAGGATGACGCTAGACAAACTGGAGGGCATACGAGGGGACTTAGTGCGAACTGATGATAATTGGCAAGACTGGGACTTCCCACACCTGTTAGAAGCATTGCGGAAGTGGACCATCAGAAACTCGCCCAAACACCGCGAAGAGAAGCCAAGCCAAGACAAGTTGCCACCTCACAAGCCAATGAAGCCTTTTCTACCGAAGAACAGAAGTTACCAAACACGCCAAGAAGAACGAAAAAGAAGACCGTGTGTTTACTGCGAAAGTGTAAACCATCAGTCCGTCAACTGCGACAGGGTGATCACACTACAAGAACGCAGAAGAGAATTGAACCGTAAATAGTTGTGCTTCAGCTGCACCGGCACAAATCACAAGGCCCCAGAGTGTCGCTGTTCCGCGTGCTGCAAGTTTTGCAACCGAAGAGACCACTCTTCAAATTGCCCCGAGAAGGTACCCCAACAATCGCCGGAGCCTATGTTGGTAGCTACTGGGAAAGGATCCGTTACTTATCCGGTGGTCGTTGTGAGCGTGGGTGGAATCCATTGCCGCGCGCTGTTAGACACTGGTGCTGGGAGCTCCTACGCATCTGCGGCCTTTCATATGTGATCTGCTAATCGCCCGTTCTCGCAGTCGGAGACTGAATTACTAAGGGCGCAGCTCAACGAGGTCGGACCGAAGGAGCTGTGCTGCCGGCTAGGCGCTCGGCCCCTGAACACGACCCATGTATGACCTCGGAGTACAGCACCACAGCCTGATGGAATAGGCCGGGAGTCGATTGGCGAAACAGCTAGTTCGAAGAGATTTTAAACGCATCGAAATGATGAAGCAGGCAAGCAACAGAGAGATCGAGATTTACGATGTTGTCATCAGCAGTTTGACGGAAGAATTCCAGCTTCGAACCGTAGTGATTAAGGTGGACCGCACTACTCAGTCTGGAAAACCCTCGGTACAAGGATCTGATGGAACGGTACGATCACCTGAAAGGAGTCACAATGGATGACCTTGACGATAAAGAGGAGTTTCCTGTCCATCTTATCCTTGGAACGAACGAATACGCGCAGATAAAGACCGAGACCACGCCCAAGATCGGGAAACCAGGAGAAATCATGTCAGCCGGAAGTGAATCCGACCTCACAAACATGTTCCTGACCCAAACCTCTGCGGCTGACTATGAAGCCTTGTCTAGACTCGATGTGCTTGGTATACAGGACCATCCAGTTGGCGACCAAGATTTCGTCTTCGAAGAATTCAAGGAGCAACTAACAAGAAACCCGGAAGGGTGGTACGAAACCGGCCTCCTTTGGAAGGGAAATCACCCACCCCTGCCTAACAACAAACATGGAAGCCTGAAACGACTAGAGAACCTTGTAAGGAAACTGGAGAAATAGCCAGGCATGTTACAGAAGTATGATGGGATCATTCAAGATCAGTTATCTCAAGGAATAGTCGAACGAGTGCACAGTGAACCACGAGGGAAGGAGTTTTACATCCCGCATAAGGCCTTGATTCGAGAGACCGCGGAGAGCACGAAGATTCGAATCGTCCGCTACGATGTGTCCGCCCGAGCAAACGAGAAAGCACCATCTCTCAATGACTGCCTGGAGACTGGGCCACCATTGCAAAACAAACAACAAACTTTGGAGCATACTCGTGAAAAACCGGTTCCAACCTGTGGCCCTAGCAGGGGACCTGAAGCAAGCTTTTCTGCAAGTGAGAATCCGGGAGGAAGACAGGGACGTGATGCGATTTCACTGGCTCAAGGACCTAGACACCAAACGCGTGGAAACTTTACGCCTTACACGAGCACTGTTCGGTTTGTCCACGTCGCCATTCTTACTTGGGGGAGTGATCGATCAGCACCTAAAAAATCTTCAGAACATCTACCCAAGGGAAGTAGAAGAGATCCGACGAAGCCTCTACGTGGACGACTTAATAAGCGGCGATAAAACTGTGGCTGGCGCGCAGCACCTGAAACAAACATCACAGGAAACAATGGAAAAACGACCCACTACCCATCAAAATGGAAACCAGAGCTACGCCAAGGACCAGTCTGGAAAGCAAATAGGGGGAGAATAGTGTCGGAAGCGTGACATAGCATCAGCATGACATAACGTGACAAGAAAGCATTACCATTATCGTTATTAAGTGAAAGACAATCTCCATTGAACATTGAACCTTTGATGGCAAAACAGTGTAATAAGATCGTTTTTTTTTTGGTGTGTGAGAAGAGAGAGCAAATATTGAAAACCGAAGGAATCTGTAATCAGGGAAAGCAACAGTAAACCAATTTGAGACGTAAACCTGTGACTTATTTGTCGGATACCCTTTCCCGACTGATAGCTTCAAGAATGCCACAAAACAATAGGAGGAAAAGTTGCACTTTGCCATAAAAGCATGACAATTCTCTTATCCCAACTTAATTTTCTTCCTTGGGCAAGTTTCTTTGATAGCTATGGCTAATAGGTGAGAAATTAGCCAAAATAAAACAATGTGAGGTTTGGCAAAATGCAAATTTCAGCATGGAGTTTGATGCTTTTTAGCCTGACTTAAAGGCCCACCGTCAACCGACAAGCATAGCTCGCCGTTTTTTGACGTACCATTTAACAACGCAATGTTTGCATTATGATCGAAAAGAGTCTGATCGATGGCTGAAGTTCCTAAAAGAAAGGCACAAAGTTGTACCATAAGGCTGATACAAGCCAGGCCTGAAGACTACGTGTAATCAGCTTTAGCTCGAGGTGTCATTACTCAGAGGTTGTATATAAGCTAGATACGAACCTTACAAACCTGACAGACTGTTACTTAGCACTTAATGACTGGCTTAAAGTGCCCCTGTGATAAAAAAAATCACTTCCATTTTTTTCTTCAGATTCTGAAAGTATGTTTGCTTAACACCTGACTGGCAAAATTTTGAGCTTTGATTTTTATCCAAAGGCCGTTACTTTGAGTGTAAGTTTTGGATTTCACGGTCCGCCATTACTCACGTCACGTCATTCACTCAATGGCTTATATATGCAAAACACGAGTTTAAAAATCTGAAAGCCCGAAACTCCAGTGCTGCATATTAATTCTGTGGCGTACAAAAGCATTACATTCTTAAACTAGAGAGTCTTTGATGTCATTTTCTCCTCGATCCAGCTCTCTCAAGAATTTAAAGTTAGCAATGACGGACCATTAAAATAGGAAACTTCGACTTAAAAAAATAAGTGTCTTTTTGAAACTAAGGCTTCAGACTTGGGTCACTTAGTGTTTAGGTAACATAGTTTTGAAAGCTAAAGGAAAAAAGATTTGATTTTCTGATCATAGTACCATTTTAATTAGTCTTCGTTAAATTATTACAAATACATTAAGCCCAATTTACGAGTCTTTGAGGCTGAACTCAACGCGCGAATTTAGGGTGCGATGGAAATTGATTCAAGAATTTCTGCTCATCCAAAACTCGTGTCAGATGCATAAATCTCGTTTCCAAAGCCTCCGTTGGCTTGGCAACGGAACGAGGACACTGGGAGTAAAGGTAAATACTTGATTAATGTGTCAATGTATTTAGTTTTTACAACTAATTGGGGGGCGGGAGACAACAGAATAAGAAAAATACCCAAATAAAAGATTAAAATAGTATATACAACTATATAAGTGATAAGTGATATCACTTACCTATCACTTATATATATATTTATATAGTATAATTACATAAGTGATTATTGGAAATTCTCTGCGCTGATTGGTTGCCGTTGAGGAGATTAAAATGGCTGCAAGCCGTTTTGTCGAGGTGACAGACAAAGAAATTAATTGTTTTAAAGAAAATGCATATTTTTCAAATAATAACCCATGTAATTATACAAAAACAATTATTCACCTCAGGCTTGGTGAATATCGGTGAATAAAAATCTCGACTACATCTCGGTTTTTATTCACCGATATTCACCTCGCCTTCGGCGAATAATTGTTAAATATGAAATGGAATCTATTTACAGGTCTTATTGTGAACGTCCTTGTTTGCATTTTTCAAGGTTTTGTCACATCTTGGACATGTGTACATTTTATTTTGCCATTCTTTTAAAAGAAGTCAAATACTGCAATAAGATAAAGAAAAAACATTTCAACAGAGACATGATAATGACGAAAGAGTATATAAAGGATTTTAAAACAGCTGACAAGTGTCATATATGTGTTAAAATATATACTGAAAAAGATATCAAAGTAAGAGATCATTGTCACATAACCGGAAAATACAGATGTTCAGTGCATCAAGATTGTTATTTTCCATAATTTGAGGGGATATGATAGTCACTTCATTATGCAGCAGATTGGTGATTCGCTAAAAAGCATACATACAAAAAAAAAAGGTGAAGAACAGCAGGTGAATATAAATGTCATCCCCAACAATATGGAAAAATATACGGCTTTCATGTTAGCGAACAATCTAACATTTATCGACAATTTTCAGTTTATGAGTTCAAGTGTGGATAAGTTAGTAAGCAACCCCAAATGAATCATTAAAATGCACATTAGAAAAGCTTCAATATTAAAACTTAAATTTAATGTCTAAAAAATTAAGGTGTTTACCCTTATGATTGTATGGATAGCTTTGAGAAATTCAACAAAACAGAACTACCAACAAAAGATGAGTTTTTCAGCATTATGAATAATGAGCAAAAACGACGTCATTTGGCGACGTAATCAATTTGTTATATAACAGTTAGATAAGTTTAAGCAATTGTGTAAAATCACCCCATGATAGTCACCATCGTGGCCCAGTGGTTAGGGCGCTTGCCTTGTGATCCGGAGATCCCGGGTTCAAGACTCGCTCTGACCACTCGTTGAATTTAATCCTGTTAGTCCCTGGTTCAACTTCCCAGCTGCACTTGTAAATTTGCCTTCGGCCAGCTGGGATTCTTAACAGTTGGAGTTGTTGTGTTCTGTTGTTTCGTTGATTTATTGACCCTGAAAAGCCCTAAGGTGAGCGGTCAATTCAGTATTATTGTATTGTATTGTATCATCATGGATCCGTGAGCACAAGCACGCTCCATCGCTTACTAACCGCAAACCGCTTTTAAACCGCTTGAAAACGCAATGTGTTTAGCTGTGATACTTTTACAAGAATATGAGAATCATGACATTGAAGCCATAAAATTATCAAATCATAGACCCTATGCAAAAATGGCTGCCTTTAAATTATTCTTTTGTTCATATTCAAAATAGCCCAACTAACCTCGTTTTTGAGACAAAAATTCTAAAGAATTTGTTAGAGGATATTTCGAGCGCGCGCCATTTTCAACGGAAGAGCCTGCTTGCAGGCTAGTATTTTAGTTGTTAATGTAGGAATTCTATTCCCTACCGGAAAGCATTGTGTTTTTGGTCACTTGGGATTAGTCTTCATTTGGAGTTGTTTTGTTTTCTTTCTTTTGCTTCTTTTGTTTTACGTAACTTCTGCTCTGGTTTTTGAGACAAAAATTCTAAAGAATTTGTTATCCTGAACGAGGTTAGTTG
>OX421454.1:3793316-3825816 GCA_949126865.1 Montipora capitata | reverse complement strand
TTAGTTATCTAGTGGCCACAGGCCTAGCTTTAAGATATGTATGAACGATAGAGGTGTCGCATGTTGTAGTATACCTGGGAAGGGCCGGTCGAGACTGGTAAACGCTACACCAAGGGGTAAGTTCCAATTAGAGTATTGCCTTTTAGAATAACAAATGATGCCAATGTGCTCCTAGAAGTATTAATACTACCGTAACTAAGTCTGTCTTACAGTTGAATCCCGAAATTTGAGTTTCCTTGCCCGTAGGGCAGAATCCGCTAGCCTGATCGCAAAATCCACAGTAACAGCAATTATCGTTGTTGTTTAAAAATAACGTTAGGTCTATTTTCCTAATGTTCTTTTTAACTGAGGATTCCAGGTTCAAAGAGTCCTTCAATTTCTTACCTGTTTAGGACCATATGTAAGGTCCTTGGTATCTTTGAAGATACTTTCCATATTTCATAGTGTTAAAAATTGGGATATCGAAGTCACTGTTTCCTAGTGAATATCTAGAGTTTTTCTGCTTAAATAGTTCGTTAATGATATTGCGATATCTTGAACTCTTCGATTTTGTAGTGAAGGTAGCCGTGTGTGAGCCAGAAAGTTTTCATATGTTTCTGCGTGGGAGTTAAATACAGCATTGAGCGCACGTTCTTTAATCCGCTCTATTTTTCTGCTGTCCGAAGATCTGCAGTTATGCCATATCAAAGTGACAATATGTTAAGTGAAGAAGGATTGATGGTTTGTAGATTAGTTGTCCTTTACGGACGCAGTCTCATTAAAACGCCAACTTTTTGACTAGCTTTTATACAGATGTTGCTCATATGATTATTTCAATTCCAAGTAGTTTGATTTGCGGAGTATTGGTAATGACCAGATCCGTCCTATCTGCAGTACTTCAGTCTGTTTATCTGAGGCAATGTTTCTTGGATTAATAGTAAGACACTGGAACTTATCTGAGTTGGCAAGTAGAAAGTTGTCCCTGTACCATGACATAGCTAATTTTCCTTGATCCTGTAGCCTAGAGGATACGATCTTATGGTTCGACCCTGTTGCATATAGTACATGATCGTCGGCATACATAATGAGGTTTGCGTCTTTGACCAACAAAGTCACGTCGTTCTCGAATAAGTTCCACAAAGAATTCTTTGGAAGGTGGCTACCTGTCTACGCAGCTACCCCATTGTAATTTATTGATAATTCACTCAAGTTCTCTGGAAGGTACTCCGTTATAATTTATTGATAATTCACTCAAGTTCTCTGGAAGGTACTCCGTTGTAATTTATTCATAATTTACTCGAATTGTCTGAAAGGTGGCTACGCGTCTACGCACCTACTCCGTTGTAATTCATAATTCAGCGACGTTATCTGAGCCGTAATTAGTGTTGAGAAGCACTACAATAACTGAAGGCTAACCAGTTTGAAATCAATGCCTAGGCCTAATAATTGTAGATAAGAGAGCAATAGGCCGAGACGGAGTTCGTTATATCAATATTTAGGCATGGTTACGAGACTTTGTGGTCATATTTCACGGCTCAGACGAGTCTCCAAAGCTTAAAACGCAACATTTTAATAATTTTGTTTTACTCTTAAAGGCGACGAAAAACAACGCGGTATATCTAGAATGTGTAAAGCATGTTAATACGAGTATTGTATGTCAGCAATTTGGTCTATGTTGAAATCTTGTTGTATTGAATGAAAATTCAATATAGTCTTGAAGTTTCGTAAACTCTGCCCCCTTTACTGGGGAAAACACTTTAACGAACGATACTCAATCAATAAACTCGACCGAGCTTAACTATTTCATTCTTCTTCCGTATTCACTCAGTTACAACGGGTGTGTAAAGAGCTACTCTGAAAACTCTAAGCGAAGTTCCAATTAACATATTGCATTCTCTGACATTATGATTGGCCGAGCACTTAAGGTTATTCAAGGTTTTGTCAATCATGGAACGATGATTATCTGGAAATCATAAAATCTATGCCTATTTCAATACCTTGAGACCACATGTCAATAAGAATTTCGTAACTAAAGAAATATATTGTCTCTTAATGATGCAGTGACTGTCACACACTAAACACAAAGTCTTCGACAAAAGCACAAGGTCTTGCAAATGTCCAAACGGGACTTGACATGTTGTGATTGTTGTCAGGATGACTGCCAAGCCTGATGGACCTGGCATAATACTGTAACCAGGCCTTTAAACCAGTAACCAAGCCTTAGAAAGAGCTGATTAATCAGACAGGAGGCAAATTCGATATTTTTTTCTTTTATTTTCACTGAAAATGGGGAAAATATTAGTTTTGTAGCATTATGCTAAAATTATGCTATAAACTTGGTTGTTATGCCGGTATTATGCTCGATGCTCTGGCTATACCATTATGCCCAAAATTATGCCGGTATAAAGTGTCTAACCCTGACGCTCGTGGGGTAAGAACGCGTGACCAAGCTCTAAGAGTGTCTGCGTGGGAGGTGATACAAACCTTAGCGTTGCACTTGTGTCTACAATGCTGTCACCTAATATGAAAATTTCTTAATGCAAGTTACGAACACATTAACGGTTAACCTACTATTTTTTTGATAACTATAATGGAGAGTTTCTTTAACAGACCTCGATCAAATGATCCCATACTTTAGCTTTTTACCACTTCACAAGTAGCTTCCCACGCAGACACTCCCAGGGCTTCGTCACGCACTCCTCCCCCTCGAGCGTCTGCTGAAACGCCTGCGTGGCAGGCAAAGTGCTCAGCCAGCTGAGCCACTAGTGCCCGTTTGTCCCAGTTGGTGGGTACTTCTGCTCGGTAAACTCTGCTAACACTAGTTCTGCTCGGTAAACACTGCGCCCACTAATTCAGCTTAGTGAACAGACTAGAATTGTTGGTTCCGATTCAAATCATCTCTGCCAAGAAGAGTGTTGGAGTTGCTTCTCTCCCCAAAGAATTCCTTCAACAATTTGGCTCCACCATCGCTGCTTTTGACGAAGACAAAAATTTTCTTGCACATTTCTTTCTAGAGATTTGCAATGTTGGCCCCCTGGCGATCCCAGAATCCTTTACGCATAGCGTAGTATCCGATTACTGGCAGTGGGCGTTGTCTAAGTTGGTTGGCTATATTAACACTGCTTGCTAAACTCCGCTCACACTAATTCTACTCAGTGAACAGACTAGCATCGTCGGTTCGCATTCAAATCATCTCTGCCGAGAAGAGTGTTGGAGTTGCTTCTCTCCCCAAAGAATTCCTTCAACAATTTGGCTCCAAGCAAAGGCGTTACGTAAATATTACATTCCATGTCCGTTCCATACTTTCTTTATGCGTTTTTTTACCCAGTTGCGCGATCATTCACGGCTAGTAAATTGATTGCGTTTTGCACCTTCATAATTTTTTAAGTTGGCATTTTCTGAAGTAAGGCAATTATGGTAAGCCAAGTAATCTAAAATAGGTGTCTTTGGCAATGTCAAAAACGTTGGCTAATATAAGCATCTTACTCTCAATTTTTGACTAAGGTACCGGACACTATGGGATAAGGAAAACTCTATTCAATAGATAAAAAACACGTGCTTCACGGAATTGTGGCTATCACTTAAAGGCCATGCACATGTACTCACAAATCACTTTCCAAAAGAAACTTCTCAATACTAACCTTAGCCTCCCACGCAGACACTCTTAGGGCTTCGTCACGCGTTCCTCCACCGCAAGCACAATCACAGCGGATTTCCAGATTCTGGAAGTGCAGTTTGGACCCTGACAAATTTTGCGTACGGTCAATGCAAGAAAATGGGCTTCGTGTGTTGGGCATTTAAAATCGCTGACTTAAGTTCTTATCGAAGAGAAACTGGAGCGTATAAAGTTCGTGCTTTGGCTTAGATGTTTGTGGCTCTAAGTAAGCAAGCAAGCAAGTATTATTTAAACACGGAAAACAACCAGTTTAGCTGAAAAAAGTAAAAACGCTTTACAACTCTTTTACATGATTCCCGTGTGGGAATCCTATAGGTCAGATACCTGCTTGATCCCAATAGAGCCAGCATACAGGCCCCGCTATAACGGAAACTTCGTTTCAAATAACTTAGTATTTGGCTTGGGCATAGTAAGTTTCTCAGGTTATATTCAGCAACGCGTTGAATGAAAAGGCGTTGAAGGTATTCCGGAGCAAGATGGTGAATTGTTTTATACATAATTGGGACTTTCCGTTTTTTTACGTCGAAGAGACAGCTTCTCCCACTTAAAAGTATCGAGAAGGA
Organism: Montipora capitata; assembly: GCA_949126865.1. Taxonomy (NCBI): domain Eukaryota; kingdom Metazoa; phylum Cnidaria; class Anthozoa; order Scleractinia; family Acroporidae; genus Montipora; species Montipora capitata. The sequence continues at coordinate 3,821,598 of OX421454.1, read as the reverse complement.
GGTTGGAGCTCGTATCAAAGGGTAATTTAGTAATTATGTTGGCTGCGCGATTTTGTAATTTTTTTAGGTTGTCACTTGACTGGCCACTTCAGCAGTCCCAGACAGCCCTGCAATAAACAAAACGCGGTAATATTAATCGCTATAAATTTGAAGCGCACTCTTAGCTGAGACAAAGTGCCGTATCCGTTGTAAGGCTCTTATTGCCGAGGAAACTTTTCTGCATATTTCGTCTACATGATTTGACCAAGAAAGCCGATCATCAATGGTAAAACCCAGGAATTTAATGTGATTTACTCTCCGGCATCAAATCGTATTTTTACAATGACTGCAAAAATTCTCGCGCGCTCATTTGCTAATTGTTACTTGTCAATAAGCGGACAGACACATAAATTTATAATTTATGCGATAGTGACGCGATATTGCTCCCGTCAGATGGAAGTTTCTCGCATTTTTGTCTCGCTTTCTTCTCGTGTTTTGACTTAATTAGACCCCTCTGCCTTTTTGTTATTGTAAAAAATAAATTAATGTCAGTTTTTTATGCATTTGTCCTGTTATTGACAATGACTTTCGTCGTAACGTTGTTAAAGTAGTCTGCAGATCCACTTGTGGAGCCACAGCTATTTTGACAATTATCAATAACAGGACAGACGCATGAAAAACTGAAATCAATTTGTTAAACAAACCTCGCCAAATTGAGTGTTAAATCTGTACCTAGGTCCAATTATCATTAACTCGGTCTCTAACCTGTTGCCGGGCTCTCAGCCAACGGCTAAGGTTACTGAGTTCAGCAGTTATTGCTAGTTTAAGATCTTTTAACGTTTTTGCAGTTAGGGTTATATTGGTATCGTCAGCGAACATTATCTTGCGTTAATAATTTCATGATCGCGTGATAGTGTCGAATGTTTGTTTAAGGTCAATGAAAAGGACGCCATTCCGGATGCCATTGTCGATGTTAACAGAGGAGATATGGCCAAGTTTGCACGCAATTGCAAATGTTGCGAAAAATCGCAGAAAACGGAAAAGCTAGCGAACACTAGTCCTCGAAAAGCTTCAACAGGAGTCGCGATTTTTGCAGAAATTGCGAATTTTGCGTAAATTGCAGAAATCTTAACTGTTTAAGGCATAGTAACTACAATGTTTCTGACAAGACTAGCGAGTTTTGCAGTGATGCAAAAATTGGGAACCTCTACAAAAATCGTAACCAAGGTCCAGTTGTTCAAAGGCTGATTAAAGTTACCCTGTATTATTTACAAAAATGTCATTCATTTTCATTCAGTGCCAATGCCATAAGGTGCCTACAATGTTTGACAATTATAGCCTACAGTTCCGACTGATTTAAGGTATGTTGTTTTCCTGCTGCAGAGCACAACGTTGTTTAATAAGACTTTTTAAAGAGCTCTCCTCGTTTTACAAGATGCTTGTGACGAACATCAGCAATTTTTGACGAATGCTTCGGTTAAGAGATGTTATTGTGTATGTCTGAAAAGTTAGGAATGTGAAGTGGGATAGGATATTGATGCACACTTAATCAGCAAAGAATACAGAAACATCTTCCATTTTGAAATGTTGTGGAGGTAAAGGTGTTCTTGAGTTTACAGTTGTAATCTTAGGAGTGTGTTTTGGTTTCATTCCAGTCTTTAAGTGGTTTTTTGATTGGACAAACGGTTTTTTCGGTATAATATTCTTGTCGTTATGATTCAAAACAGACCGTATAAATTAAAAACCATTAAAATGGTTTTCTGGAAGGAGATCCCAATCGTAGTCTAATTCCCAACATTTTCTTAACTGATCATTGATATTAAGAAATCCGGACGCGTAATAGTTTGCTATGGGACAATCTAGACGTGTTCACAAACCGTTCGAAAAATAGAGTTTGACTTTGTTGATGTGCGCTCCACTTTGTCACGATTCTACAAAGACTCATTGCACATGCGCCCTTTAAAAAGTTAGTGAATTTGGCATAAATTACTCAATTTTCTGTAATTTATCACGCCAATGCAGGAATCCCAAAGGAATTGTGGAAACGCGAGCGAGACAAATTTTATAATCTGGAATAACTATCCTGCGATTATCACAATTAGGCCAAAGTGGTTTGGCCCATGGGTATGGCTTACCCTCAGGGTTAAACAATCGCAGGGATGTGGCGACTCGATCCGACCGCTTCAATAAGTTTTTCACGATGCGTTATCTTTAAGCAACTAATTTATTGCTAATTTAGGTCTATTGAATGTAATCTGCTAATTCTACATTAGTGTTCTATGTTTGATGACACCATCTGGAATTTACAGGGGCACCCAACGATAATATTCGGTGAAATATGTTTTCGGGAGAGCCAAACTGTTCTAAGAATTTCTGTTTTAAGGTGCAAACAGCTATAGATTTCTTTACTAAAACATCACCTAAAAGATTCGGCAACCAGGGAAAAGTAGTTCTTTACGTTTTCGGAAGGGATATTTTTGCAATTTTTGCCAAGCAGTTTCGGATGAGTAAATGGTTCTCTGGAAGGTAACGTTCGGCTATCAATTTCTGAAATGAAGATTTCATTCCCTAAAATTTTCGGACACTTCCATTTTTCAGCTAAGATATCCGAACAGATCAAATTCAAACATCTCTCTGGACCGTCTTGATACATTACAAGGAGCCTGGAAATGTCTCTCAAAGGCTTCTGGCTTAATTTTGCTGCTCGTTGGGTGCCCTTGAATTTAGTATATGCTGCCATGATGGCAATGAACATTCATTCATTCATTCATTCATTCATTAGAAGGAAAGACGGACAGGAGACCTGTTTCACAATGGTGTTCAAATAAAATGTCTGGTTTTAATGTTAATAAGCCTTTCTAGCCTCGCTACGACGAACAAATTTTAAAAGAATATTTGTTTCAAAATGAGGGCAGTAGGTCTAATTAACATAAATACAAAACAGTGTAAAGGAGGTCGCCATTTTTGAAAGAGGGTCGTTGGAAGATGGATGATACGAGGAGTGCGAAAAAGAAATAACGCAAGTGAGTTTTCCAATCCAAAAATAAAAGAACATGAGAGAGATGAAAGGAAAAGGGTAAGTTAATATTACACCGGGGGTTTATGCTGGGATCTTCCATATGAAGTGATACTGAAGAGTTATTGTTGGCCATCGATGTGGTAATCATTCGTGTATTCAGAGGAAAATCCCAAAACGATTCCAACCGAGTGAATTCCGTAAATGAAGGTCCTAAGCCGAGATCCGATCTATATTCTTCACTTGATCTCGTAAAAAAAGCGTAGTTAACCGAACCGTAAAATGAAAGCTAACATTTTAAGAGTGGTTTGGCCTAATCTCTGAAACAGGCTCTCAAGCTAAATAACTAAACGAAAGGAAAGGAAAGGAACTTTATTTAAGTGTCTAGTCGTTCTAGCGCTGAAGCACTAATTGGGGACACTGTAAATAGAAATTAACAATTAACACAAATCAAATCAAATGTTGATTTTTGAGGAGAGGGGAAACCGGAGTACCCGGAGAAAACCTCTCGGTGCAGAGTAGAGAACCAACAAACTCAACCCACATATGACGCCGGATCTGGGAATCGAACCCGGGCCACATTGGTGGAAGGCGAGTGCTCTCACCACTGCGCCATCCCTGCACCCCTAAACCTAAACGAGTGCTATATTCTTCACACGATCTCGTAGAAAGAAAAATTCCATTCCCGTTTTCACTTCAAATGAAATCCTTGTAATCTGGTATGACATTTCATTCTGGTGACCAATGTGTTACTTAAAATTGCAGAATGTCTATTAACACGGACAATAATGCTACTTCTTGCCCAAATGTGCGCTATGTATCATTGTGCTTTCATGCAAACACTGCGAGGGCGAGAACTTCATTCTGTAACAAAAGTGAATTGACAGTCATTGTCAGATGTCACGTTTGAGTAAATATTACGAAGTGCCTAGTATTAAATTGCATCTGTTATGATTTTCAGTGAATTATAATCATGTTTGTTAATCTGTATTTCCCCTGAAAAGTCAAAAAATTAAACAAGGGGAATGCACGTCTGTGGTATTGTCTATTTTACGCGGTACTTTGTAGGCTGTTGGGGCTGGCTGTTGGAATATAGAACTAGCGTAGTTGATTTTTACATATCCCGGTTATGCACATGTCAAACCCGATAAGTCTCGTAGTCGTAATTAACAGCGGAACTCGGTGCAATCTCATCCTTGACAGCTCTATCAGACTCGATACAACAACACCACGAAAATGTGGATTCTTGTGGGAGCTTTTAAAAGCTTACTGTATCTCTTTACACTTCTGTTGTGACTCATTGTTATCTCCAGTGGAACAAATTTCCCAATTTTTGATTCACTGTGAAAAGTGCGTAGTACTTGGAGCTTCTTCAATGAAAATTTTACACCATGAACTAATGTATGCATAGTTTGTAGCTTGTTGCTTTTGAAGGAGTTCTGTACAGAAGTACATGCATTGGATATGCATTATACAGCTAAATGCGATATGTTAGCGATCTTCGCAAATTGTGCTTTGGTAATTTTATACGGTAAATCCGTAAATTTCGCACAAAATCACAAAAATCGCGAGTCCCAGTTGGGCCTCGTCTTCTTTTTTTTTCATGTTTTACGATTTTTTCGATTTTTCGCAAGGGGACTTGTCTTTTCAGCCGTTCACGATGTTTGCGAAAAATTGCAATTTTTACAGCTGCGTGCAAACCTGGACATAAGTGTAACAGACAAGCTATTTGTCGCCTCAAGCAAAGCTGTAAGGGTACTATGTAAGGAAGGGAAACCTGACTGGCAACTTAATAGCAGTTTATTATCATTTAGGTAGTGATAAAGTTGATCATAGACAAGTTTTTCAAGCACTTTTTATACGATTGGGGTAACGGAGATGGGGCGATAATTATTTTCAAGTCTGATTTTAAGCCTCTTTTAAAGATCGGTGTCACCCTAACCAGTTTCATTCGGTTGCATGGATTCCCATGAGGATTGATTTTATAAATATGTCGGTTAGTGAGGGTGCAACAATACTAGCTGCCATCTTTAACAACTTACTTGGGATCTTGTCAAGGCCAGCGACTTTCTTTTTATCGATTTTTCCAACAGGTCGAGAACAATGTCGACACTCGGAGTTTTTAGAGAAAACGAATTATCACTTTATTAGAGGGCGACAAGAATGATTCAGCGTCAACTTCTCCAACCGAGTGCACATCGAAAGCTTCCGCCGTATCGCTCTTCACAGAATGAGTACGGTAGAATTCTTATGATTGAAACATTTTGCTCCCATTTTGCTCAGGTCTGTGCGATGTTTCGTGCGGGGGATATTCGAAGAAATGTTTTGCTCAAATTTATAAGGCTTTGTATGGAGACGCCACGTTTGTGTCCCGCTGAGGGGCACAAATATGGCGGCCGAAAGCTAACAAAAAAATTTGACATCGAGTTTTGCTATAAAAAGCCTGTAAGCGTCTTTTGAGGACTCATAAATATCTATATGAGTACTTACTCTCATTCAAGGACTGTTCAGATTGCAAAGTCAGATAAATCACTTTTTTAACCTACATGACAGCCTTCCGGGCGCCATTTTAATATTGTGTTACGCAAAAGGGTAGAAATTCAACCTTGTTTCATACGTTGTCTGCAGTTCGCGTTTTATACTTGGTCCACATTTTATACCCAGTCCGCTGTCCCGTTTTATACATGATCTGCGGTCCACAGTCTGCGTTCAATACTGACCGGTGCAAATACTATTTCTGAACACAAGAAAATATGAGATTCACAGACCCTATTATTCTAAGTAATTATGATTATGATTTATGTACAAGAAGTTTGTACTTTGGGAAATTAATGCATGTTGAGGATAAGGTAATTAAAATTCTTACATTTAACGTAGCACTGTTCGAACGACATGATTTAATGACGAGGTAGACTTGTGTTACATGTAAAGATCAAGGTTGTGTCAAATTCCGATTGGTTTGTAAATGGAAAACGACTTTTTGGTTCGTTCAACTGGAAATTTCCTGGAGCAGGGGGATGTCTGAAAAGGTAGTCCTGCGCCGTTTTGCCGTTGGAAACTTTCCGATGGAAATGTGAGTTCCAATTTACAAGTTTTCGAAGGTTTCACCAGTTCCAGACTATTCACGGCCACATTCAGTCTTAATTATAGCTCAAAATTAAGATCTTTGATCAGGCTTAATCAAGTGTCTTTCATCTGCTGTCAAAGAAATAACCAGTCGAAGCTCTCTTACTTAGAATCAAACAAAGAATTTTATAACGTAAATTTTTCCCGTGCGTAATTGCTATACTGAACCTTTTTCAATGAGTCGCCGCAACTAATCGTAGTAAGGGGAATATCTTTGAATCACATTGATCATGAAATTTCTATGGACACCATGTGGCAAAGATCTTGTTTCTCTGTTATTCCTGTGCTACAGTTGGAATATTTTGTAGTATTATAGAGCTGTGTACCATAAACAGCTGGAAACATGCACAAAGCATTGAAAATGAACTCAAACAAACAAACAAAGTTCAACGTGGTCAATTGTGCAAGTATCGTAGGCGATTTACGTCTTAGCTTGATGGACAACTCAGAGGTTGCTCTTACATATACTTTCCATTTTCATGGAGAAGATGCATATACACAGTTTATCTTTTCTCCAAATTAGCAACTTCAGAAAATGCCAACTTAAAAAAATATGTGTTTATAATTAATCTCTAGCACCAGTTTAATTGCTTTCGCTTTAAATACAATTGAAGACCAAAATGGTTTTTATCAGTGGACTAGCGAATAAGCATCTCGAGGGAATTGGGTGCGGGGGGGGTTCATTATTTTGCAAGAATAACAACGTGTGAATGGGTTACTTCCATCTCAGGTCACGATGACAATGAGTAAAAGCACATTGCTCCTACTGCTCATGACCAGCTCAACACAACTATGGATATGTTTCGGACGATCCGTGCCCAAGGACTCAGCTGCAGACAAATACGCCATTGTGTTCGATGCAGGCTCCTCAAAGACCAAAATGGAAATCTACAAGTTAAAAATGGCCTCCCCTCCCTTAGACGTGACAGATGTTGAAGCACTTGACCCCTCTCCCAGCAGAGTCGAACCTGGAATAGCTAGCCTAGCTGAAAATCCAGACGGAGTTGAATTATATCTGGCCCCACTGTTAACTGCAGCGAAAAATGTCATTCCTCGGGGTGCACAAAAGTCGGCTGACGTCTTCTTCTTCGCCACAGCAGGGATGCGGCTTTTGTCCCCGGACCAGTCTGGCGCTATTCTCCGTGAAGTTGAGAAACTCTTAAGTGATAAAAGCAAATGTCCATTCACGTTTTATTCAAAAAATGCAAAGATTATTTCGGGTACGTTTGAAGGAATATACGCTTGGATTTCTGTGAATTTTCTCCAGGGTAATCTTCTCCCAGGGGGATCTCACAACACAAGCGGAGTTTTGGATATGGGCGGGGCTTCCCATCAAAACGCTTTCAATACCCCCACTAAAGATACCCTTGCATTAAAGTTAGGAAACTATGTGTATCACCTTTTTTCCAGAAGCTATCTTGGCTATGGATTGAATGAGGCCATTAAAAAATACGTACATGAAATTTTCCTAAAGAAAGGAGCCGTAAATGTTATTGAAAGTCCTTGTCATCTTGAGGGTTACGAAGAGGAGACCACCATAAGTGGTCATATTGTGAAAATTGAAGGAAAGCCTTCAGTCCCCCTTTGCCGATCTATTATTAAAGAAATCTTTTTCTGCAAAAACCCCGGTTGTCCGTTCTACGATCAGCCTCGTTTGCAGGGGGATTTTGTGGGGATTTCCGGGATGTTTTACACCGCCGTAGACATCGGGTTGCTGTGTTATTCATGTGTAAAGCCTTTGTCACCGGTCATGTTCGAAGAGAACTCTCGACAGTTTTGTGCTAATCGTTACCAGGATGTAAGCAGTAATCCATATGCAAAAGTCGATTGTTTTCGGGGTAACTACGTTTATGAGCTTCTGTCTCAGGGATATGACTTGCCCCCAGATAAGACGATCGAAATTGGTAAGAAAATGGGAGGATTTAATCTTGGTTGGACCCTTGGCGCCATGTTATACAACGGGGAGTATTTGTGAGCGCCTCCTTAGGAGCACGGGCAGAGTTAATGAAAGAGAAGGAGCAAGGGAGTATAAAGCACAATTAGTGGTTGAAAAGTAGGGAACGACGTTGTAATTGATATAAGCTAAGGAGATACCTATACAAAAAGCTCCAATTAATCGCGCAAACTTTGTATGTTATCTTATCGTTAGAAATAGATGGAGCGACTTTCGTATGACCTTAAAACAACGTAAACAAAAATGTAAAACATTCAATTGGCTTATCGAACAAAAAGAAACGAGCGAGAATTTTCATTGGCTTAGCGAACACGGATGCGAACAACGTCCTTTCTGGAAAGGGATCGGCATTTCTCTTTGACGTCGTTTGAAATAGAGTAATGTGATTGGGTAATCAAACTGTTTACTGCCCATATTAGGAGTTTCCTTGGCGGGAATAAGGAGAAGCTTTGTTTTAATCTTGCCGAACATTGGTCCGTGAAACAAATTGTGAACACTTTTTCAAGGTCATAAGAAAGTTAGGCTTAAGTGTGAACTTAAGGCGTTTCTTCTTGGGATGTCCTATTTTGTAAAGCAAATCAGTAGATTGCTTTTCCTTTACAATGTAAATGTGCTAAAGCATTGTGGGTTAGGTAATTATCTGTAACTACACTGAAGAAATAAACGAAATGGCATAATGGGGCATTGCATTGTTTGATTTTAGAATTGTGAATAGTTTATAACTTCAAAGACCTTTCTATTTAAAATGTCTGCTCACTCCACTCTCAACAATCAACAATGCCTAACCTGCGTGATGCGCTTTTCTTTACGTTTTCGCTTTCGCGTGAAAGAAAAAAAGGTTCCTTTTTCGCGCCCTCACGAAAGAAAAGAAAGCCTGCTCGCGGGTTAAATAGCTGTATTCATAGTGAACGAAGAATACACAATGGACCATCTCTTCTTTAGAGGTCAACGTATGCAGCTAAAAAACGCCGTAACAAAAGGTCCCATCTGATCTCTATTTTTGCTGTGGCGTAAAATTCTCAAAGTAAAGAAGAAATCAGCAAAGTTGGGCGACCCACAAAATATTCTCGAGGCAATGAATAGAAAAAGCTGGAGAACAAAATAACGCGCGGGTGCGAGGTCTGTGAAAAACTCACTCGATAAAGAACCCTCCTTTTCCCTCTGCCCCGCTATTTCCGCAGCAAACAAGTGGGTGTGAACGACTGCATGCTTTAGAACAGAAGGATGGTTTTTTTTCCTTTTGTTGTGCGCAATTTACCGTTTGCGTGCCTGCTCCCGATTCCAAGAGCGCGATAGCAAGGCAACGAGTCTATTTCTTTGCATATAAAAATGTCGAGAGACCATTGCCGTGTTTTCACGACAGCCGTTGTCTCGCTTAACATTCCTGAAAGTGATTTGTTTGCGGAGTAAAAATGATACGTGTTTTCACGGGTTGAATTAAATGAGGAGAGGGCAGCCAATGCAATAGTAAAAATAGCTGTCCTGTTGTATTTGAAATTGCCAACTCGCTTAAGCTACCTGGTTTTGAGGCTTCAATGTAATGAGAATTCTGCTGAAAATTGCCAAGTCGCTTCACTTTAAGCGAGTTGGGAAAGGAACTGTTTTCACGAAAGTTTCGGTTGTCAGTCGTAAATTTTTAAGCGACTTGAAAAACCGCTCGCGAAAACGCGGCCATAGTTTTATGCCCAGTAATCCATTGTACATAGCAATTATTGTGTGATCATCGTTAATTCTTCTCATTGTTAGCGGTTGTTCTCCTGGGACTACGGACACGGCGTGAAAAAATATTAGCATATAGGTGCCCAAAAGTGCTGAACTTTGCTCGAATTGGACATAGCTAAATACGTCTTGAAAGAGGACAAAGTTCTGTTACATAATGTCTTTTTTTTCTGGCATCTCATGACCGTCACGCAACACTTTCATTCCGCGATATGGCGTGGAAGAAACTCACAGCTTTCCTCGTCGTTCTTCTGTGCCGTTTTGTGTTGTTTCTCGTCATTTTAAGTCTATCGTGGATACTTTTAGGAAAACCAAATATCAATACTTCCTTTCTAACGGTAAGTACTTTAATCTTTCTAGTCAGTTTATATATGCCACAGTAAATTTTAAAGTTCTATGCGTTGCCGGCGAGACGAATCAGACTTTGACCTGAAGGATTTTAAGAAATGTGGTTCAGCTTTCGGTCCGATTTGCCTTTTTTTCTGAATCCAACAACGAACTTGTTGTTAATTGTCTAAACCTGAATTAAGTACGATACGATCGATTTCCAACAAGTTATGTCTGTTTTCCTTCCGTTCGACTGCTTTGTTGACGTTTTGTACACGTGCCATGGGACGGGGGATGAAGGTAAAAGTCGCAAGGAAATATAACAAGAAGCTGGAAATGTTGTTCACAGTCAAACATGTAGGAAGTTCTAGACAAACATTTCCTCTGTAAGTTGGTAAAAATGTGTTCCATTGTCATCCCCGAAGTAGGTGGACAATAAGTCAAGCCACTAAGGTATGCCTGGTGCGGGATCGGGTATCCAGTGTGGGGTGGGGTGTGTAAGCCAATGATTTGTCCGTCTGGTTTTCAATCTCAGGTGTTCATATCCTTCCTCATCCCTCTTCCTCAAGCCTTATATTTCATTGAAGTTGTTGATCACAAGCTATTGGAGGTGTTTTTGGCGTTAAGGTGAGTCAATAATTCACGTCTTGTTGATAAAGATGGTAAAGCTTGTCGTTGCGTGACTTACATGACTTCTTGGGAGAATCCGGAATTTCCAATCGAACACAAAATCTGAAAAACAGATTTCGTCGTGGACCTCACAAATTGGAAATCTATGTCAGGAAAGATTTCAATGAGTGAAATCCGTTTTCAGAAAATCTGTTTTCTGATCGTTTGGAAATTCGAAGATCCAGATTTTAAGATCTAAGTGCGGACTACCCTAGAGGGTTAATCCTTGTACCCAGAGTCCTCGGGCTTTTGGGTCAGCGGGTGAGCTCCCAGAGAGACTTAAACGCTTTTTTTTTATCGCTTGCATAACAATGGCAGTCCGACAGGAAGTCCGTAAGTAATTTGAAGAAGTACCACACCGGAAACCCCATAACCAACTCCCTCTTTTTGTAGGGAAATTCAAATCTAAAACTAGTTTCAGAGCTTTTTTTTTTTCTTAAAGAAATATGTATACAAATCACAAAAATAATAAAGATTTCGACTAATAAACGGCAGCCATTTTAGCAAGGGAATTTTCCCACACATTAGTCTCTTTGGGTAGAAATCCGTAGAAGAAGGTCTTGTCGAAGCCATTCAGAAGTACGAAAACACAAAAATGTTGTAGAAGAGAACATTGGTGTCGTTTCCACAAAAATTTGTGGACCGTGTTACTTGCACGAGGCCGTTGGCAAAACCTGAATCGGCGCGGACAGACCAGATCGGACCGCATCGGACCAGATCGGATCGGATAGATAAAACTCGGACCGGATCAGAAACAAAATTCCCGCCAAAAGTAGACACATGAAATCTCTTGGTCACCAGTTAAGGTTACTTCCCATCTTCCCGGATATCCTTCTGGAAAAAGTTCGTACGCGCGCTAGTTTCAATAAAATCCTAACAAACTATACATCAGAAGAAAGCTTAATAAATGTAGTTTACGATAAAAATATAGTTAAAGCGATTTTTCCTTCTAGTAAGTGTCAGGATCGAAGCCGGTAAGACGTGAAACCACCGCGCTTCTTCTATTGAATTTATCGGGTATTGGATGCCGCACCACGAGCAAAATGACTGCACAGTGTTATTCACAAGGCATCAATCAATCAACAAAAGCGTGGCGGGAAATTCCGTTATTTAAAATATTTTTCCCGTGGCGTCCATTTACACAACAAGTGTCGCATATTTTTAGCTACTCCAACCTTAGATGCGGATATCTAGACAACCAATCAGAATATCCAAAAAGCCTGACACTCTTTCGTTGATTGATGGCTTGTGAATAACACTGTGCCGTTCCGAAGGACACTCGCGAAGGTGGGAATTAACCTTAGGAGGCTCGAAAGGGTTTTTCGTTACCAAAAGGATATTTCATAGCGTAAGCAAACTATAAATATCTTTGCAACTCTATTGTTGGGTAACACTTTAAGGGCACTTATGACGTCATGTTGGTTACCATGGCAACACGCCTGGTCCACAAAAAGGCCCTCTAAATTTCAGTTTTTTAAAATTATCTGAAACACTAAGTCGGTGACCTACCGTTTTTATTTCTCTGTTGGAAATATCCCTAAATTCTTTAACTTCTTAGAGAGTATGACAAAAATTTATCTAGTAGAATCTACGATACATCGAAAAAAGGCGTTTTATAGTTTACAGAAAATTGTACTAGATAACTTTCCCCGAAACTTTTTTTTTTCATCTGTCGCGTGTTTCTTAGTTATGGCGTGTGTAGGTTACGCGCGCGCGCACCTAAAAAACTGTAAAAACCCTTTGGAGCCTCCTTAACTGGTGACCAAGGGATTTCATGTGTCCACTTTTGGCGGGAATTTTGTTATTGATCCGGTCCGAGTTTTGTCGATCCGGTCCGGTCCGGTCCGGTCCGGTCCGAACCGATTCGATCCGGTCCGATTCTAGTAATCTAGTTGGTAGGCTTAGCCACAAGTTGCTCGGCAACTTTTCGGCAACTTTTAAAATTCTTGGCAACCTTTGGTTTTCTTCACATTTAATTTTTTTTACCTTTTTCGCGACATTTATTAGCTTTCGATAGAAAAGTCCGCTAAATTCACAGTGTGTGGACCCCAGGACTGGCCATTAGTGGCCAGCTTGGGTGTTGCATGCCTTTCCATGAGATCAGCGGTATCACATGGCACGTTCCTCTAATGGCGGACAACATCGACTGTCAGTGATTGAGATTCCAGCTGGGAAGAATGTGCAGATGCAGGTGTGATTAATCCAATTGCGGAAGCTAAAAGGCTGGGGGAAATCTCGCTACCCCTGGAAAAGCTAAAATAGCCAGAGAAAAAAAATCTGCCAGTAAAAAGCGCTGTACGCGAGGACAAAATGATCTAAACCGCAACAAAGGCAACTTAAAGTGCAAACAAGTATATAAAAAAGCAACTTCTCGGCAACTTTGGAAATAAAATAGAAACTTTTTAGCAATTTTTAGACACTTTTATCGGGAACTTTTTGGAAAATTATCGGCTACTTGTGGCTAAGCCTACTAGTTGGCATGATTACCATGTTATCTTCTGACAATTAAATTCTTACAGTTTTACTCTCTTGAAATGCACTTCGGTACTTTGGAAATATTCACCCCTTGATCCTTGTGATGAAAGAAGAATTCTTCTGGTAGTAAGACTATTTCAGATTTTATGTTATCAACACCGTCTCTCACAGGGCTGACAGGGTATACAACGTTGGATGCACTGTTGTGCGTAATGGAGTCCTAATCAGCTTTCCTCGGTATATTGTGCAATTTTTTATCCATGGATGGTTGGATTCCATTTTGGGCTTCTTTGTCAACAATATAAGGTCAGAAATATTACAGGAAATAAGGGGACACTTTTAAGCAGGGATCGTCATAAGGGAGAAAGTTTTCAAGCAAGCAACCGCGGATAATAAAGAGATTTAACATCACGTTTACGTAAAACGCAACCGGCAAAAGTGACTGCGTGATCACTATTTTCCCGCCATTATTTCGCGTTTGCCGCTTGCTGTCTGTACGTTGGTTATGTGTTGTCAGACGCGCGTTTTGATTGGCTGGTAGGGACTATAAGCGTGTATCAAGAAAATCTGTTTCAATCAAGAAGTAAAAACACCAGCATTTTCCTTAATTTTTCGATTTTTTTTTTTAGAAATATTTTATAAAAGCAATAGAGGACTTGTTCCTTGTTTACATAGCCTCATCTAAACACTCGGGGAGTTAAGAGAATTCTCGACAGTTATGCAAAATATTTACTTTTCAACTTGTAATTACACCGATTAGATCAAGCCAGCTGATTCAACGTACACCGGCAGGGCTATTAGAGAGAAAATGTCGGCTTGCCGTATCATTTAAAATGGAGGGAAGTTTCTCGGCAACTCGGAATGGACTCTGTTAACCTCGACTTTCGATGAAACTGTTTTGTCAGTCAACAGAGAGTCATCGCGAGTTCATAAAAAAATGCAGTAAGGAGTCAGTTATGAACGATCTATAACCATGGAACCCATTTTTATTTATTTGACTTACCGGAAAATGGTTTGGGGGTACTTTTTTCCCTCAAAAACTTGTTATGCATTTAAGCAATAGAGGACATGCTCCGCGTTTACCTAGCCTCATCAAAACAAGAGGGGGAGGTGGGAAATTCGAGACAGTTATGCAAACCCGAGACGCAGTCGAGGGTTTGAGCAAGAGGGCTTATGGTAATTTGCAAAACGAAACGAAACAAAACAAACAAAGAAACAAACTTTGAGTAGATTTGACAGAAACTGTAGACGTGGCAAAAATTAACAATACTTTGACCTTGCAACATCGTTCGCGCTATAGAACCTTGTTCAACCTGCATAGCAGGCGGTTTGGTAAATTTTAGACGCTTTTTCCACAGGGGGTGACTTTCGAGCGATTGTTTGAATGTAATGGACGCGCGAAACCCTGGGGGTGTCTCGAAAACGAAGACCCTAAGACCCCGAAAACTGGAAAACTCGGAAACGAATTAAGTACCCCAAAACCCGCAATTATTCTAACCCTACACCTAACTAGGCCTAAAGTTGGTTTTTAGGCCAAGGGTTAACCAAATTGAGAGTTTTGGGGTATTTCATTGGTTTCCGAGGTTTCGAGTTCTTGGGGTCTTAGAGTCTTCGTTTTCGAGACACCCAAAACCGGGACCCTTTCTCATTTGACTTCGGTCCAGGTTTTCACATTACATTTCATTACAATCAAACGATCGATCATTCGAAAGTCACCCCGGTGGAAGGAGCTTTCTGGTTTTTTAGAGGTCTCCTCGCCACTTAATGTATGTTCGAAAATTTATATAACTTCGTATTGTGGCAAACATTGATTAAAAGAAGCGTCTAAAATTCACAAAAGCGCGTGCTACGGAAGCTGGACCTTGTTTCGTAAATTACCCATTGCGTAACGTTGTTTCGGACCAAAGGGCGGCCGGTGGAAATCTACACTGGGTGCTAAAGGTGGCTAGAATCATCCGTTTGTCTCCGAAAAGTGTTTAGATGAATAAAATAGACCAAGTTCACGGGGTCGAGTGAAAAAGTATTTTGACTCGCTGTAGACATGTTGAACGAAGTTGATAAGAAGGTAAACTCCAGCCTCACTTTCATGTAAAGACCAGGTAACTAAGCACATATCTTTTAAAAAGGTCTATTCGCAATTTTTACATTCCCCAAAATACACTTTGTTTTCCCCCAACACCCCTCCCCCCCCCCCCCCCTGCCAATATATATATATTTTTTTGAAATCTTGATCACAGTTCATATTTGCTAGTCTATTGTAGCCGCGCGGAGGTTTGTTCAAACTGAATAACATTTGTAAAACACGTGATTGAGAAATTTTTGAAAACGTGTAGAACCGCTATTTTGTTTGTTGTCGCTATTTTCAAAGAGAAGTCTCTGTTGTTCTATTCCCGTTGGAACAGAAAAGAAATTGATAACACCCCGTCGTACGAGCTACTACTATTGCTGGTACAAAATGTGTTCTCATACATGACGTATCTAAACTTCAACCATTCCGCTGGACAAGGGTAACAGAGGCTCTGGGGATCGAATTTACCGATCAGTCAGCGCAACGCGGCGGGAAAAGGCGTATTAACTATGTCCCGCGTTGCCATTTTTCTGTTCGGGAAGGGTGCGGAGACGTTTCCAGATGCTGGTTTTATTTTAAGGTAAGAATGTCTGGTTTTGCGTCAATTCTACCTTGAACATCGAGGGTGGCGACTGTAAATAATAAACTGAAATCTAATAATATGTTTCTTCAGGGATATTTGGACCGCCGCACTTTAAATAGTCCTTTTAATTGTCTCCTCTCCTCACAACATTTCTAACGAGTAACGACAATTCTAACAGAGACTCAGTCCGTTAGGCTAGGGGAGCTTTACTAATTTCAAAGGGCAGGACAAATCCCAGTGGTCTCCCCTTGCGAACAGACGCCTAGGCTTCCTTAATTAAAGAAAAAAAATCACTTCCTCTTTTTCTTCCAACCCTATTATCCTAGCTTATCCTATTAAACCCTGACCTCACTATTTTGAGCTTTAATTTTTATCCTGTCTACGTTGAGTGCAAGTTTTAATAATAATACTCGCAGGTTTGCAATTTATAATTAATTATATATAGTGGTAATAATTGGGAGTCTAAGAAACCACGACAGCTACGGGGCCAAAAACTTCACTTCAAAATATAAGTTTGATCTGTTCTAAGTATTTCATGATTATACCATTTTGTTTATATTATACACTATATGGGCGAAGTGTCCAAAAACAGGATTAGTACAGACGGATTTGAAGTAAGCGTAAGACTGAAAGATTCTCTGTAGTTTGTCCAGGTTGTAGGCAAAACCTAAAATTTGGTCATTTCACGTAGTAGTTTTGACGAGTAAGGCAGAGAAAAGTTCAAAAATGCGTGCAGCACGATGTTGTTGGTGCTTTTAAGCAATAATATTACTGCTTTTTGACGTTGTCGTTGCCGTAGCCATCGTCGTTTCTTACACTCCCTAATGTGCAAGCTAGTAAGCTAAATAAAACAGTTGGTTTTCTTGTTAGCTCCCTGTACAATTTAGGTTCTAAGCAAAATAGAAAGGAAATGCAAAGAAGGAAGATTTCATGGTCTATCATTATTCTGCATGAAAAGTGATGTCATTTACTCACTAGCTCAAAATTTCAGTGTGTACATGTAAATGCAGCATATAATATGCAAAACATGAGTGAAAGCCCAAAACTCCTGTTCTGCGTATTGATTCAGCCATACATGTACATGCATTGCATAATATGAAACTAGTGAATCTTTGATGTCATCTTTTCCTCAATCCAGCTGTCTCAAGATTTTAAAGTTCTTAATGGTGGACCATTAGCCCATTGATACATCACATGCCCTAGGACGCTCCAAGTTGAGGACTAAAATCTTCTGCAGTAGACAGAGTAAAATCTCACTCTTAGGGGTCAATGGGCTAAATAGGAAAATTCCAGTTAAAATTAACAAGTGTCATTTTTAGATCAAGGCTTAAAACTTGGGTCACTTAGTGTTTAGTTAACATAGTTTTGAAATCCAAAGAAAAAGAAGAATAAATATTGGTTGTAGTAGCACTTAACCTTCTCCCCTTCTTCTCTCACTCTGGAAGAAGGAATTAAGGAAGTGTCTGTTCGCAGGGTACAGACCTCTGAACCCGAAAAGACCAAAAACATGGAGATCAAGGTCAAAAAAACCTGGAGATTTATCTACGTCTTCAAAAAGAATAATTTATTATAACCAGTTCATCAAAATAAAGTTTTCGTTTCTTTAGATCCCTCGTTTTCCACCATTTTGACAAAGTGGACGAATCGTATTTACCGGTAGATAGATAGGTTGCTATTTTGCGAAATGTCATGGGCAAGTGAGTTTGTTGTGTGGGTCACCGGTGACACCACAAATAGATGTCCCCTTGATGAAACTGGAGTTATTCAATGTAAAAGTACTTTTTTCAAGTTTTTGTATTAGTATGAATTTTGATTACTTCTTCTTTCAGATTTGCCATCCCAAACATAGTTTCTAAGGTGATCTGGGCAATCTCCAGGACAATCATTACTGTGGTTCGACAGTTGTCACCTTGGCTTCTTACTCTGATTGCTTTCATGAGGTTTGTTGACTAAATTGATTCCACATGTAAGTGGCTTCCATAGCAGCAATATTCCGCAATAATTAGAAGAGAACTTGGATGAACTAGGGTTCAATTCTACAATGCTCAGCCACTTGTTATGTGCCTTTGTGAGTGAAACAATGACCTGACAAGAAGGCAAAAGTGGCCTGACATTCTGAAATCACGACTAAAACAAGATGATACCCTGCATCTGAAGATTTTTCATTGATTTCGAAAATGATGATATTTGCATTGAGAAAAAGCAATCAGAGCTTTCTACAAACAAAACTAAACGATAAAAGGTTAAGTTAATAGTTTTCCAGTCTCTGAGGCACAAGAAACGAACTCAAAGGAGTCAATCAAAAGGTCACATTAAACATGCTTGAACGGGTCATCCCAAGGGACACCATTTTCTAAGGCCTCCAGGATCTCACATTTCGTCCAGCCGTTCTCGATGATTAAGGGGTTTTTACCAAAAAAGTAATAGAATTTGAAAAAAGTCTTGCTTCTTGAAAAGAAAACTGCAAAAATTAGTTCCCAGCGGACTTCTAGTTGATTTGAGCCGCAAAAATTTGTTCCTGCAAACCTCAAAAAATCCCCAATCCACAAAAATCACATGCTACACGGTAGAGCCCTTGGATTTGAGGGTTTAAATTAAGGGAAAAGTGCTCCTTCTACTGTACATGGGCCTCAGGTTCTCATGGATAGCTGACTTCATTCCTAATAATTGGTTCCTGTCTGAGAAAAAACCAAGGAACAAAGTTAAGCAGTGGCCAAATTGTATCAAGTAACTTATTTAGTTGTCAAGTGAAGCTATGATCCTCGCAGTTACAAATGCAATTTCTGCAATTGCAGAGAGAAGTCTGAAAAATTCAGGACTTCAACAGGGTTTGAACCCCTGACCTCGCGATGCCATTGCAACACTCTAACCAACTGAGCTATGAAGCCACTGACAATGGGAGCTGGTCATATCTGGGTTCAAATGTTCCCGTGATGAATGAATCAATGAACAAAATTATATATGAAATGAATTGTATTGGACCGAAGCACCGGCATCGCAAAGTCATGGTTCAAACCCCGTTGAAGTCCTAAATTTCTCAGACCTCTCTCCGCAATTGCAAAAATTGCATTCATAACTGCAAGGATCATAGCTTCACTTGATTTCAAATCTGCAGTTCAATAAAATTAAATGATTCATTTCATATATCATTTCATTCATTTATTTAGTTGTTATGCTACTAGTAATAGTCTTTTTTTCACATTCAATCTTTAGATCCTTTTCACATTTGCTTGTACGCACAGGCGCCAATCTTCTTTTCCGAGGTCTGTGTTTGCTGTACAGGCTGATTCCTTCTAAAGTTACTCTCCTTGTGAGGTAAAGTTGGTTTTATCATACTTCTCAATAGAGGTTAAAGTGAGCAGACCTTTTGAATGTTAACCCCTCTCTTTCTCAGGTAAACAATTTTTAACTAATTCCATACTACAAAAGTGCTTTGTAAAATTTTAGTACTTTCAAACTTGGCTTTGTATTTCTGACTTTTCCGCCACTGAGCCGTAACCATTCCCCAAACAACCTTTGCATGTTGGCTTTCACCTGGCTTGTGCTTAGTACCTTGCAGTTATCAGGAATTTAGCATTTTGTTGGCCCAAAACCTCAACTCATTCACACCTCAAATGCCCTAGGATGCCCCCCATAAAATCTATTGGCGTTAGACAGTGTAAAATCTATTGAGTGTCACTCTCAGGGTTTAATGGGTTAATCTGGTATCAAGTGCACATTTTCTTAAATTTTAGTTTTAGTTGAACTGTGGAACCGTTCTTTAATAAATGAATGAAGGGGGTAGTTTCTAAAGAAACTGTGTTGCTGCGTCGGTGGGGAAGTAGTATACAAAAATTTGGTTTTATCAACGGAGTTCATAATGTAAATTGGCCACCGTACAGAGATTCTAAAAGCTGATGTTTCGAGCATTAGCCCTTCCTCAGAGGGAATCCAAAGGGCTAACGTTCGAAATGTCAGCTAACAAAGAATAGGATGTAGTTGTTGTTGCCATGGGGGAAGCATATCTGGGGGAAAACTTTTTATCATGCTCTAGGAAGTCTTCACCTCCTGACTAATTGGATTTTTATTGTTTCCTTGGGTTAGCATTAAATGAAGTGAAAACTTATTTGCTTCCTCTTAATCCCCTCTGTTTTAGAAGGTGGCTTGGCTTGTACCCTGTAGCGTTCGCGTTATTACTGTGTCTTCCCAGCCTAGAGATACTCCCAAACGTACTCCTCACTGGAAACTTCTATCCTGGATCACTTATAAGGCAATTATTATGATAATTCATAATTCATTACATAATACTTAATAATGTAATTTATATTGTCTGATATTTATATCACATGTTAGAACGTGTGCATTGCATACATATTACCGTCGTTATCGAATTCGAAAATCCCCTGTTTGTCAATTTATGGAAAAGTTAAATCTGTTGCAAGAATGCGTACTGGAAATGAGCCTGCTCTATCCACTCTGTATTCCCCCACCCCCGTCCCAGATGCGTGCCTGTCGCCCAAGGGGACTCCGGTTGGGTGTTGTTTTTGTGCCTTCCTTTTTCAGAAATTTCCATTTATTTAAAAAGGCGTATTATTTTCGAACAATTTTTTACTATTTCATTTTTTAATTTGTTATTTATATGTTGTGATTTTATGAGTACATTTTCGATGTATTTTGAGAGTTTTTCCTGCGCAATTGAACATTGAATTACCCTGCGAGCAGTTTGTTTCTCTCTCGGGAAGCGTAGGAGAAACAAACTGCTCGCAAGATAACATTGAATATGATAATCGGCGCTATAAAAATGCAATTATGGCTAATTATTTGTTACGTTGTAACCACTTCTTTAAATTAACTTTAATTTCTGAAATTTTCAAGATTTCAGCGGTGTGCGATGTATGACGACAGCACCGCTTGTCACGCGACGTTCTTAGAATTTTCTTACACATTGTGGAACATCACAAGAACTGTTATCTTTATACTCGTGTGTTGGAATATGAACGGCTACGCTTGGAAACAGCCGGAACGAGACTTCATTTGCACTCTTGAGCGATGCCTAATGCTGAACGATAACGCTTATGTGGAGCTATTGCTTTGTGCTGCGGCTATGCCAGTCCTTTTGGACGGACACTGTGTATCTCAGACTGTTCACAACACATTCTGTGTACTGAATCTCCTTCTTTTCATTATCACATTTAATGGATATCACAGGCGCACCGTCGTTATGGCATTTTACGCACTCTGCGGCCTTGCCATGAATGTTCAAAGCGTTTTCGTGGCCTTGTACAATATCTACACGAATTTACAAACTCAGCGAAATACGGATTTGGTGGTGACCCTTATGTACTTCGTGGAGCTCTATTTAACGATCCTCGTCTTACTTGATTGTAGCACCCGGGTTATAAGCAAAGTTTGTGATCCCAAGAAAGATATTATGGCACAAGATGGGTGATGGCATTGACGAGCGGCAAAACTAAGTCACAGGCCCCTATAGAACGCAGAATGGATTGTTGTGCCACAGGAAAGGTCAATTGAGGCAAAGGTAGAAGACACAGTTAACCAGTTGACGTCACAAGAAGGGCAATCATCAAGTAAAAGAATTTTTCAACAAATTATAAAGGCATGGTTAATTCACCATCGGCTGTGCCAAAGAACGAAAATGTTGAAAATTTTAATAGCATCAGTTTAATTAGCGGTTTTTGCGCCACCGAGAATTACAATGCGGCCAACTTGCGCTCAGTTTCTCGAGCGCGAGTTGCGGAAAAAAGGGCTTTGCGCGAGGAAGTGCTAATGTTGGAGAAGACTGCTCGCTCCCCTATCTCGCTTGAAACTTTTTTTGGTGCCTGCTTTCTTAATGTGACATTTGACCAACTGAACGGAAGAGGGGTTGCTTGTAGTTTATGTGATGCCGAAAGTTTATTTTTTTGTGGTTTGGTTTATATTCCACAGTTAGTTAAACAGCTCAGCATAACAATGACAAAACTAGCATCACTTTTGTTACCGGAACTTGCGTTACTTATTTTGCGTTGATGGTGCTTTACGTACGTTTGTTACGTTACGTTGTGTTGTAACTGTTACTTTGGTTGTGTTACTCTTGTCGTCCATTACTTCCATTACTCATGTTTCTTTGAATGTACTGCTAATGCTTTACTTGCGTTCTTTGTGTCACGTTGCGTTTTTCATGATGTTTACTTTCGTTCCCAGCGTTACTTACGTCACGCACATACGTACGTTCTTGTAACTTCTTTAATTACTTCTAATAAGAACAAAAAATTGTCAAAAGAGTGCTATTTAAGGGAGAGCAGGTTATCTCAACTTTTAGTAAATTATTTATCTATTTATCCATTTATTTTTTACGATTTTTTAATGCTACAAAAATTATTTTAATATATTTTAATGAAAGAAATGATTAAAAATTTTTTTTTTTTGTGAAAATACACACTTTTTTTTAAATTGGCTCTTCTGCTAGTAATAAAATGAAGAAATAAAAATCACGTGTATCCATTTTCATACAAATGTGGAGAGTCAATGTAGTCAAAAATGAAACAGAAATTTGAATTCAATGATTTAAGTACGTTCCATTTAGCTAAAAGTAGGATGAAAATATACTGAAAACTATTTGCGTATGAAAGATCTCGTCTTGATAACTAGGCCGAGCGCCTCATCCTGATGATTCTGCTGCCCACCGCCTCGTTCCTGATATTTTCCGCCAATGTCCAAAAGTTATCGGTGGTATGTCATTTTTTTATACCCCATAGAAAATACAGTCAATCAGAATGCAGGAAAGCCGTTGTATACCGGTATTCGTCAGTATGAACCTTCCCATCGACCAGTGCAATTTAACGGTATCACACCCAACCTTCCCATCGTGCTTTGCTGGCCACTGTATTTTCTACGGCATGGTATAAAATAGTTATGCAACCCTTTCTCTTGGTATACACACTCGCCTAAAGGCTGGTGTGTATACCAAGAAAATACAAGTGACTCGTGGGATATTCCACGGTATACCACTAGAAAACGTTGCATAACTAGTCCGTATATAATATTTTCAGCGGATGACGGTTTATAGGACGTGGTCATTCGCAACATCACATCGATTTTACTCGTTTAGTTCATCATCGAAAGCGAATCTTCTTTTCCACTTCCCGATTCCAATGCGCGGCGGTTACATTTGACCTGTAAATTAAACCAAATCATGATTTTTTTTTTCTTGCTGACTCTTCTGTCCCCTCCCAACTCAAGGGAACAGAACCCCATGAAGAGACGTAATGTCGATCGAAACGATGAAATTTAAAGCCATTGTTGCCCTCGACAATTATCCAAAAGTTGCCTTGGAGACCCCTTCTTTCCCATGGTCTCTCTTGATCCCTTCCTCTGGGTATTAAGGGAAGGAAGAGAGTCCCTGGGAATGAGGTTAAATTTATAACATGGCGTGGCTACATACAATAACAGGTATGTAAACAAAAATTGTACCTTTTATTTTCTTCTTTACTTTCTCTTGAGTTCTATTTCGTTGGTCGGGGAAGTAAACTCAAGTTCCCAGTAAACTTGCATTTTAGAACTGACCTCCGAATTTGACTCGTGAAGATTAATTTATGGTGAACTTTTGCATTATATTGTCTTAACCACTGGTAATGTACCAGTCAAATCGAAGCTTCAACATCCCCGCTTGGGCATTTCGCCCCTTTTCCTGCCCGGGGGAAGAGGTTTGATCATCTTAGTGGTCCCGGGGGTACCCTGGCCCCAGAGGTTTTTCTTGAGCCGCAAAGCGCTTCGCGGCTCTCGAAAAACCTCTGGGACCAGGGTATCCCGGGGGCGGGGCATTTGATCACCACTTATGGGATGGGGAATTTGATCGCTAGCCTCGATTTTATGTTACGTTTCCACCTGGGTTGATAAATCATGGCGGAGACAAACTTTGATGAATTCAAAGGAAAAGATTGCGAGTTCGTGGCGGTTTGGTTGAAAACCAAAGGTCTACACAAGCTTTGTTCCGTATTTGAAGGTATTAAGAAGCATTTTATATTGTCTTTGAATATATAAATTTACAATATGAACAATCATTCATTACAATACCGACGTCGCCTAATACGATTTATAGCCGTTTTGATCGACCCATTGTATTTATGAATATTTTAATACATTTGCGACGATTGATATGTAGGTGTATAAACAATGGCATGGGTGTATTGAATGTATTTAAGGCCTCGTCCACACTATGCCGGATAAATTTGAAAACGCAACTTTAGATGCGAAAACGGAACAAAAGTTTTCCGTCCACACATGAAAACGGATAAAATGTTCTTTGTCCACACTACAGCGTTTTATCGGCGGCACAATTGCTTAATCTCGCTTTGTGCATGCTCACAGTAAGTAGACATTCGGAAATTTTCTCTCAATTCTTCAGCGACAACAACTTCGTCAACAAAGTTGTCTCACCACGCACTCGTTCTGCCAGGTCGAGACCAGAAGCGTTTCTGCTTGTAAGGTTGAGAACGTCGCGTAGCCATCTTCAAACTCTACGTGTCCTCTGTAAGACAGCCTGCATTCTGCGTTTCTGCGTAGCCGCGTAGCCACACTTTTCAAGATCTCTTTTGGAGTGGAGGGGTATTCAGCAGTTAAGCCCTTGACTCCAAATAAGCGATTAAAGAAGAAATTATTGTCAACAAGACAGAACAAGAAGATAAATCACATGACAAAATGACGTAAGCGTATTCAAAAAGTGTTCTCCGTCCACACTAAATATACAAAAAAGTTGCATTTTCAAATTCTTCCACTCTAGAGGGCGTATTCTAAAAGTTCCGTTTTCGCGGATCTTTTTATGCGGATATGTGCGTTGTAGTGTTGACGGAAGGCCTAACCGTAACAATAAAGTTGCGTTTTCAAATTTATCCGGCATAGTGTGGACGAGGCCTAAGTGTTGTTGCATGAAACACCGTAAAACCAATGCATTCAGTTTATAAAAATGATTTTGGCCGCTGCTCATGAAATAATAGTGAGTTCATCTACGATATTTGACTTGATGTGTATATTTGAAATATGCCCAAAATCTTTTCTTTAGCTTTTTATGATATTGGATGCGAAACATTTGCTATATTTTCTTCAACAACTGAAGGCATTTTAGCTGACTTTCTTTCATCCATGTGCCAAATTATGAAACTTGAGATTCCTTGTGCTGAAAACAGTAATCTGGTAATTACTGGGTTGCTAAACCCAGGCGGAATCTGCGTTTTATTTGACCGTATTTTTTATTTTCCGTGTCGGGAAAACTCTTTCCTGTGACTCCCCTAATAACTGGTGTCTGTGCATAGAGTCTGCGCATATTTTGATGGCTTTCAGGGGGTAGGAGAATGCGTGGATTTCTTTCTGGTAGACACAGTAGAATATTTAATTAACGTCCAATGGCGTCGAAGTCATTGGAACACAAATGTTGTTTTGGTGGATCTTAAAATATAAAATACAAAATATACCTTTGTGGAGGTCAAGAATGGAACATCAATTGAATAAACAAGACAGGTGGTGGAAAATAAATATCTGGAATCTTAAAAGCGACAAGTAATCGACTTCGACAACAATCTTTCGCCTGTCGAGCTGTAATCAAAGTGAGCTGTATTTCAAATATTTTACCAAGTGTGGTGCTATGTACAACACTGAAACCAAATGGAAAATTCTCTGGTAACTTATGGGTTCAACAAAGACAGGGAAGGAATCGATATGGGTTCAACAAAGACAGAGAAGGAATTGAACACCTTAAGTGGATCTGTGATCTCTGCTGTCTTATTTGTACTCAACTCTGCACAGTCTTCAAGTAAAAAAAAATAATTGGAAATGTGACAGCCAAGAATTATTTGAAAGAAAGCTTGTCGTCTAAATTCATCATGTTGTGTAATATTCGAGCTTAACAAATTTGCATCCATGCATAGAAATGTGATACACGAGGGGACAGGAATTTTTTTTTGCGATTGAAATTACATCATTTGCGTGACATACATGTAGCTCCTTTATCACAAAGATTTTTCAACAGTATATTGCTTTACTCTAACCCAAAAATGTTCAGATAGTAAAAAACATCATACAGTACCATTTCTTTTGCTTTTGTGCTTGTTAGCATTGTGATTTGCAATAATCCGCAAGTCTCATACAGCTGTAGATGTTCAGATTTTCAATTACATGGCCGCTCAACCTCGCGATTGTGTAAATAGGTCACCCTAAAGTCAAAATAGATACGTTTCTCAGGAACCCCACAAAGAAGGCTTCCTGGCTCGACAGATGAAATGTATATATTTAGTTAAATATTACAACAAAATTAAAGGACCAAAGATGGAAGTTTCTTGGCTAAAAAGTACACTGTTTTACCCTGAATTTGACAAACAATTAAAATTCTTTCATTCAGTGGACATCAGGTGACCCCTGCACCTTAATGGTTGCCTAGCACGTGATCAATTTCTTCCTTTTGACAGAACATCATGACTTTTCCCCTCGATTCATAAAAGTCAGAGACTGCAGAAATTTTCGTGTTTGTACGATCAATTGTCATTAATCTTTCGATGAGAATTCGATTCAGAGTCGTATATAAAAACTATGTTATAATTATTTTTCTTCCTCTGTCTTTTGGCTTGTCTTTTACTGTTAACTCCTGGCTTTTACAGTACTTTTTGGTGCAAATGTAAAGCCAAAAAATGCTTTGACCTGGCATCAGATTAGACTGAAAAGAAGAGGAATTATGAAGCGGAAACAACATCTTCAGTCCTTCCTTAGTGTGTGCAATAAACGTTTGCTTAGTGCAACTGCAAGACATGCATGACATGCAGGAAAATGTCCGTCAGCAATTTGCAGTTAGTCTTTTTGCAGACTATTTATTTAAAGAAGAAACGAGTGAATTCTACTCAAGAGCGTGTTTTGTTATCTTTAAACTGAATTTATTACCAAAGCTAAAAAAACTAAAAGACCTCAAAATGGGACAGGACATTACAAAATAATTAAACGTGTGAGCCAAAGGGCCTCTGCTGGCATGACGTCTGGGTGACCTCTCAAATGGTCTTAATGACCTCCCACTTGAAAAAATTAACTGGAACGCTGCAGTTCAATACCACCCAATTCAGTGCCTTTTGTTTTTGTGTAACACGTACCACAGGCAACTCAGTGTACGCTTCATGGAGTGTCTAGTTTTCCTGGGGGGTGAGGGCATTTGAACAGCTTTTTGGCCCAGGGAGGAGGAAATGTGAACTAAAAGTCAAATGCCAGCCGGGGGGGGGGGGGGGGGGGGATGTTGAAGCTTCGATTTGACTGTTACATAAATAGTTTTATATGTAGTTTTTAACTTGATGACTAGATATGGTGTTTGTTAATTTAAAAATTAGTTTATTTTAAGGACGGTGCTTACTAATTCAAAGGTATTTTTGCCCTGGTAAATGATTATGCAGGAAATGTAGATCTTAACAAGTGCTATTTCCAAAGATAATTGATGAATAATATTTGTAAAAAGCTTTAAAATACAAGGCAATGTATAACATTCTTTCTCAAATTGAAGCTATATTGTCTCTCAAAAATGCATGGTTACCCCATATTTTCTTTTTGGATGCCAATGGTACAATGTACTTACTAAGATCTTCTTCCTACAGATAGTTTTAACCCATTCACTCCCAGGGGTTCCCCACTGATGAGTAAAATCGTCTGACCGGTTTAGGCTGGTTTCGACGTCAAAGGGTTGAAACCCGCAAAAATATCACTTTATTTGTAGGCATCACCCATAGGAAAACCAGAGTATCTGGAGATGCGCAGAACGTCTGCGCAATAACAATAGTAGGCACTGTCCGTAACTGATTGACCCCAAATAGACCAGTTTTGTGCTCAGTTACCAGGTCTTTCATTAAAAGGGAGGGGAGGCTGGAGTTGACCTAACCTGCAATCAGACGTACTTTTCTTTAGACAGTCACGCCCTCTCTAAAGAAAACTACTCCTGATCGCAGGTTAAAGTCGACCTTGTTTTGATACAAACCTCAGTCACTGCTTTTCTTATGCTAGATTACAGAATACCCGTCCACTTACATTTTAACCTCAAGGGTGCCGCAGCAGGCCCACATCCATTCTAATTTACATAATTTCATTCAGCTTTAACCTCAAAAGTCCCACAGTCTAATTATTCGACCACTTGGTTATTATGATAGCGCTATGTTTTGTTTGGATGTAATGTTTGAATCGCCTCTGCTTTTGTCTTTACTTAACCTTCCTGATAACATGGTTTCTCTGATCCACCCTCCTGTACCACATACAAGAGACAAACTACTATGCTATTGTTTTCCCATAGGAACATATGTTTTATTTCTATTTAAAGTAAATCATGTTCTCTCTTTTTCTATCTCAGTGGTGACGTTGGTGATGATGTTGGTA
>OX421454.1:3738316-3780816 GCA_949126865.1 Montipora capitata | reverse complement strand
CGATTAGTTTTATCATGTTGTGTGTACAATTCAGTTTGCATGCAGACTGTAACAGCAATATGAATCATGTCACTGTTTCAATAAGACAAGAAATAAAGTGCAGAAATCTTGCAATTTAATTTTGCTATTTGTCATTAAATTAATAAAGTAGTATTTTGAGATTAGTGTCTTGTAGCAATTTGTTTTGTTTTTCCATATCAAGATATCTCAATGAGTAGTATAAGGGAAACTTAAAGCACCAATCAGCAGTTTTTCATCTAGTGTATAGCCCACTTGCTTTTTTGCATGCTGCTGTAAAAGATGTTTTGGTTAAGAGAAATCTAGTTTCACATTAGTGGCAATACAAGGATAGAATCGCGAGGGTGTGATCAGAGTATTAACTTTGCCATACTCTGTCCCATTTTTTACTTTATCCACTCTCTTCAATTTCGATGATTTGACCCAAGAGCATTTTGAGGTTAAAAGTGTTGATCTTGTCTACTTTGTTTATTTTTATTGCCACCATGTCCGAAATTTTAAATTTCGGTTGTTTTTGTGCTTGCTTTCTTGTTTGCTGGTGATAGTCTTCTGCTGTTCGTGCAATGGACATAAACTTACGAACAACTTTACAAGTTGAACGCTTACTTCTGAATACTGTAGTTGTCATTTTCCCATTTACTTGTGATTTGACGTCCTCTATGTGCTGTTCTTTGGTGTGCTAAGACTAAGAGTGTCGTAGAGTTTACTCTTTGGGATAACAGTTTTTCTGTCAGGTGTTTGCAGTTTTCGGAGCAACTTCACAATACCCCGTCACAGCTAACCACTATTGTTTCCCCTATGCGGCATCTTTTGAAGAACAAGACTTAATACAATAGAGCCTATTCTTATTCAATGAAATGCAAATAAGTGGCGGGGTATTCTGAAGTTTAGCCCAGTTTTCCTTGGTGGTATGTCCACATCTTTCTTTGCAATGTCTTTAGTTGTGACTGAGATAGTTTGCCTTCCATTTCTCTCGAATCACTACTCTATTTTTCACTTTGAATTTTCAAGTATTCCATTGCTCCATTGTAAAATTGGTCTTCCATATACATGGTTAGTTGTGATGTATTTCGCTTTTGCTTTTGCTTAAAGTCATCTAATCTTTGATAAAATATTTCGTGTGATACACACTGCATTGTCGAACTGTTTTCTTCCAACAAAACTTGCGAAGTCTAAATGTGAATAAATTGAAGTTTGGACCGAGAGTGGCCTGGGATGAATAATAAAATCTTTGGACAGAGAGTGGCCTGGGATGAATATTAAAATATTTAATTATAAATTATCATGGTAAGTTTGCATGATCTGCTTGTGTGGTCAAGTGGATAAGAGAGTGGACAACAGATCCAGAGGTAGGGAGTTCAAGTCCAAGTTCGGGTGAGTAAAAAAGAAAGTCTTGAGTATACTGTGTAAAGTCTGTCATAGAGGGAGTGGGCATAAGGGTATGCAAGGAGGGGGGATAGAACAAGGGGGGTAGAACAAGGGGGGATAGAACTGTGAAAGAAAGGGGGGTGGATAGAGGTGCTGGGGAAGATGAGGGAGGGGAAGGAAAGTAGAAGAAAAGAAAGAAATAACATATTCTTTCTTAGACCCCCTAAAAACCACGCCCCTGTTTTTTAACTACACCCCAAAAAAAGGAAAATCCCTTTTTTAGACAGTTGATAAAAATAAACCAGTACAGTTAAAATTGTACCAGTTCAATATATTTTGTACCAGTTCAATATATTCTGTACCAGTTCAGAAAAAATTGTACCAAAGGAACAAATTGTACTACAACATATTTGCTTGCCTGTATGCAAGGTGTCTGGTCACCAAATCCATCATGCTTTCAGATCAAGATAGCATTCCTGAATTCAGAAAGCATATGATCCTGGAGCTCCACGGCCAGGTCTTACTTCCGGCATCACCACCCAATGTTGAGAAGGACAAATATTATGCTGTTGACTATGTCAACAACTATTACATCAGCAGGGCAATAAGTGCAACCGACAAGTGTCAGTTCACCTCATTCAAGTTCTTGCACAAAATTCAACAGACACATGCCAAGAGGTTTGACTGGCCAAAGCACGATGATATTGACCGTGTGCACAGCACATGTGTGTTCTTTGGCACTGTTCATTTGAAGGGAAATGGCCCGTTTGAATTGATCGATCTAGAGGAACTGGAAGCTGTGTTCCAATCAGTTTCGTAGTGGAGGACAAAATAACTACACTGATTAATTGATTAATAGCGTAAAGATGCCCAGTTTAACTCAGAATTTGCATTTTAACATTTCTTGAAAACCTTCATCAAAATTAATGATGAATGACATGCATGCAAATCATTAGTGGCATTGTGTTGTTTCCTAATTTAGACTTTCTAAGAGCAACTTGATCACTGGGATTTGTTGTGCATTGACACACCTGATGACTGCTTCGCTGTTTAGCTTTGTTACTGTTGGGTGTCGTTTCATTGCTGCATTTTTTAGGCCCTAGTCCTCCCAACGCACATGTAGTTTCTGGTCAAAAGCAGCATCATTTTAAAATTATTGATTAGTTGTGATCAGAAAATTTATAAGCAGTGCATAAGTTTTGACTTGGAAATACCTTAAACAAGATCATCATTATAGTAATGTTTTCAGATTGATTTCTTAAATTATTTCAGGTTTAGAAATTATTTTACATGGCATGTAATGACGTAGTATGGTCGATAGTGTAAATTTATGGAATTGCACTTCATTAAGGTACATCTTATGCTCATTTTACTGACACAACTGCATTTTTTGTTATTATACTGTAGTTGCAATGCTAGTGCAAGTTCAATTTTTGTTCTTTAAGTTCTTTGCTGTTGTTGTTGTTGTTGTTGCTTTAATAAAAGTACCTGATGTAGATTCCGCAACATAGATTCCGCAACAGCACCATCATTTAAATTGAACCAATGATAATGGAGATGTGTTCAACAGAACTTAAATGTTTTGGGATTTGTATAAGAAAGATAAAATGCCCTTTACTGTAAAGCAGACAGACATATTAAATTCATGCCAAATTCAGAGGGATTCTAATTTGAATATGGTGTTATGAAAATAGAGAATTTTGTGTGTAGATTCCGCAACAGCCATGTAATTTAGGATGGCCTCCCGATCATCTGTATCAGTACGAATCAAACCACTCTTGTGCCATGCAGAAGTGGTATTACTTTGCTATGTTGCATAAATTTCAAGATATCCCACACTAAAAAGCTCTGAATGTAGATTCCGCAACGGACAAAATACGTGGAATGACCCAGCCTGTGATTTTATAAATGGGTGGATAGATCTTGGATGGCGGATTCCTTTTTTTCTTACCAAAATGTTACTATGAAAAGAGCACTATTAATAACCTGAGTAGTGTCCTTAAAAAGATCTTATATCACATTTCAACGAGACCTCAATTTAATATTTCTGTTCTTCGTTTCAGGGGCTTGCTTGAGAAAGACAAGTTGGTGTTGGGAGGAGGTATCTCTTTTGGGGAATGGAATTTTTTTCTCAGAGGAAGTTGGAGCTTAGATAAGGTGAGAGGTTGAAGGAATTTGAGGCACATAAACGTCAAGATATTGTTTTGAAAATGTTCAAGATGTTGCATGCATTTGGCCAGCCCATTCAATACATGTCGCAACATCATGCAACAATGTTGCAAGATGTTGGCTTGAAATGTTGCGAGCCTTTGGCCAGGCCTTCTTTTCAACATCACTTCACAATTTTCTTTACAATCTCCTTCACAGCCATCATCGAATTTTCCTTTTTCATTCATAATCCATGTTGGATGCCATGATTTTAAACATAAGGTTCACCCAACACTGAAACACAAAAATAATTTGACCCATCCAAAAACCAACACTTTAAAAATATTTGACCCCATCAGAAACTAAGTCCACACATGTCTCGTGTACTTCCGCCCACTCAAAAATGCCTTATTTGCATAATTTTTGTACCCCTGGGAGATACCTATACTTCTTCATTATCCTCATCCTAATCATCTTCATTGTCGTAGTCGTCGTCATCAACATTAGGGACTTAAAGCAAGGACGACGACGAACGCCACAAAACAATAGGTTTAATCAGCAAGAACAATAGTTCCGCCTGCCCTGCACATGCATTTTATATTTTTAGACATTTCTTTGCCGTTCTCATTTTGAAAACGACGTGTAATAATCAAATTTGAGGTCATGTGGAGGACAAGCGCACATGACGATGATTTTCAATTTTCTCTCTAAATATCCACACTGTTCTCACCAATTTTATTCTTGCAATGTGTACTCACACTTTCCAAGCCGAGCGACTTGGAGTAATTGCAAAATTATTACAGTAACTGGAAATAGTATTTTAGACAACGTTCTTGTAGCTGTTGTTGTCGTCCTTGCTCAAGGTCCCAGTTATCGCCTTCATCATCATTTACACCATCAGTATCATAATCACCGTCATCAATCCTTATCGTTACCTATTCCTGCAATGTCTGTCTACATGGATATTTTAAAAGTAGCCTTTTAAGAATGAGAAGAAAGGACAACCATTCTAGGCTATTTGCAAAGTGCAGTGGATTGGAATTCTGGACAACCCAGGGCTTTTCTCAAAGCGGGATTAACACCTGGCACAACTGCCATGGCCACTGTGCTAACCTGCCTCCTAACTGGATGGCCTAAGGTCATGTGACTTAACAAAGTCGTTATCCATTACAATTACAGCTAGCGTGGGACAGCGTTACAATATTCATGTTCTGTGACACCAGTGCGTTGTGTACGGGGTATCCACCCTAAGATGAGACTATCCATTACTTTTCTTCCCTCAGCTGGTAATGGTGCAAAGGAGTAATTTAAATGGGTTGGGGAAGGGTGACATCACTAGTGTACCAACTAGTGATACATGTACCAGGTGCTTGATGTTACATGTGAGCTACTCAATCATTTTATAACATTTCATTCTCCTTCCTGTACTTTAGAAACATCCTCCTTAATGGACGTAGGTGGGACACTTGCTTTAATTTGGAGGTGCGTACCAGTTTTACCACAATTTATCATAACTGATTTTTGAGACCTTTTTTTGTCGTAGGTGCAGTCTAAAATTCAGGCTGGGAAAGGTGCTGTTGCAAACAGCAGTGGTTACTACCTCCAAATGTCACGACACTTTTTTGGTTTCTGTTTTTATTTTATTTTATTTTGCGCAAATTACAGTTCGTGCTAAACAACAGTTTTCCTTTCCGTTCATTTAGGATTCAGGTCATCTTGGTGGGTCAAGGTCAGGGGCCTGTTCCTGAGAAAATGATCACCAATGCAACTAAAACTGGAGACTGGGTCTTCCTCCAGGTAAGGAAAGGAAGAAAACTCATAAGCGAGTTTGTTTGGGGAAAGTGGGGGGGAGGGCTAGCGTGACACATGCTTAACAGAAGCTGTCAAACTCTTTCATTCAGATCAGGCATACTTTTCTTTAGACAAGGCGGAAAAGGTACGCCTAGCATCTTTTATTGGCATCTCAAATAATCGAGTTTAAATAAAGTTAATTGTAGTGTTGATTGCGCCTGATGATAACATGAAGCATTCGGCTTTTTCTCCAATTTTATCTCGAAATTCTTTGTTCCTTGATGGTTTGAACAGAGAAACCGCACCAACTGTCAAGTTCGATTTGCAGAAATATCTGTGATTGTGTGGATAAAGTCTGACTTCGCAGACATTCCAGGTAGAGTTCTATTTTGTTTTTGTCGCGCCTTTCCTTCAATCGCAACGTGTAGGTAATTTTCGGTAAAATCTGATTGGCTCACATTTATAACATGAAATATGATAACATCACTCTTGACAGGTGAGAGGCAGACAACTCATTAAGAAATTGTATCAGGCGTACCTTTTCTGCCCTGTCTAAAGAAAAGTACGCCTTATTGCAGGTTAATTCAGACACTAATCCTCTTTGAATAGCAGAAAAAATAGACATTTTCGGTTCACACACTATTGTTAGCTTGTCTCTAGTTTGGATCAGTCGTATAAGTGATTAACATGCTTGTCAACTGTTATTTTTGTGTCAAATGTACCTTAACTTCTCGAGTTGGCAAGAACAAGGGCCAGTAGAAGGGCAACCATTTGTAGAGCGTTTGTCCAAGTCAGATAGCTCCCAAAGGAATTGCAACGTTTTACTTTTCATCGTTTTTTTTAGAGGCTACATGATCCCAAGCACTTGTTTTCTCGTCTCCTCTCTACTGCCTGTAGCACAATAATTATATTAATTTTATTTATCATTCATACATAAAATTTCAGCTTGTGTCGTCAGGAATGTACTTTCTGATGATAACAGTAGTACTAGGGTTCTTGGTTTTCATTTTCTTTTTATTTTGTTATTTGCAATTGTGTTCTTGCCGCTTCCCGGATGTTAGCTATGGAAACGCTCATCAAACACCTTTCCAGCCCGGAAGCGGAAGTGTGCGAAGACTTCCGGCTTTTTCTGACTCCATGCCAACTAAGTCCCGTGACGGTTTTGTAGAACAGTGTTTGTGACGAATGAGTCACCCAAGGGACTCAGAGCAAACGCTGAAAGAGCTTTGGTGAACTCAGCACTGACACATTTGAGGGTCATAGTAAGTTCTTTCGTTTTTGGTTATTCTTATGCTACTTGCCCAGCCCCTCGTCTTATCCACGCGAGAGATTTGTTACTTATATTATATAGCCATTTTCAGACTTTCAGGTGGTGAGAAGATGCAAAATGTTACAAAGGAGCAAGAAAATGAGGAAAGACTGGTGCAAAGAGATCCCCTCTCCTCAGTCTCTCCTTGCATAAAAGCTCACTCCCAATTCAACCTCTTTGAAGATTTTTGGATTCAAACGCCCTATTAAACAGGCAACCAGTTTTTGCGAAATACAAGGGAAACAGCGTTTTTTATCGCAAAGACTAGGAAGGAAATTCTTCATTGATTTCGAAAGAAGAAATTTGAGACCCCCCACACCCCAACCACGTATGTCAAGTATAATCAACCTAGGTTTGATTAAGGGAAGATCAGTCAAGACTTAATAGTGCTTCATTCGTTTACTTGTAAATTGATGTGCTCATCTTTTTTCTTGTTTGTTTTCCAGTTTGTGGTGTGATGTGGCGTAAAGTAGTCTTTGGCATTTGCTTCTTTCATACAATAATGCAGGAAAAAGGAAGTTTGGCCACTGGTCTTGGAACTTCAAGGTAAGAGTTAAGCGTATAAGGAACAACTTCAAAGCAGAGAGTTTTTTGTGCTTAAGTTAAAGCAAGAAAATTTCCATTATAGTAAATACCCTCAAGTATACATTTCCAGGTAAATTATATCAGTTGATGCAGAAGATATTTGAGACAATAAGATGTTATGCATGTTGGTGTAGTGGTGTTGCGAACAGCAGTGGTTACTACCTCCAAATGTCGCGTCACCTTTTTTGGTTTCTGTTTTATGTTATTTTATGTTATTTTATTTTATTTTATTTTATTTTATTTTATTTTATTTTATTTTATTTTATTTTGCGAAATTACAGTTCGTGCTAAACAACAGTTTTGCTTTCCATTCATTTAGGATTCAGGCCATCTTGGTGGGTCAAGGTCAGTGGCCTGTGGCCGAGAAAATAATAACCAATGCAACTGAAACTGGAGAGTGGGTCTTCCTCCAGGTAAGGAAAGGAATAAAACTCATAGGCGAGTTTGTTTGGGGATAGAAGGGGGGGGGGGGGGGGGCTAGCGTGACACATGCTAAACAGAAGCTGTCAAACTCTTTCATTGAGACATAACCTGCGATCAGGCATACTTTTCTTTAGACAGGGCAGAAAAACTACACCTAGCATCATTTATTGACATCTCAAATAATTGTAGTGTTGATTGCGCCTGATGATAACATGAAGTATTCAACTTTTTCTCCATTTTACCTTGAAACTCTTTGTTCCTTGATGGGTTGAACAGAGAAACCGCACCAACTGTCAAGCAGGATTTGCAGAAATATCTTTGATTGTGTGGATAAAGTCTGACTTCGCAGGCATTCCAGCTAAAGTTCTATTTTGTTTTCCTCACGTCTTTCCTTCAATCGCAACGTGCAGGTAATTTCTGGTAAAATCTGATTGGCTAACATTTATAGCATGAAACATGATAGCATCACTCTTGACAGGTGGGAGGCAGACAACTCGTTAAGAAATTGTATCAGGCGTACCTTTTCCCGCTCTGTCTAAAGAAAAGTATGCCTGATCGCAGGTTAATTCAGACACTAATCCTCTTCGAATAGCAGAAAAAATGACATTTTCAGTCCACACACTATTGTTAGCTTGTCTCTACTTTGGATCAGTGGTATTAGTGATTGACATGCTTGTCAACTGTCATTTTTGTGTCAAATGTACCTTAACTGCTCGAGTTGGCAAGAACGAGGGCAAGTAAAAGGGCAACCATTTGTAAAGCGTTTGTCCAAGTCGTACAGCTCCCAAAGGAATTGCAACATTTTACTTTTCATCATGTTTTTTGAGGCTACATGATCCCATGCACTTGTTTTCTCGTCTCTTCTCTGCTGCCTGTAGCACAAGATATTAATTTTATTTATCATTCATACATAAAATTTCAGCTTGTGTCATCTGGAATGTACTTTCTGATGATAACAGTAGTAATAGGGGTTCTTGGTTTTCATTTTCATTTTATTTTGTTTTTTGCAATTGTGTTCTTGCCGCTCCCTGGATGTTAGCTATGGAAACACTCATCAAACATCTTTCCAGCCCAGAAGCAGAAGTGTGCAAAGACGTCTGGCTTTTTCTGACCTCCATGCCAACTAAGTCCCATGACAGTTTTGCAGAACAGTGTTTGTGACTAATGAGTCACCCAAGGGACTCAGAGCAAATGCTGAAAGAGCTTTGGTGAACTCAGCGCTGACACATTTGAGGATCGTAGTAAGTTCTTTCGTTTTTGGTTATTCTTATGCTACTTGCCCAGCCCCTTGTCCTATCCAGGCCAGAGATTTGTTACTTATATTATATAGCCATTTTCAGACTTTCAGGTGGTGAGAAGATGCAAAATGTTGCGCTGGAGCAAGAAAATGGGGGAAAACTGATGCAAAGAGATCCCCTCTTCTCAGTCTTTCCTCAGTCTGTCCTCACATCAAAGCTGGCTCCCAATTTAATCTCTTTGAAGATTTTTGGATTCAAACGCCTTGTTAAACAGGCAACTAGTTTTTGCGAAATCCAAGGGAAACAGCTTTTTTTACCACAGACTAGGAAAGAAATTCTTCATTGATTCCAAAAGAAGAAATTTGAGACCCCCCACACCCCAACCACGTATGTCAAGTATAATCAACCTAGGTTTGATTAAGGGAAGATCAGTCAAGACTTAATAGTGCTTCATTCGTTTACTTGTAAATTGATGTGCTCATCATTTTTCTTGTTTGTTTCCCAGTTTGTGGTGTGATGTGGCGTAAAGTAGTCTTTGGCATTTGCTTCTTTCATACAATAATGCAGGAAAAAGGAAGTTTGGCCACTGGTCTTGGAACTTCAAGGTAAGAGTTAAGCGTATAAGGAACAACTTCAAAGCAGAGAGTTTTTGTGCTTAAGTTAAAGCAAGAAAATTTCCATTATAGTAAATACCCTCAAGTATACATTTCCATTATATCAGTTGATGCAGAAGATATTTAAAGACAATAAGATGTTATGCATGTTGGTGTAGAGGACCTTGGCACATTGTACTGGTAACCTCTTCTTCTCTCAACAATTCAAAGGGAGCCTCCACACCAGCAGATAAGAAAGCGTTTGTCTCGGAAATAATGAATTTCAAGATCACTTACTTGTGGTTGCCCTAGGTATTGTAGTTATGCAAAAGCTTCTCGTGTCAGAACAACAGGGCGATTGTAACATGTCAGAGTTGTACAAATGGCACCCAAATAGTATCAGGGTTTTTAAGAAACAGACCCCTGTTGTTCTCGGTGAGGTAACCTCGACAAAGTTGTTGTTGTTGTTGTTATCACTACTATTCTTGTTATTATTGCTATTATTATTGCTATTATTATTAAATATACACATGAGAAATGAGATGTTGATAGAACCCATTGGGAACTCGGAAAAAATCCGAGCCCCAGATGGAATTCGAACCCATGACCCTCCGTGATCTTGTCACCCTTGCTCGCCATAGAGTCTCCAGTAGCTCAGTGGTTAGAGCATCCGACTAGATCACGGAGGGTCGTGGGTTCGAATCCCATCTGGGGCTTGGATTTTTTCCGAGTTCCCAGTGGGTTCTATCAACATCTAAGTTCTCATGTGTATATATCATCCTCACATTCGCTCATTATTATTAAAATTATTGTTGTTATTATTATTATTACTATTATTATTATTATTATTGTTATAATTGTTATTATTGTTATTGTTATTATTATTATTATTATTGTTATTACATTTATTATTATTATTATTATTATTATTATTATTACATTTATTATTTTTATCATCCTTATCTTTATTAATTTGAAGATGTAAAACAACATTTTAAGCTTTTTTACATGTTTCGACATACTTATGCCATCTTCAGTTGTGAATGAGTTGTACAGTTTAAATTTAAACCTATTTATAAGAAAAATACAATGGATAAATCGATACATTATTCGCTTACTTACAAGAACAAATTAAATGGATTAGGTAAGATACTTAGATACTTATTGCGCGACAAAGCCGTTAAAAAGGGAAAAACTGAAAAAAAAGTTTGTTGTAATTTGAAACTGAATAATTTTTTCATGTGTATTATTATTCCATAATCACGTGATTTTTCTCGTGCAATTTGGAATAAATAAGCACTTGTAAATTTTGAAAGACTACAAATTGCACGTGCCCTATGGACTCATGAATAGGGCTCATGCAATTTTGGTAGTCTGACAAAATTTACTTGTGCTTATTTATTCCAAATTGCACTCGAAATCATGAGATTACCTATACTAATTAATTAATTGCAAATTTCCGCTTCAGACCAATTGTCTTTCTGGTACTGATCTGTTGCTCCTTTGATAATCATTACACATTATGTGTTCAACGACTCGGATCAACAGGACTCTGGATAATGTAAAGATGTTCTTAGCAGAAGGACAGATTTCTTGGGATGCTCTCACCTTTATCACTGGCTAGGTAAGAGAATTTGTTCTATCAAAATGGTCTCAACTATTCTTGAGGAACCATAAAGGTGGGTTAACGCCACGGAGCAAAAACAGATGGAACGGATTCAATGGTTTTTTCCTAAGAAACAGTGAGTTCCTATCTGCGCGGTACCACGTCCAAGATTTCTTCTCGGAACACATGAAAATTAACTGTTTCTTTTCAAAAATTATCAGTTTTTTTTAATCTGTTCTGTCCCGTTTATGCTCTGTCATGGAAATGCGCCTTTAAGGAGGCTCAAACCAGTGAAACTACTGTTTAGATGAATGGAGTTACACAGCTGTTTCACGTAACGGCAATATTATGTATGGTACCATATAAAACACCAATAATTGCTTGACAAGGTACGTTAGAAACGTGGCGTATTAGGTTACCATAGCAACAGAGTCATCTAAATACACCCTATTTCTTGTCTGTAAGCACTTCGATCTCAAAAAATTAACTTGCTATCTCCCAACTTTTATTGCTGGGAAATGATTGCCAAGCTAAGATAAAACTGTGCAAAGTGAAAAAATTCTCTGGAGCGGGTTTCAAGCTACCTTCACAGTTGGAAAATTGTAAGGTGGCTTTGGATGTGCTCCAGAGAATTTTACTAACTTTTCAGAAGATTTTACCTTGCCTGGTAATCACTTCCCAGCAACAAAACTTGGGGGAGTCACCAAGTTTGTTTTCTATGTAAGCGTTTGAAGACAAAATAAAGGGTGTATTTGGATGGCTCGTTGGTTGCTATGGTAACCTATAACGTCATGCATATAAGAGGTCTTTTAGCTATTATTAGTGTTCATTGACCGAATGCAAAAATGGCCGCCAACAAATTATTCTTTTGTCTTTGTGTTAATTAGCCTAACTAGCCTCGTTCACATGCTTAAAATTGAAAGAATTTGGGCTGTAAAGCGAGGGTAGTTAGGCTAATTAACACAAAGACAAAAGAATAATTTGTTGGCAACCATTTTTGCATTCGGTCAATATGATACCATAACATTACCATTAGGCAAAACGGTGTTGTAGGGCCAATCGTTCTATTAAGACAATGCCTTAAAACGTTGTTGAAACTGGTTTGAGCCATCATAAAGTGCGCCCTTCCCAAAAAATTTTACATTTGGTGTATTTTTGTTCTAGTTGCATTTTCATTTTTTCTTTGGATGGGGGAACAGCTTTTGTTGGAATTATGGTTGGGGGGCAGATAACTGTAATGTCGTAGATGCGTTGTTGGGGAGAAAACATTTAAGAAGGTCATGGCATCACAAGCATGCAATCAGTCTCGTTTTCCTCTTTAACAGTCAAGTAAGAATGCGATCCTTGGAAGGTGCGTGTACAGAACACATGACAATAGTCACAAGGATCACGTCTTTGCAAGACGGACAAAAGACTGCTTGCAGTATGGAATGAACTCAAGAAAGTTGGACAAGCTTTAACACTGTTTTACAACTTTATTTGATACTTTATATGTTATCGCGCAGATCACGCGCAAAGCGAGATATTACTTGTATTGTTAAGAACTGGAATTTAGGGGTTTTCACATCTTTATTATGTGTTTGTTTTTCACAGATCACATATGGAAGTTGATTTACTTCAATTCTTGGAAGGGTCTTCTCGCTCATGCATGATTCGTGAAGAAGGTTACAAGTCTTCTGCCTCAGGTGAGAACATTGGTTGTATCGACTTTTCCGTTTACCCACCATCTCTTTGGTGTAAAACTGAAGCGCGTATGGTAAGTTGTACAACCAATCTGTTGGAAGAAGGCTTTCAAGAAAGCGTTTGTGTTAGGAAAGCAATGAAATTGGAATCGCTTTCTTTCACCATCAAATTTTTTGGGCACAAAAGTTCTCTGTAAATGTTACATCACAACTATTCAAGATTGCGAGCCTGAGAAATTCGAAAGTGAAAATAAGTGTTTCCTTAATTACTTTTCTGATAAAAGCGTTTCTTTGCACATTTTCAAGCAAATGTTGCTGGGAGCATTATTTCCAGCTCTTTACAGATATAAACATAAGGCTGGTTTTGAGACGCCTTTAAAACCTGTCATTTATTAATGTCTTTCGTCCAGACAGAAAGGTAATAATTATCAAAACACTGTAACGCTTATGCTGGCATCGCTAGTGAGAACCAGCCCTTATATTATAGGATTTAATTGGTCTGTTTTGTAGACTTCTTCCTTATTCCTTCTCCTTGAAGTTCTGTCTCCCCTTACGCACAAGTAGCTAACGATTTCCACTTTCTTTACTTGATGTTGCTTTCGTTTTTCCTCCAAAATAGCTGCGACTTTTGATATTTGTTCTTGATTTAGATGGCTTAATTTTAGAATGTTCCTTTTTATTTTTAGGTCATTCCAGCTGTTCATCCACCAACTGATCTATCGTCCAACTTCTGGATTGAATATCTGTTGTGTCAGCTGAAGGAATAAAAGACTGTAAAAATTAGAACTTAGCTTTGAGTTATCTAGACTGCGTTTCTGTGAAATCAACTAATTTGTTATAATCATTTCTCATTTTGCTATATCCTTTGAGCAAGTCATTTTCTTCTCGATTTCATTGTTAATCTTTAAGGTGTAAGTGTCTGAGAATAAAAGCATTTTTCTACCACAACTAGTTTTCTCAGATTAATGTTAAATTATTCCTCTTTAGTTCTTGTCATTTTCCATTTTTCACGGGGTGAAGTTAGAAAGAACCTGTACATTATAAGTTTGGCATATTTATGATTAAAAAGATGAAAGTTTAGACCTGAGACACAATAGACCTTTTTTTGATGAATATGCATTAAATTGGCAAGAATCGTTGCATATGCATGAAATTGATAAATATGCATTAAATGGTCAGGAATCATTGGATATGCAAGAGATTGATAAATATGCATGAAATTGGCAAGAATCGTCGAATATGCATGAGATGGACAGGAATCTATGAATATGCATGAAAGCGATAAATATGCATGAAATAGACTGGAATCGTTGAATATGCATGAAAT
Source organism: Montipora capitata (assembly GCA_949126865.1). Lineage (NCBI taxonomy): Eukaryota > Metazoa > Cnidaria > Anthozoa > Scleractinia > Acroporidae > Montipora > Montipora capitata. The sequence continues at coordinate 3,766,728 of OX421454.1, read as the reverse complement.
TGGCAAGAATCGTCGAATATGCATGAATGGACAGGAATCTATGAATATGCATTAAATGGTCAGGAATCGTTGCATATGCATGGATTGATAAATATGCATGACAGCAATTGATGAATATGCATTAAATGGTCAGGAATCGTTGCATATGCATGGGTTGATAAATATGCATGACAGCAATTGATGAATATACATGAAATGGTCAGGAATCGTTGCATATGCATGGATTGATAAATATGCATGACAGCAATTGATGAATATGCATGAAATGGGCAAGAATCGTCGAATATGCATGAAATGGACAGGAATCGACAAGAATCGCTTAATATGCATGAAATTGGCAAGAATTGATGAAAATGGATAAAATGGTCAGGAATCATTGAATATGCATGAAATTGGCAAGAATCGTCGAATATGCATGAAATTGATGAATATACATGAAATTGGCAAGAATCGATGAATATGCATGGAATTGATAAATATGCATGAAATGGACAGGAATCGTTGCATATGCATGAAATTGGCAAGAAGCAATGAACATGCATGAAATTGATGAATATGGATAAAATGGTCAGTAATCATTGAATATGCATGAAATGGACAGGAATCGACAAGAATCGCTTAATATGCATGAAATTGGCAAGAATTGATGAATATGGATAAAATGGTTAGGAATCATTGAATATGCATGAAATCGATGAATATGGATAAAATGTTCAGGAATCAATGAATATGCATGAAACTGGCAAGAATCGTTGAATATGCATGATATTGATAAATATGCATGAAATGGACAGGAATTGATGAATATGCATGAAATTGACAGGAATCGACAAGAATCGATGAATATGCATGAAAGTGGCAAGAATCGTCGAATATGCATGAAATGGACAGGAATTCTTGAATATGCATGAAATTGGCAAGAATCATTGCATATGCATGAAATTGATGAATATACATGAAATTGGCAAGAATCGATGAATATGCATGATATTGATAAATATGCATGAAATGGACAGGAATCGTTGCATATGCATGAAATTGGCAAGAAGCAATGAATATGCATGAAAGTGGCAAGAATCGTCGAATATGCATGAAATGGACAGGAGTTGTTGAATATGCATGAAATTGGCAAGAGTCATTGCATATGCATGAAATTGATGAATATGCATGAAATTGGCAAGAATCGATGAATATGCATGGCATTGATAAATATGCATGAAATGGACAGGAATCGTTGCATATGCATGAAATTGTCAAGAAGCAATGAATATGCATGAAATTGGCAAGAATTGATGAATATGGATAAAATGGTCAGGAATCATTGAATATGCATGAAATCGATGAATATGGATAAAATGGTCAGGAATCGATGAATATGAATGAAATGGACAGGAATTGTTGAATATGCATGAAATTGGCAAGAATCGTTGCATATGCATGAAATTGATGAAAATGGATAAAATGGTCTAGAATCGTTGCATATGCATGAAATTGATAAATATGTATGAAATGGACAGGAATCGACAAGAATGGCTTAATATGCATGGAATATGCATGAAATCGATGAATATGGATAAAATGGTCAGGAATCGATGAATATGCATGAAATGGACAGGAATCTATGATTTATGCATGAAATCGATGAATATACATGAAACTGGCAAGAATCGTTGAATATGCATGAAATGGACAGGAATCGTTGCATATGCATGAAATTGGCAAGAAGAAATGAATATGCATGAAATTGATGAATATGGATAAAATGGTCAGTAATCATTGAATATGCATGAAATCGACAAGAATCGCTTAATATGCATGAAATTGGCAAGAATTGATGAATATGGATAAAATGGTCAGGAATCATTGAATATGCATGAAATCGATGAATATGGATAAAATGTTCAGGAATCAATGAATATGCATGAAATCGATGAATATGCATGAAACTGGCAAGAATCGTTGAATATGCATGAAATTGATGAATATGGATAAAATGGTCAGTAATCATTGAATATGCATGAAATGGACAGGAATCGACAAGAATCGCTTAATATGCATGAAATTGGCAAGAATTGATGAATATGGATAAAATGGTCAGGAATCATTGAATATGCATGAAATCGATGAATATGGATAAAATGGTCAGGAATCGATGAATATGAATGAAATGGACAGGAATTGTTGAATATGAATGAAACTGGCAAGAATCGTTGAATATGCATGAAATGGAGAAGAATCGATGAATATGCATGAAACGATCGATAGGAAGTTGTACTTACGGTCTGAATCTTAGGAAATGGTCTTGCATGTCTTGATTCTTCACTGCATGGTTGCATTCTGCTTGAAATTCTGTTTCAAGTTTAAATTAGGCCGAGGAATGAGAGGGAATACATGGGAAAACTGTGCAGGGACAATATGAAAGGGAAAGTGGACAAAAAGATTTTGAGGTAATGAATTGGGGTAATGACCTCATGTACGTAAAAAGGGTACTGTGCTACCGGTGTGGGGGTAAAGGTAAGGATGCGGCTGAGGAGTAGAGGGGAGGGCCTTTTTAAAATTACATGTCCTTATGATGCTATGGTGGTTTTCAAATTTTCTGGTCATGTTTTTGGCGATTTAGGGAGACCGCAGTCCGATATCGTTGTTGGGTGGAAACAGTTAACGAACCGAGCGGGGGAGGGGGGTTTGGGTAGACCGGGCTTATGGAAAAATGGTGGGTGGTGGGTAACAAAATCTGTGCAGAGCGTTTAAATTTGCCTTAAGGTTGCTATAAATCGCTCTCTGGTTACTTTTTGTCCTGGCTGCTAATGTAGTCTTCAGCATCGATTTAAATTTACAGAAAGAAGCTTTTACGAATTAATTATGAGGTTTATATGGTTTACTTTGATATCGGCAGGAAAGGAAATTATTAAATTCATTGTGAAAAAAGCTAGTTCAGGTTTAGATTTTTATGACGTCATACAAAGGAAATCTGGGTGTTGGTGCAGAACAAAAAATTTTAGCGCTAGTACTAGCTGCTGTTGTCAACCGGTGTCGTTTGTGAAAAACAAAACAAGGCAAACATGATGACAACACATTTAAGTTAACTGGAATAAAAATAGGAGCGAAACGTGATAGTGCGATGTACTTACAGCAGTCCTGAAAGACTTCCCAGTTGTTGTTATCTGCTTCGAAGTTTACAGCTTGAAAAAAAAGAAAATGTGCTCAAAAGAAAATTAACTTTGGACGGGTAATAATTAGTTCCATATACAATATTTTAAAAGTTTCAAACTTCTTCTATAAGAAATGTTTATGTAGAGAAACTAGCAATTGTACTTAAGATTTGAAATTGCGATGTACTACTTCTAGATGACTGGCAGCTGCAAATTAGAATTGCACCCGCCACTAAAGACTGATCTGCCAAAAAATGGGTTTAATGGTGTTAAAAATCAAATGATGAAATTGCATTTGCCTTGCGAAATGAATATTTTATTTAATGAAAAAAAAATTCATTAAAAATTTCATTACAAGGGAAACTGATGTAGAAAAACAAGAAACGAAGTTATATAAAAACTACTTACGGTTGCCATTGACTCCACTGGGATAAATTTGGTTAGATAATGGTATTAATTAAAAGGCATCACCAATCTAGAAGAATTTTACACCATTTTAATTAGAAAGGTAAATTTTACGTTTTGAAGTAATCATCACCTGCTCTTGAAAGCTCTGCTCTTTTGCTGCATCGGTCATGATCTGCGTCACCTGTATAGTCCTGGGTGCACGAGTGTAAACTACAATTAAATATGGGTCATTAAATATCTTATGCAATGAAGAGGGAAGTGGAAGGCTTACTACGACAGTTTTCTGCTAATAAGACCTCGTTTATATGGGATTATTCCACATTCGTGTAGAAAGTTGTTTCAAATTTAGTTTACATGGTAAAATGGTTGATTATACGGGCCGAATCGACTATCACACGATAAGAATTTGGCATTTATGATCACAGTTGGAATAAGTAATCATGTCGGTATTGTAGGAGTTATACATTGTTCATTGATCGAAATGTGAGATTAAAGTGTGTTTGCATCACAGGTAACTTTAATGCAGATTAAGTGGGCATTTTGGACAACACAAAATTAAGATTTAGATTTTAGAATTTAGATGTGGAATTCATCCGTTTAAAAAGGAGTTGTTGTGGTAAATGATATGCGTTGGTTTCGCTAGTCTTGTTACAGTTGGCGGTAATCGTCCGTGCATATATTGCCATGGACGCCTACTTTAAACTGGAATAAATCAGGTTAGATAATGAATGGTATTGAAGGCATCGCCAATCTCGAAAAATCTAACATCATCTTCACTTAGAAAGCTGTAAATTACTGTTCAGTTGAAGTAATCATTACCTGGTCTTGAATGTTCTGCTCTTTCCCTGCCTCAGTCGTGATCTGCTCCACCTGCACAGTCCTGGATGTAACAATGAAAGTACAAATAAATCTGAGTCATATCAAGTGTTTTATGCAATGAAGAGGGCAATTGAAGGCTTACTAGGATAGTCTTTTGCTATTAACACCTGCTTGATTTGGGGTTAGAAGTAATTTATATCACAAAAGCCGTTAAAGTAAATCACTGGAGAATAAATTTAGGATTTATTTGATAAAGTCATAATAAATGTTTATGGTTGAAAAGGACATCCACTGATGTGCTAAATTCCTGATTTGATGCGATGTGTGATGAAGCCATGTTAGTTAACCGGCTGAAAATAAACATTTCATTGGACAAGGGGGTTATTTAAATGCGTAGTTAAACTAGGATAGGTACGTGTCATTAAGTAGGTGGGAGACTACAAGTTTCCAGGATATTCTTTTAGGTCATTAAGAAAGAAAATGCTGAGGAAAGAAATCTGTTGCTATAGAAGAAGAGACTCATAACGAGAAGGAAAAAAAAAACCAAGTTGATTGCCCTTTAGATAAAATGCTAAAGTTATGAAATTTACTTACTTTAAAATGCCAAGAGTGTAATTTCTGCATTTATTTATTTATCTATTTTTATTCGGATGATAAGTGTCTAAAACGTTTTGGTTTCATTAAAAGGTTGTTTGTTATCGTTTTAATCTTGCTTCAAGTGGTTATTAGTTTATTGCCTGTGTTGAAGTTTTACTATAAGATTTCGTCTTATTCTTAAAACACTATAACTTACTCATCACGACGGAAAAGTGTGTAGGAAGAATATGGAGGGGAAAGTGATCAAAATAAAATTGCGTTATGACCTCATGTACGTAAAAGGGTACTGTGCTACCGGGATTGGGGGTGGGGAGGGGAGCATGAATGGTCAACTCAGGAGGAGAGTGGAGAGTGCCGTTAACATTACATATACTTATGATGCCATGGTGGTTTAATATGGATCAGTAACCCCCCAGATTTTTACATCGTTGTTGGGTTAGGGTTGGAAGATTGGTAGGGGTGGGGTAGGAACAGTTTGGAAACTGAGCAGGGAGGGATGGAGGAATGGTTGGTTCAGGTTAACGAAATCTTTGTAGAGTGTTTAAATTTCGCACAACGGGTTAAAAGGTCATTTTTTGAAAAATGCGTTTTAAGTTGTTAGAAATAATTCGCCATTGTTTTTGTACCGTCTGCTAATATATTTTTGAGCGTTCATTTAAATTTTAACAGGAACAGGTTTTTTAGAATTAATTATGAATTGGTTTCTTTTAACATAGGCAGAAATGTGGCTCAGCGCCGCCGATAAGAATTATATGACGTCATAGAAAAGAAATCTGGTTTTTGATGTAGAAGTATTAGTTGCTGTTGTCAACGGGTATCGTCTATGAACGAAGAAAGGCAAACGAAATAAATAAGCACGAAAACAGTAATAGTGCAATGTACTTACAGTAGGAATGTTGTTAACTGGATTGGAAAGGTCTTAATTTCCCAGTTGCTGTATCTGCTTGCTTGTTTACAGCTAAAAAGAGGAAATGTGCTTGAGAGAAATTTGAATTTGGACGGGCAATAAATAGTACTTTTAAATACTACATGCATACAATAAAGTTTAAAAGCGTCTCCTATAAGAAATGTTATGTCGAGAAACCGGCAATTGTACTTACGATTTGAAATTTGCGATTTCCGACTTTTAGATAACTGCCAGTTGCATATTAGAATCGCTCCCGACACAAAAGATCTGCTGAAAAAAATGAGTTTAAAAACGATGTTAAAAACCAAATGTGATAATTGCATTTCCCGTGAATATTTCATTTAATGAAAATAGTAAAAAGATGATGCTTACATTGTAAGGGTTTTTCGAATGGGCGTTTCATTTGACGATTTCTTTCTACCTGCTATCTTTCAAGCGAATCTGGGTCGGCTACAGGAAAACTGAAATGAAAATATAAATTTCATTAAAGGACCAAGTTGAAAAACAAAAAGGAGGTAATTGAAAAAGTACTTACAGTTGGCTGTAATCCTTCATGTATATATTGTTGTTGACGCCTGCTTTAAACTCAGAGTGGGATAAATTAGGTGAGATAATGGTATTGAAAGCATTGCCAATCTCGAAAAATCTAACATGATTTTAGTTATAAAGCTTTATCTTACAGTTCAGTTGAAGTAATCATCACCTGGTCTTGAAAGTTCTGCTCTTTTCCTGCCTCGGTCGTGATCTGATTCACCTGTAACGTCCTGGATGCGAATATGTAAAGTAAAAATAAATGACGGTCATTTCAAGTGTCTTATGCAAAGAAGAGGGCAATGGTAGTCTTCTCCTGATTTGATGCGATGAAGCCATGAAGCCATGTTAGTTGAGCAGCTAAAATTAAACGTGAGAAAAATGAAAGTTTCATTGGACAGGAGGGTTATTTAAATGCATAGTTACAGATTGGAACGTGTCATTAAGTAGGTGGGAGATTAAAGATTACATTTTCCGAGATCTCAGTTTCCAGGATATTCTTTCAGGTCCTTAGAAAGAAATTACTGAGGAAAAATATGTTGCTGTAGAAGAAGAGATTCATACGACAAGGTAAAATGCTAAAGTTATGAAATTTACTTACTTTAATGCCAAGAGTGTAATTTCTGTATTTCTTTAATTATTTATTTTTATTCGGATGATAACCAAGTATCTAAAACGTTTTCGTTTCATTAAAGTGTTTTTGTTATCGTTTTAATTTTGCTTCAAGTCGTTATATGGTTCTTGGCTGTGTTGAAGTGTTACTATTACATTTCGTCTCATTCTTAAAACACCATAACTTACATCACGACGGGAAAGTGTGTGGGGAGAATATGGAAGGGAAAGTTATGACCTCATGTACGTAAAAGGGTTCTGTGCTACCGGGGTGGGGAGGGGGGGGGGGGTGGAGGGGGTGAGGGGAGTGTAAATGGTCAACTACGGAGGAGAGGGCGCCCTTAAAATTACATGTACTTATGATACCATGGTGGTTTAAATTATCCTGTTAATTACTGGTACATGGTATACTAAAAGACTAATATTCGAAGAAAAAGGATGACAAATTGGCTAGCCTCGATGCATCAGTAACTCCCAGATTTGTGGAAAGTAGTTCAACGAGGAGCAATTGCGTTGTTCTTGTCCGTTCATGCAAAAATGTAAAGGACGATGACAGGATGCCTCTTTAGGCAATGAACAAAAACGAATTTTGGATTAAATACTGTTTAAATTAACTGCTTGTGTTCTCGGTGATTTGTGAAAAACGCAGTTTATTTGTATGATAATTAGATATCTTTGTGTGCCCGATGTTCATGTTGGGTTAAGGTGGGAGAAGTGGTAGGGGTGGGGTAGGAACAATTTGGAAAATGAGCAGGGAGGGATGGGAGAATGGTTGGTTATAGCTTTTATTTGATTTACCACGAAATACAAATAACGATAAAACAAAACAGTTACACAAAAGCAAATGAAAGTGGCGAGGAAGCCCAAAAAGAAACCATGAGGCTTGGTTGAGGTAAACGAGATCTGTGTAGAGCATTTAAATTTCAGACCCGGTTTAAATTTGAGTTTTTTAAAATAGTTTTAATTCAGTTGCTATAAGAGTATTCTCTCTTTATTATTTCGTCCGGGCTGCTAATGTAATCTTTAGCTTTCATTTAATTTTAACAGGAATAGGTTTTTTAGAATTATCAAAAGGTTTACTTTGATATCGGCATCAGGGAGAATTGTTAATTTATTGTGAAAAAAGAAGAATTTGGATTGGAGCCGCCGTTTAGAATTTTATGACGTCATCCAAAAGAAATCCGGATGTTGGTGTACAAAAAAATATTTTATCGCTAGTATTAGCTGTTGTTGTCGTCTATGAGGTGTTGTTTATGAATGAAAAAAGCAAAACATGATGTCGGGAGAATGGAGTTAATAGAAATAAGAAAGGTTCAAACATTGATAGTGCGATGTACTTATAATAGGAATTGTTATTAATTGGCTTTTAAAGGTCCTAATTTTCCAGTTGTTGTTATCTGCTTGTATTTTTACAGCTGGGAAAAAAAGGAAATGTAGTTTAAAAAGAAATTTGAATTTGGACAGGTAAAATTTAGTATTTTCAAGTACTGCATGTATAGAGCTTTTTAAAAAGCTTAAAACTTCTCTTATAAGAAATGTTCATGTAGAGAAACTGGCAATTGTACTTACGATTTGAAATTACGATCTTCAACTTCTAGATGACCGTCAGCTCCAAAGCATCTGTTCAAAAATGGATTTGATCTGTTAAGAGTCAAATGTAACAATTGAATTTGACTTGCGAAATGGATATTTCATTTAACGAAAAAAAGTAAAAAGATTATTCTTACGTTGTAAGGATTTTTAAATGGGCGTTTCAATTGACGCTTACTTCCTGGTTGCTATGTAAGTGAATCTGGGTCGGCTACAGGAAAACTAAGATGAAAATATAAATTTCATTAAAAAGGAACAAGTCGCAAAACAAGAAATGAGGAACGTAATTAAAAACGTACTTACGGTTCAACTGTAAAGTCCTTGGTGTATTTGTGTAAACACAGTTAATAGAGAGGACTGGTTTGGAAGCTCGGCAAACATCAAAGGAGCAAACAAAGATGCCAAGATTTAGGTTGGAAAGTCCACGACCGTGCACAATCTTTTGTTTTGCGCTCATACACTATTCATAAATTACGTAACCAACACGTTTCTATTGGTTAGTTCCTCAGTATGGAGTAAACAACTATTGTGTTTTGTGCACGGTCAAGGCCAAAAAAGAGAACAAAAACCTACAACAAAGAAAGTTGTCGGGTTTCATAACCAATCTCGTCTATTAACTATGGTGTAAAATACAAATAAATCTGTGTCATGTTAAATGTCTCAGCATGCAACGAAGAGGGTAATGGAAGGTTTACTATGATAATAAAAATAAACAATAGATTGAAATAGGTAGTGCAGATGAAATGATGTGACAAAGTTGTTTTTTAAATCGGTTTAATAGTTATTTCTTTTTAATTTTTTTATATTTTTAAATTGTATTACGAGTAGAAAGATTTCGCCAGAGTTCATCATTCACGGTCGGTGGATTGTCAGAGTAGTTTTGAGGGGCTTTGTGATGAAGGTGTTCCCAGTGACTGGTACTGCATTTGTTGAGCTGAAAGAGACGAGTATTCTTTCAAAAAGCGGTAATGCTTAATTAGTGGGAGAAGCAGTGCGAGATTTAAAGGATTGTTTAATTGCAACAATTGCATTAATATAAGAGACGTGGTTGAAATCCAAAATGACTGTAAGAGAAACTGTTATTAAAAAGAGGTACTCACTGTGCGGACGTCATTAGTGGGTGTGACAAGTAAAGAACCACATTCACTGCCTGCTGCGGACAAGACGCATCTGAAAAATTGATCCAATAACGGAACACATTTAAGGTATTATTCGGATGAACAGTGTGAAGAGAAGTACTTACTGTTCGATGTTGACAGTCCTCAATAACAGTGGAAGCTTTTCCTGCTAAACCTACTGGGAAGAAGAAGCAAGTTCTGTGTGAATACTTTATAGGCCATTAAAATTAAGGCTAGTCACAAAAAATGTACTTACGGTTTCTATGGCAATTAGTGGCGTTTCATATTTTCGATTGAATGCGGCTAAAAGATGAAAATAGACAGGGATGACAAAATAAAAGTAGTATTATCCAATTTTACAAGTAATTTGAGTACCTAAAAAGCTGTTAACGATATGCTTACAATTTGCTGGGAGATCTTTACCTGCAATTTTTCGGGTTTGTTTCCAAGGCTTCGTGTTGCAAATTTAATGGAAGCTGTAAATTAGGACAATATATATCTAAGAATAAGGTCAATTAATGATTTGGCATTTTGGGGCCTGTTGTTTTTACTCTCTGATAATTTAGGGTGCAACAGTACATAAGCTAGAACTGGCTAGGTCGAGGTGATTTCTTGCTGTATCTGAGGCGGGGTTGAACTTGGAATCCGGGGTTCGAGTATTGTTGTCTGTGGTTTAAGAAATTGGCCAAGAAGGGAATATATTTAACTGACTGTGGTTGGGGGAGGGGAAATAAGTGTAAAAGAATATCAAAATGTAATAGACAGAGGAGAGAGAAAGCTAGGGAAGATAGAATTTGATTAAAGTCATTTATTAATTTTTTAAATTTTGTTTTAAAGTTTATAATTCGCTTTCACGCTAATTAATTTATTTGTCTTAATTTATTATAAGTGGATGGTATGCGGAACAGACTGAGGAAAAAGGAGAAAGATGAAAGATTTGTGAACAATTTGAAATTATCGAGTGAAATTTCAGAAAATGGGCTGTTTGTTGTATTTTATTTAAAGGTTGACTGAGTGGTATTTGGCGGGGCTCTGATTAGGGTGTTCTGAGCGGTTGGTGCATCTGTATAGTTAGACAGGTGAAGGAAACGAGCAGTTTTGGAAAGCACAGGAAAATGCGGGTAACTGGAGTTTTTCTTTAGTTGGAAATGGAAGCGCATCATTTTCGTAGGGGTTCTTTAAATGCAATAGTAAAATGGAGTGTTCTTACATGGAAATGGCTGTAATTGAATTGGTATGAAAAGAACTACTCACTTTGTGGATGTTATACTCGTGGAGTGATAACTGGAGAAGGGCATTGACTTTCTTCTGGGAATAAGAGGTACCTGATAAGGAATCGAATAACCGCATTCATTAACTCATTTTGCGGTTGAGTAGTGTCACAGGCGTACTCACTGTTCGATGTTGACAATCTCCAATAACGACGTGCGATTTGAATTTCTTGCAATGTGTCCCTAGCTATGGGTAAAAGGGAGCGTTTCAATGTGAATATGATAGAGAGCATTTATCATGAATCAAGACGAAAGAATACTTACAGTTTCCGTCGCAAAGACGAGCGTTTTAGTCGTATATGTACTGGTTTTAAAGTGAATACGGCTAAAAGATGAAAAATAAAAAAATAAGAAAATAAGAAAATAAGAAACAAGTCTGGCAATATTATCACGAAAAAAGAACTTTTTAATTATCAACCTGTAGTTTTTTTGAAAGTGGTTAAAAATAATGTCATTAAGTAAATTTCAAATTGTTTTAGCACTTTATATTTTTTACAACAAGTGTGACCGAAATCGAAAATGGCCATAAAAATGGATATTGAATAGTGTTGCAGACTTACTTACAGTTCGATGTTAGCAGTCTGCAATAAAGGGTAGAATTGGAATTTCCTGTAATAAGTCTTCAACTGAAGGTATAAAGAAGAGTTTAGTGTGAATATTATAGGGTATAAATTGAGGCTTGTGTAGACCAAAAAAGAGTAGTTACGGTTTCCCGGCATTTACTGGCATTTCAATTGTCAATATAGTGGTTTACATGAGTGAAAGCGGCTTAAATTTGGAAAATAAACACAACTGATAGTATCAAAATGGGAAAGTACTTGTTTTGTTTTTTTTCAAATGTACGAGTTATTTGACAGAAAAGACAAAGGAGTACAAATATTTCCTGATAATGAATAATTGTCTGTACTGTTTTGTTAGTTTTTTTTTTCACCACGCGCATTGCGCAAAAATTTTCAAACTATAGATAAAAACCCTTTCTCTCAATAAATCCTTTTACCTGCGTTCTCACAAGATTGAGTAGAAATACTTCACGAAACTATACGCCAAAAGAGCTGATAACGTTAGATGTGGTAAGGTAAAGTGTACTGTATTCCCCACTATTTATCTTGCTTGTGAGATGGACGGATACCGTTGGTGGAAAGAATAGGTTATCTAATCGAAAGATATTTCCGAGTACATAAGGCCCTTTGCTAATAATTGGCTGGTTCTACGTCCGGGGGCGGAGGTGGCGAGAAACAAAGCCTAGTAAATGAATACTGGAATTGAATGAAAGTTTTGTTTTCTTTTTCAATATATTCCGCTTAATGACAAAGTCAGAACGGTCCGAGAAAGGGTACATCAAGACAATGTGCAAATTTAAATTTATATAGATCGAATTTGAGCGAATTGCGAGTGCCTTATGGACATGCAATCGAAATTTAAGTATACGGGGAGGATGGGGGGGGGGGGGGGGGAAGGGGATTACACAATGACCTCATGAAAATGATAGGTTTATAATGACAAGGGTTGCAGTGCAAGAGGGAATTACATGACCTCATGAAGTCTATTGATAAGGACAATTTTAAGGGAAGGAGAGTAAATTGCAAGATTGTCAGGATGATTATGAAACAAATATGGGGGCTCGTTGAGGAGAGGGAAAATAGAGATAAGGGAGGGAAAGCGCTTTGTAGTTAAAATGGGAACAACACCAGAGGAAACCAGGGAGGGGAGGGTAAGGCAAGGGTAATTCAGGGGCGTGATGACTGGGAAGGGTCGCATCCGTTAAATGGATAGTGATATGGACATGTGTCCATATACATATGTTATTTGCCTTTGTCCTTTCATTCTCTTGCCTTATGACGGAGACGTGGATCAAGACATCGAAAAATAAGGAGTTTCCGAACGATTTCTAAAGATGGATTTTAACTAAATCTTAAACGCGCCGCACTTCAAAAAGTATAAACATTTTGCCTCTTGAAGTAATTGAAAGGAGTGAGTAGCAAAAGTTTAAATTTAAAGTATTGGGGTTCTTTTAATAGATTAAAGTAACAGGAGTGCCCAACATTATCGTAGGATTTGGTTTTTTCGAACTCAGAGCGGGAAGGACCATACATTTCATGTGTTTGCAATTCTGGTTGTAATTGATAGTGAATACGTGAATGAAGGACACAATTGTATCAGCGAAATGTGATAAGCTTCTACCACACTTTTAAATTACTACAAAGATGGTAATAACATGAACTTTGGCGTCACAATTTGCATCGCGTCCAATCCTTAAGAAACGAGGTGAAATGTGCCACTGGTAGCGATTGGTTTATTTAAGGAAATTTTACGATGACTACAAGATCCAAATTGCTCGCTCACTCAAATAGTGGAGAGAAATTGTTTTATAGTTTGCAAAGAGCAACGACAACATACATGCTTGTTATCTGCGTCTGTTAACGATGAAATTCACTTTATTCTCGTCAAAAACCTGCTTAGAAATTTGGAAAGGAATATTTTGAAACTTTTCTAACAAGAACATAGGTTGCCAAGATTTAAGGGCTAATTTTTAGAAGACATTTTAGACAACGGAGTGCTGTGAAGGCGTATAATATATACTGCAAAAATGCGAAAAACTCAACCCTTCCACGGCAGAATTTACTAAACGATAGCTAATTCTCAAGAGAAATGCACCACAAACAGAACAAACGCCCCGCTTAAGTGTGATAACTTTGCGCACCGTGTGCACCTTGCACTTGTTTTTTGCACGCACATACTTCACCTCAAGTTTACTGTGGTCCGTCTTTTGAATGATTTGTCTTCTCTGAAGTCGTTCTTGTGTCTGGAACGCAGCGTCATATTCGTCAAGATCACTTCTTCTTCCCGCAACGATAACTTGATAACCTTCTTCGGCAAAAGCCAAAAGCTGTTTGCCGGAAGGCGAAGCAGAGAGTCTCCTAACTGGGCTTCAATTTATTTCGTTTACGAAGGTCGTTGATTGGCTGGTAGGCGTAAATCAAGTGACAACAAAGTGTGCCCCATGTAACCTCATGTTTGTAACATCTACACGTGGAAAACTTCACCTATGTGCTTTAGCCGTGAAAATCAGTGCTATTGATGCTAATTTGACGTCCCTTGCAAATGCAAAGTGCATTAGGGCGTCGACCAAATTATTCTATGATTTTTCATGCAAAATTAATGCATGATTATAATGAGAAAGACTCTTTTTATCGAATCGAATTTTTTGTAATCAAATTTGTAATGACAACGCCGCAAAAAAAAAAAACGCTTTGAAAACACGTGTTGACCGTGTTGTAGGCTTCACGTGTGCTTTGATCATTTTGGTAAAAGTTCGTGCAGAAGCCAGCGTGATATTATCAAATGCACGAATTCCGTGAAAAAGATGAAATGCTCATGTAAGGCTTAGACAATGAACGCGAGTATACAATGGGATATAGTGCCTCGAGCATAGAGAGAAGGCCACGAGGGCATACTTCTATCTAATGGCTGAGTGGGTGTGACCATGTTCTGATTTGTTTTTAAATACAGAACAAGACGTTAATTTAAGTCGCTGAAACTTTCAGCTGAGACTTACGTGCAACTGCGCTGCGAAAGCAGGCGTTGCACCGTATAACTTAAAAGGTCGAAACTTGTTCAGGAACAATGCCAGATTTCTGCAAAACAAGTCGATACTTCTTCCATGGCCTTGGCGCGTAAGTTGCGGTTTCTGATTGGCTTACACGGCGTAGCGTAACAAGATTCACAAATCAAGTGAAGCTATGATCCTCGCAGTTATGAACGCAATTTCTGCACTTGCGTAAAGAAGCCTGAAAAATTCAGGACTTCAACGGGGTTTGAACCCGTGACCTCGCGATACCGGTGCGACGCTCTAACCAACTGAGCTATGAAGCCACTGACGTTAGAGCGTCGCACCGGTATCGCGAGGTCACGGCCTCTCTTAAGTTATGAAATATTGAAAACATGAAATAACAAAGCCGCTGTTACAAGTAGAAACTTTTAGCTGAACGTTGCGTGCATCGACGCTGCGAAACAAGTTTCAGGAATCATCTGCATTACACCGTGTAACACTACTTCGTAAAACTGGTCTCCCTCGGTCTTGTTTCGCTACGCTGCATAAGCCAATCAGAAACCGGCCACGACCGGCCATGTAAACATTATTGCGAGACCAGTTTCAACGTTCCCCAACGAGTTTCGACCTTTTATGGTGCACGGTGCAATGCCTGTTGTAACTTGTTTTGCACCGCCGTTGCACATAAGTTTCAGCTAAAAGTTTCAACGTGTAACAGCGGCTCAGCAAAATAATGCGGAAGCATTTTTTTTCGTTGTCATTTATTTAATTGAAGGAGCAAGGAAAAGTCGTTGCGCCTGTTCTCGGTTTTTGGTCGATTCTTAAATTTAGAAGCTGAGAAGAGGGTGGACTTGGGACACGACAATAGCACGGGGCAAGTTTATTTTTGTTGGACACTTCATTTCCTGGGTAACAACCTGTGAATTCTCGCGTCATGTCACGGACGCAGCGTCGGATGCCCGAAGCAATAGTGAATCTCTCATTAACCTCTTTTGTTTGTCAAGCAAGTTTTGTAGTGACCTATCGCCGCTGTAAACCTTTGTCTGAAGGGGTTGCTTACAAACAAAATATATTATACATATATTATTGACGACGGTCTACATACCAGATTATCAGTCAGCGGAGGGTGAAAAGTGTAAAGTGCAGGTTGCAGGTCATTGTTTTACTGTAACTGAAACAACCCAAACCTTTACAAAAATGCTAACCTTAGGATAACATTGTTTTTTTAGGCCTAATGTTAGCATTAGTAAAGTTCTGGGTTGTTTCAGCTATGGTGAAACAGTGACCTGCAACCTGCACTTTACACCCTCCAGGTTATCAGTGACTTCATGCTTTTGAAGCGAAACTCAGCCACTCAATTCTTTTTTTACTTTCATCCATTGTCTGAACCCTTTGTATGTTTGGAATTGATTTCCAGTCCATGGTCACAGTGTCCCGTCCAATACATGCTTCTCGCGCACTTCTTTTTGGATTAAACAGGCCAGGCAAAAAGGAAGATTTTGGCAAGGATCTCGTGGATATACACACCAACCATAACTCTAAAAAATTGACTATTCTAAATCAGTTTCTAGAGCTAAATATTGCTGTAGCAATAAGATAAACGAAAGTTTAGACCTAATCATTGAAATGGGCACTTAGACTTAATCTTTAAAAGGAGAGTTTAACCTAGGGGACTCGTGGTGGGTATATCCATGAGATCTTTCCCAACATTTTCTTGTTTTTTTAAGGCCCCGTCCACACGTATCCGGATATTTTTGAATGCGCAAACTCATTCTCAGCGGATTCGCCTTGCGTCCACACGTTTCTGGCGAATCCGCAACTTTTTGAACCCGCTCTCCACAGTGGAAAGTTTTGAATACACAAAGAATAGTGCTGACGTTCTTCATAAAACCTCAAATTTAGCTTTTTCACGTTGTTGTTTTGCAGACGACAGCAAAGAATTGGACAAAATTGAAAAACGCACGTGCAGGGCGAGCAAAGCTATTGTTTTTGCCCACTAAATGGCAAATTTGTGACGTTCTCGTTGCCGTCGCCGTTGTCAATGCTTAAACTCTCTATTTTCGTTGACGTTGCAAACTCAGGTCCAGTCTTTACTGCGTAAATACTCAACATGGCCGCTGAACTTCTCTTATCGCCAACCCGCAAGCCTGATGGCACCTGCTCTGAAGCCAACAGTCATAAAGGAGTCCTGGATACTAGAACGAATCCGGATAGGTGTGAACGGGCAAATTCGATTTCACCCGGTCAATTAACAGCCATGGTCAGCTGTTTCGGCCTTGCTGGGCCTTATCAGCATGGTGTAGCTAACATACCAGGCGGGTGTTTTAGGCACCCCTTTAAGTGGCTGCTCCACATGCGGCTGAAACAGCTGTCCATGGCTGCTAATTGACTGGGTGAAATGGTTGTGCGCATGCGTGATGTGTTGGCCACACCGGCTTGGTGTTAGCGTGTCATCTTGCTTCTTTTTCATAATAAATAAAACTGAAGAATTAAAGACTCGTTTTAATTGCTTTATTAAATTCCCAATTAAGACCAAATTAACTAAATATACAATGAAGGTAGTCAAATATTGTTTATTAGCACTAACATGAAAAAGTTTATTTTGTTAATTGCATACTATTGAAGACAACATATCAAATAAAAGAAACTTGTTTCTAACTTACAAGTGTATAATTACAAAGCAAACAAACTAGCAGTCTCCTTGCAAAACTTTGGAAGATCACTGACAGCGAAAAGACAAGTTGACTTCAATGAGACTTTACTGTATAACTTTAACAAACCTGGAGTGATAGAAAAACAGTAGCAAAACAGTTTTCAAATGGATGAATAATTTACAAACAACCCATAAAGGAATATTTCACAAAGGAATTCCCTGTTACACAACCGTCTAGTTGTTTTTTTTTCAGCTGAAATATTTGAGGATGAAATCTTTTGACTAACTCTGTCACTGACATTAATATAAATGCAAACTGTCATAAAATATTTTGATCTATCATTTTATAGGATACTATCTTTACTTCAATTTGAACAAAGACAAAATGAAGTGTAGTCAGAAAAACAAATGGGACTCTAATTTTCATGATTTGAATGATAAAATATTAACAGAGGCACATGACCTTGAAGGGTGTAACTTGTGACTCTTTTCCTAGGAACAAAGCTGGGGATTTTAGGACACCAATTTTATACCCAACTATGGACAAAAATAAGATCAGGGCTGGATGGGTGGGAAAATGCATGAGCTACGTTATATCCAAATAAAGAAAATTTTAAACTAAAAAAACCCCAGCTCTGAACCAGAGTGAAACGTGTCAAAGTCATGAGCTTCTGATATTAACGTGTAAAGGTACATTGAAAAATAAACTAGCTTCAAATTATGAAGCACTTGTCTAATAACTACCATGAATGCACGCTTTGCGGACCTATTGCAGTTGCGGGCAATCACTCGCTCACTCAATCATAATTCCACAACAATATGGAATTTGAACCTACAGTACCAAAATGAAAAAAAAAAATTCACTTTTCATTGATTAGTTTAAGCACTGTGTGTCCTTCCCCTCCTTAACAGTTTAAGTGCCATTAAGACTGAAACTAAGGGCCCTCTCCTCTTGTCAGAACTGGCCGGCCAGATCCATCATTTCGCAAAGAGAATGCAGCAATTTGAAGGAACAATTACATGATATTCCCTCACATTCTTCTGGAGAAATATATATCATCCTAGAACTGTGTTAATTTGAATGCATTGTAGAGGTAGTCCTTCCAAATTCCCGTCTGGCCGGTCAGTTCTGTCAAATGGAAAGCGTCCCAAGATTCCACATGTAACTGCCCAGTGAGAGAAAAAGGGCCACCTGGTCTTCACTTTTAACATAAAATTTTGTCATCAGAACTTGTTACAGCCGCAATTGTGGATTTACTAAGTGCCATTGCAATACTTCAAAAAACCATAACAGACAGCCAAGCACTGTCACTCTTCACAAATGGAACACCATCTTATCACAGGTACCACTATTGTTAAATGTACATGTATACATATCACCATGCCTATCAAGATACCATTATTCTTATATCACAATACCTATGTATATGCATTGCTTGTTCGAAGGCAAAGCTCAACAACATTTTGTTTGAGTGAAGATTTTAAGATACTAATAGACTAAACATATACATCATAGGGATCAAAATCATGACAGTGACCTTTAAAAAATAATGTAACCCTTTGACGTCCAAACCGGTCTAAACCGGCGGCTTTTACTTCGTGTAGAAGACACACATGACGTAAAATAATAGAACAAAAATCGTGAAACAATACCTAATCAGAATTCTAAATCCCTAAAGACCCCTAAAGCTTTTGTTACGTCTACACGAAGTAAAAGCCACACCGGCTAGACTTAGTATTTTACTCTGTCTAATGCCAGACGATTTTACTCATCAATGGGGAACCCCCGGGAGTCAATGGGTTAATCACTCACTGAAAATGTCCCCATTAACCCTTTGATACCCTTTGATACCCAAACTGGCCCAAACCGGCCATACTTAGCATTTTACTCTGTCTAATGCCAGACGATTTTGCTCCTCAATGAGGAACCCCCGGGAGTCAGTGGGTTAATCAATCACTGAAAATGTCCCCATTAACCCTTTGATACCCAAACTGGCCCAAACCGGCCATACTTAGCATTTTACTCTGTCTAATGCCAGACGATTTTACTCGTCCATGGGGAACCCCTGGGAGTCAATGGGTTAACTCATACACTGCATTTTTTGTGCACTTCTTCTGAGTCTAAGTTAACTTATGATTACAACAGATTTGACTAAAAATCCAATAGAAAAATAATTAGAATGAAAGCTTCTCAAAACCTTAAATTTCAAGCTGAAAATGTCTTGCAAAAAGTGCTCATCATGGCAAAATATCAGCAAGTCATATAAATTTGAAATATTGGAGAAAACGCAGGTTAACTATGTACTAGTATTAAGACTAACAACTTTCCACAGTAAAATATAAAACATATGTTCTTACCTTTGGAAGATCTCATTCAAGTCCTGTGTTCAAATGAGGTTGCCGTCTTCAGTTGCACCCTGCCCCACCTGCACTCCTGAAAACAAAGTCACCCTCTCCAGTAAGTGATTCTGAATTTACACAGTTCTCCAAGATTCCAAGCCTATAAAATGGCACGATTTGTTAGAAAAATGAAAAGATGGCTGCAATGCGTTTCAAACAGGTGCAAAGATTCATTTTAGCGAAAAAAATATTTTGGGGTTAGGGCACTTTAACAGACAATCAGCTTACAGTGTAGCATATTATTGTTCATGCCCAGAGATCAGAGAAGCTTGCTCTCTTATGTTCCATTCGTTAAAGGGGCTAGGTCACGCAATTTCAGGCAATTTCAGCACTGATCGAATGGTCATAGAATTAACTAAAATATCAAAATAACTGTTCAAAACTATAGAAGAACTCTAACAAAACACAGGGAAGCCAAGAAAGGACATGGATGGACAAAACTGGAGAAGATTGAAATGGATCGAATTTGGGTAAATTTGAAAAACGTTGGCCCACTTTTTTTCAAATTTATATCAGTCTATATCAAAATGTCATTTACAAAGCTGGAAAATCATTCTCAGTTGTTATGTGGCCGTGATTTTGCAAATGAAAGACTCTTGCTCTCCCAATTTGACGTTTAGAGCTCATAATTAACAAAATTACCTAAAATAGCATGACCTAGCCCCTTTAATACTCACTTCTGGAAACAAATGATAAAATATTTTTTTAATCCATCCACACCTAAAGCTCCACCAATTGACGCATGTGGGGAAGGGTTACAGTACTTAACCCTTTCACTTTAGTCATTCTGAATTAAAAGCAATATTATAAACATAAACACTTGAGCTCATAAACCTGAGCACAACTTCTTTAAAAATAATACCTTTGCTGATTGCATTGTTTTCAAACACGAAGCCGATGGTGTTTTTGCATAACTTATTTGTCAAAAGTAAAGCTCAAATCGGTTTAAAAAGGTCACCAGGGCAATGTTCTTAAGTTCCTTTCCAGTCAACTTGCAAAATTTGGGCTAGTTTTGAGTAAAACTAAAAATCGACCGAAATTGTCACTTACTAGGTCTATGCATCGAGCCCCTCAATTTTTTCCAAACAAGATGCCCTCATTATTGTGACATAATAAGTTACCTTGGCAATAGGAAAGCGCAGAAAAAACATTCAATATTTTGACTTAAGTTGATCATATCCCAAAACAACTAGATGACCACCATGTTTTATTGCTGGAAAGTGATCATAAAAGCAAGATGACATTTTTTAACAAATTATGTGGAGCAGAGTCAGAGCCATCTTAACAAAATCATAGACTTAAGGTGGCTTAACACTTTGCAGAAAGTTGCATCTTGGGTGCTGCTGACCACTTTTCAAGCAATAAAAATGGAGGGTCAGCAAATTTGTTTTTGAGATATATGCAACTTGTGACAAAATAAAGGGTGCTTTTACAGGGCTTTCCCCATTGCCACTGTGACTCATTACATCACAATAACGACTGCATCTTGTCCATCAAAATGATGGTATTTCAAATGGTACCACAACATTGCTAATACATGATACAGTTTTGTTGTGCCATTCCTTCTAATACAAATGTTGCTCGAAAGCGTTAAAACTGGTTTGAGTCACCTTTAAGACATCAAAAGAGTAATGAAACAGTAACTTTTGATGAACAGGGGGAAACCAGTGTACCATTAGATAGAAACCTCTCAGTTCAAATACCAATCAAACTCAACCCACAGTCATAAAGCATGTACAGGGATGAAACCCTCTAGAGATACATTAGCGGAAGACCAATGCTGTCACCACTGCATGGTAAAACTCATTGATCAAACTCATAGGCTTATCCAAACTACTTAGCATTATGAAAAGGTCTATGATTTGAAAGTAATTTCAGTGGCATGTTACCTTGCTTGCTTGAATGCATCATAATTATGCATATACCAAGCCGCTTACTGCGCTTCATCAGTTGTTCTGTGAACTGGCAGAAAATATAATATTTAATTTATAAAGCACCAAAATCATAAAGATTCTAAGGCACTTTAAAATACATAATTAAACTCAATATATCACTAAGAATTAATGAGAAAATTATCATAAACTATATGCTAACTTTGATTAAAAATAGTAACATTTGGACTTGACTTTTCGAGAGGCAGTTTGTTCCAGAGTAATGGTCCAATATATACAAAGGCCCAATCACTAACGATCTTATAATTTCTGGGCATAGTAAGACGTCCCTGGTCACAAGAGCATCTACGTGATAAGCTTAAATGGAATGGTGTAACAGCAGTCCTTTAATATGTTCTAGGGCTTTATTGTTAACAGCTTTGTAGACTAAAAGCAGGAGTTTAAACTGAATACGATAAACAACTGGAAGCCACTGTACCGTACATGTACTAGGTGAAATATGGCATATGAAGAGCAATCAAACTTAATTTAAGTAGGGTGTGTGGAAAACCCGAATAGCGAATAGCGAATAGCGAATAGTCGCGAATAGCGAACAGCGAATAGTCACGAATAGTACGAATACTGCGAATAGTCGCGAATAGTCGCGAATAGTAACAAATAGTGGCAAATAAGGGTGGAGGGCGGGGGGGGGGGATTGTGACGAAATGACGAAAATTTGGTACCCAGTACTTCCTGGTCAACCGCGCAGCAACGTTGGATGGGATTTTCCTGCTAAAAAAGCAGAGATGTGTCGGCGAAGGACAGCTTGAGCCCTGACAAGAAAAGGTAGTAAATGCACTGAAATCCTGTTGCTTATTTGGATAATTAATTAACGCAACGGTTATCAGAGGAGCTCGTTTGTCTCTTTAATCACAAACCACTTGCCTCACATTTTGATTTTATTCCTTTTTACAGAACGTGTCTCGCCGGATCGGACAGCACAGATGAGGATGATGAAATTTATGTTCGGGCGCCACTGTGCGAGGAGATGATCATGAGCTTGATGTATTAATGAAAGTGATTTATATTTTTGTATTTTTGACGTTTGTTCTTCTTTAGAGTGTTTGTAAAAGCCTGCACGAAACTCCCTTTCGACGACAGGTGAGCATATTATTTGCTTTGATTACGAGATTGTTCAGCATAAGGCGGTGACTATTGAAGACTATTCGTCACTATTCGCGACTATTCGTCACTATTCGCCACTATTCGCACTGTTCGTACTGTTCGCTATTCGCGACTATTCACTATTCGGGTTTTCCAGACACCCATTTAAGTATCCCAAAACTTAATGGAGCACCTGCGTTAAAGACTTTCTGAAGATGATAAGTTTGGTATTTAGGAATGCCAAAGAGAAGAGAGTTGCATGTGAAGTCACTAATGCATGAACAATAGTTTTTGTTAACTCAAGACTCAAATTTCTAATTTTCTAATTTTTCTAAATGTGATGGCACCATGAGAACAGCTAGAGGTGACAAATTGAATATTTAACGAACTACAGTTCCAACATGATGAAATAATAATTGGGTAATCACATCATGAACAGCAAGCTTCCTGGCTTGAACACACTTTCCAGCATGAGATCCTTGGTGTACCTTAGAATACCCAGAGCTTTAAGGAAACGCAGAGAACTATAATCCAAATGACTCCAACCAAATACTGCAGGCCTACGTTGTTCAAAAGACAGATAACACTATCCAGCGGATAAACACTAGCAAAACCAATTGAGTTATCCAGTGGATAGTGATTTATCCGGTGGATAGGGCTATCCTTCCTTCGAACAACTGGGACCAGGTCTTTTAATTTTCTATGGGTGATGGGTAACTGGTGGTGGATGACGGGTGACAGGTAATGGGTGACGGGTGTCAGGAAATGGGTAACTGGTGACAAGAACTGCCAGGCTAATGGGCATTGGGTTAAGCAATTACTTCTTTTACAGAATGCGTGAAAATTGAAACGCCAAAAAAAAAAAATTTTAACGCCATTTAATATGAATAAGATCTATAGCTTATTTCCACTTCCAAATTTCTCCAGGTGCTGCCATCATGAATAATTACAAGTATTAAAGTTGCCCTACTTTCATGACACAAACTTCATTAAGGCAAGCATGACAAATTTGTCACAGTCATTCAAGATGGTGGCATTGAACGATTGCCCGCCAAAATACACCTGCACTGCAGGCTGAGATGTTAACCCCCTCCCACTTTCCCCCTTGTTCACTTACCAATACTCCTTCCAAAGTTCAAATATAGACTGGGCATGAGTTTGTTGATATTAATCCAACTTTTCAAAAGTGCATAATCACAAAAAACATCATCAAAGTAAGCATTGTTTGTTTGATTTAAGTGCATCTAACTGGATTCTAAAATGTGGAAAAAGTAATTATTGATACTGTGTGGGACCTGATGTACATTCTGTGAGGTTATCTGTCACCCATCACCGATTACCTGTCACCCGCTAACCATCACCTGTAGAAAAGACCTGCTGGACCAAATACCTGAAAGCACAGAGGATCAGATCACGAGCAGGATTCTACTTGATGAGCTTGAGTTGATCGATGATCAGTAAATGAAACAACATCAGTGGGCAAATCAGTTCGACTTCACGTTTGTTGAGCAATCGGAAAAGGATTACATTTAATATCCTGACACATTGTAAGGTCAATGAGCAGCAGCAAGAGGCAAACATATTGGTAGCCATGTTTCTGCCAGGACAGGATCCGTTGGTGATGGGATCCAAAACAATATAGCCATCAAAACTTAGAATTAGGGCAGAAGCACAACAGAAGCTGACTTCAAAGTGTCACCTTGGTGCGACCAAAGACACTGCAAAAGTTACACCTATATGGCTAGAGCCTCAAATTGGCTAATGTAATCCTAAATACTCATTCCACTTCTCACTCTACAGTGTATTTCTTTACTTTCAGTCTTCAATAAACTCCTTGAAAAAGTAATGTGTGAAAGGGTATTGAACTCCTTCTGTAACAAACAATAAGTTTGGCTTTTGTGCTAGACAATCAACTGAACATGCAATTTCAGGTATTATTGAAAGATTCAAAATGCAAATTGATGCACAAAAGTTCTCATGAGGGATGCTTTAGACTTCAGTAATGCTTTCAAGAAAGTGAACCAAGATATATTCATTAAAAACCTTGAATATACTAAGGACTGGTTTATCTCCCATCCTTGTAATAGACAGTAGTAAACTGTAACTATAAATAAAGTACTGTAACCTGTTAGTACACTGTAGTCCTTTGTTTACTTCTTGTGGAATTTCGTAGGGTAAATTTATTTGTTTGCTGATGATGCAAACCTATATAGAATAGGTATATACTGACAAAATGTAACACAGCATCATTCACTTCTGAATTATCTGCCTCTTCTCCAATAAACTCTCATGCACTTAATATAAACTCACAATATGATGAGCATTCAAGTCCCTCATTTAAGTGTCTCCTTCCTTGCAGTGTGTAATCTTCTAAATTCTAATTCTGTTTAAATAGCCCACTGCAGTAAATTAAAAGTTCTTGGAGCATCTCCAGTGTATCTTTAAGATACACTGTGTTGACTGCCACAGACATGATGATGATATCATGTGATGTGTACAACCAAATGCGTCCACTGGCATGGCAAGGAATAAACTAAAGCTTGAAGTGCATCATGACAGATTTTCCATTATTTACTCAATCAAAACATTGTGGTTCATGAAATAAAAACAACCACAAAATTCCATACCAATTTTCATTTTGTGCCCTTTAGCCTTTTAAAATCGAATTTTCACTTCCGGTGGGGTACAAAACTGCACTGGGCAAGTAGACTGCGAATAGCAGACCAGTGATGTCAAAGATGAGAAATTATGTACAAAGCACAAGTCAGGAGTGTCATGGAATATGCAGAGCAGTGTTCAAAAGACCTTTACGACATGCTCCCTCTACCTATCATAAGACATCCGGTCACAAGATCAAGCACTTCAG
Organism: Montipora capitata; assembly: GCA_949126865.1. Taxonomy (NCBI): domain Eukaryota; kingdom Metazoa; phylum Cnidaria; class Anthozoa; order Scleractinia; family Acroporidae; genus Montipora; species Montipora capitata. The sequence continues at coordinate 3,741,219 of OX421454.1, read as the reverse complement.
TGCCAGACCATACCCTCACCTTACCTGATGCCAAGACGCATACACTTGACAGGTGTTACTAAACACAGGAACGGAACGGAATATACTGGAATAAGCCGGAATGAGGCAGAATGACACCGGAATGAACAAGAATGGTACCGGAATATACCGAAACAAGCCGGAATGACACCGGAACGAGGCCGAATGACACACAAATAATTAACAATTATTCCATGAGGCGCGTTGGATATGAGATGATAGATAGCCAACGAGGCGTGTAGCGCAGAGTTGGCTATAATCATCTCATATCCAACAAGCACGAGTGGAATAATTGTTTTATTAAAAACGGCCCCTAAATATAGAAACTAGACTACAATAAAAAAGGCCCAAAAAAACACGTGTATGCTTGCCGTGTTTGTAGATCATGGTATAATGGCTCATAACCCAAGATGGTTTAGCCAATCAAAACTCTCGAATTGCATTATCCAATGATCCAGTTTTTAATAAAGGGGAATATGCCGGAATAAACCGCAATATGCCTGATCAAGGTGGAATGACTCTCTAATAAAACTGAATGACACCAGAATGAGACGGTTTAAACAAGAATGGTACAGAATATACCGGAACGAGGCGGAATGACAAAAGAATAAGGCAGAATAACCAGAAAGACACCAGAATCAAGCTGATTAGCGTGGACCGGAATGACAAGGAACAAAAAGTAATTTTTATCATTCTAGACTATGAATGAGTAAGTGTTGCAGAATAGAGAGACTGACAAAAAAAAAACAGTTTACATTAAAGGGGAAATAACAAGGCTTGCAGAACGAGTCACGATATGTTCTCACAATTCTTCATGTAAATATATTATCAACAATCAATCTTTTCTTCTGTGCCTCTGACTTCTTTCTTCAAACAAGGAAACACAGCGTTCAGGTTCAATGGCATTATTGCCAACAATTGGGAAGAGAAAAAGAGTCTTCTGGCCGTTTGCGCGAATATATTTCCGTATATCTCCATTACGTGTGGGTCGTGGGAAGCAGGCAAGCAGCAACGGTAATTAGTTTGTGGTTCCCTGAACTTCATTGTGATTGATCAATACACAATTTACCTGTCAGAATGAAATAAAAATGTTCACGGGTTTTCTGACTTGCACAGTGAAAGCCGCCTCCGAAATCCATAGACAAAAACAAATTATTAGAATAACATTGTTTCTCTTGCTATTGTATTTGTTCACGAAAAAATGTTACTTCCACAACAAATAATTATTCATTTAGCGATACCTGTCAAATTTTTCTCGTGATCGAAGTGTTCCAAGTGTTACATTTGTACAAAAGGCAAAAACACATGCAATTCCCTTATGGAATCATGTGACACAACAAAAGCTGACTGAAACAACTGAAAATCGGTCAGCGCTAACTAAAACACCAAATTTTGGCATTTTCAGGTTCATTCCGGTATATTGCACTTAATTTGGGTGTCATTCCGGCTCGTTACGGTATATTCCGGTACCATTCTTCTTCATTTTGTTTCATTCTGGTGTTATTCTGCCTCATTCCGGCATATTCCCGTTTATTTCGGTGTATTCCGTTTTGTTCCGTTCCTGTGTTTAGTAACGCCCACTACGAACCTCGCCTTCCAGATCTCACCACATTGAAGATCAAGACGAAACACACGAAAGGTGAGCACTAGCCTGTGTGGCAGGCGTTTGCAGGGGAAGGAGAAGCAAAAGGGAGAATGGCGGGAGAACAAGGAGGGCATGCGTGAAAAAACCCCCTAATTAATATGCATACATAAGGCAGCTGCAAAATCTCTAATTGTCAGATGGCATCCAATCAAAAACATTCATAGGAAAATAGCGCCACACAGGAATGTTGTTTAATGCACCATTAATTCCAAAAACTTTCATGGCAGAGTAGTGCATAACCAATTGAAAACACTGTTTCCCGAAAAAGGAGCAATCTTTCAACGACACCTGTAGAGTTTGTGAAAGGAGTTAACTGGTGGAATATGTCTCAACAAAATGCTGTTTGAATTTGTTCAGACCATCACTGAAAAAGAAATCGTTCAGTGTTGTATGGGCACTGAACGACCAACAAATGTGGCTGGAATCCATAAAAAAATTTCGAAAATTCTTCACAACTTGTTTGCAACGTGTGTGTAAGGAAAATTAAAAACTGTTACGATAAACTCGAATTTCTATCCAAACGCTTTGAATCAGATCAAAAAGGCAACGTTGGTGGCGAGTTTGAGATTGTTTACGTGAGGTCGAAAACAGAGTGACGTTTAATTCAACCACAATAGGTTGGTGGAGATCGACACAAATTTAATTCTAGCTAGCCAATCACAATTTTTACGAGTAGAATATGAACGTAAAAAATTGAAAAAACAATAGTGTCCTCCCCTTCTTTCAAGCACCCCCTCCTCGTCCTCCTGCCATTCTCCCTTTCCCTTCTCCTGCCCCTTCGAACGCCTGCCACACACGCTAGTGCGCACCTTTCCCATGTTTTGTCTTGATCTTCAATGCAGCGAGGTCTGGAAGGCAAGGTTCGTAGTTGTTTACTTTAACATTTTATACCAATAAATAAGGTGAATTTCTTTTGTCTTTTGCTTTTCTTTTCTGGACTCCTTTCATCCATGGCTCCAGTGAGAACTCTGTTCCCACGCCACCAAGGAACAAAAGGAGTCTCAATGTCAATCAGTCTCGTAACTTGAGCCACTAAAAACAAGAGTATGAACTTTGTAGTCACAACAATATCTGTAAAAATCAATTTTGCAGATTAAAGTGTGTAATTCAACATTCAACTTCTTTAGCTGAAATAAAAGAACTGGATATCATGGACCTTTCTTGATGTTATTGCGGTTTCCACGCCATGCCACCAAGGGACAAGGAGGAGTCTCAAATGAATGTCAATCATTCTCATAAC
>OX421454.1:3710816-3723316 GCA_949126865.1 Montipora capitata | reverse complement strand
ATTAGGAAGTTAACGACGATCCGTGCATTTTAAGATCATGGTATTGATGATGATGTTGATGATGATCTCTCATTGTATTAGAAAGATGGACGATGATGATGAAGATGACTTTTTAAGGGATCGATACTTACCGACAAAGCGGCCTCCAATGCAGTTACCACGGTGATGACTGTGTATAGCGAAATAATGGAAATGCGCCGACTCGGACATCCAGATGAATCATCCCAACTGAATTGCGAATCATGGCGGAAAAAATAAACGAACGCAACGAACGACGGAACGTATAATCAGTATGGTGTCTCCCAAAATTAAATCATAGACGATCGGCTCTTGCGTTTACCTGCATGTCTTGATTGCGATGAAACTGAATTTGGTAGTTTATCACCATCCGATTACCTGTAAGGGAAACATATGATAATGGTGTCTGTAATGATAATGACGATGACGATGACGATAATGATGATAATGATAATGAGTAAACATAATCATGAACGATTATTATGATAAGCATGTTGAAGGTGATAACTTTCTCAGTGAGATAAAAAGCGTAATGATAGCGAGTGTGGAAATATGATCATTGAGAATCTGTGTCCCAAGAGAAATTACGGACAGTGCTCCTTCATAAAGAAATGGATTGTTTGCGTGCAGGTGTTCAAAAGAGAGTGCCGGGAAATAGGCAGATATTGAAATCAGTGGAGAAAGGCAAGCTCAAGCAATCAGGTGTAAAGGAAAGGCTCATCAAGAGACTGTAAATGCGAAAAACTACCGCTCATTAGAGCTGAAAAAGGTATATGGAGATGGTGTGGAAATGAAGAACAGAGAAACCTTAAATAGGGCTGTGGAGCACTCCGTATGTTAGACAGTCTTCTCGGAAAAGCGTTTGGGTCGTTAACGATAAGGGGTTAGAGGAAACGAAACAGAAACAGGTTGAATGAATCTAGACCACATATAAAACGCTTTCCGAAGGTCATAGTAGTTAGGAAAAGGAAATAAGGGCTGAAGTGTACAAAAAAGGTGACTCAAAAGAGAAAAGGAAAAGAGAAAAGGGGAAAGGAAAAATTAAACAGAGAAAATTTAAGAGTCATCTCCTTTCTTGATGCCTACAACTGAGGGATGAATACCAGCAAAAAGGAGGTAAGAGGTAAAACTCAGAACAGAACCATAACGCTGGCAAGGGTTAGTGTGGGAGGGCTCAAGGAGTGTGGAAAAAAACTAAAAAACAAGATGCTTCGAAAAGGAAATTAGGGATGGAGTGTACAAAAAGAAAACTCGAACATAAAAGAGGAAAGGAAAAACATAGAAAATATAGAAGTCGTCTCCTTTTTGGTTCCACAACTCAGGGATGACTACCAGCAAAAAGGGAGTAAGAAATGAAACTCAGTATACAGAAGCATAACGCTGACGAGGGTTAATCTGGGAAGGCTCAAGAATTGGAAAAAGAATATAAAACGAGGATGCATCGAGATGTTTGATCAATCATTTATAAGCGAGTAGAGAAAGAGCACTGAATTCAAAAGGATCAAATTGCAGCATCCCAACACGGAAAAAGGCAACATCAACCGCCCAAACTCCGTGACAACCGTTGAACATCCAAGGGAAGGATATTTCATGCCTGGATTGGCTCACAGAGGGCAGTACAAACAACCAATCAACGATGGACCCTAACCCTACAAACAATAGAGCTGGGTCCTAAAGGGATCCAATGAAATTAGAGGTTGTAAAGAGCTGCGTCCTATCTCGGGGGGTGGCAGTAGTACACGAGGTTCGGTTTCCTCTCGTCCTCCTTGTGTGGACTGGTAACTTTGATCTTCTAACTTCGTGCTCTTCTCAGGTATTTTCTTCAACTGAAATTTCCGCTGTATTTTGCAAATTGGTCACTTAATTTCTTGGGATCTTTGGACGATTGCGCCAGACGACGTTTTTTTTTTCGAAACTTGGCTTGCTTTAAACACAGCTTTCTTCTGATTTCCACCCTTATTATTTTTGTCTTGATCTTCTCTTAACTGCAACCATATCTGCATCTTATTTCGCCCATCCTTTTTATCGATCAGAGATGAAATAACAAACAGTTCGCCGCGGCTGCAATCTCTTCAGTCTTCATTTCCATCCTTGCTGGCATAAATTTCTTCTCTTTGGTCTTCGCCAGTCGGAGCCTTGATTGAACTTGCGATAAATCTTTTATCCACTGTTTTAAATAATTAACGTAAGAAAATGAACTGACAGTGGGCGACCAGCCCATGGAACAGCTAGTGTTGCATGAGCCCCCGCACCAAATCCTAATTAAACTGAAGCCTACTTTAAGTTACATTGATTATCTTAAACTTTTGATCTCCAATTGTATTCGCACTAGGCACGTTTACTTCCCTGTGTCTGCCGACGTTATCTTGATATTTTTCTTCCTGTTTCCAACCTTCTTGATTTCAATAATCCTGATGACGCTTACTTGTCCTTTGACTGAGGTACTGTTTGTACTGTTTTCTGAATTCTTAAGTTCACTGTTTTTCGCGTTCCGCTTTCTGAATTCTCGAGTTCACTGCTTTTCGCGGGGGTTTGTTAAGTCCTGTCTTTTATTTGACTTCTCATTTTCCTTTGTTCTTTAATCTTCTTTAGCGCATTCCTCTCATTTTTGAATTCTTGCAGTTTTTTCTTCTCTTTTTTCTGTGACTTAGCTAAAGGAGCCGCAAGTAAAATTAAAGTATTGAAGACGAATAGGAAAAAGACAACACAAAAGGACTTTATAGTGGTGGATTCTGGCAATTTCGTCTGAAATCAAGAAAGAATTATTGAAAAAAGGCTTGTTTAAATGCCAACGAGAACAAAAGCAAGAGAATTGGACCAACAGCAACACGATAGAAAGAAATTTCTCAAACTCCCGCGCTCTATATTTTGTGAAAACATTGATGAACTCACTGCACAACCTGGAAAAAGACCGCATGACCATGAGCAAAGGAAAAAGGAGAGAAATTTGGGGAAGTTTAGTGAGTTTGTTCGTCCATTCTTCCTTCTTCTTTCCTCTTCCTTGTCCCGAATGTCGAGTCGCCTCCTCCTCCCTTTGTGATAGCGACATTTTTATTCCGAGGTATCCACTGTCATCTTCTCAGCGTTTTTCTTTGTCTTAAAATCTTCTTTTTTTCTGTCTCTTTGGTTTTGCAAACAAAGACTTAAAGCAAAAAGTATCTTCAGTCTAGGTGTGTAAGAACGCACCATGACCAAAACTAAGAAAGCATAGAAAACTCCTTGAGCCCCTTAGAAGATACATATAAGAGAGCAGGTAAAGAGAAAAAAATGAAAGAGCTACCCCGCCAACCACTTTTGGATCTTCCTTGTCTGACTTCGCTTTTCTTTGTTCTTCTTTGCTTTTTCTCGCCCTTTCTTCTTCGTCTTTTTACCTCAAGTTATACTTCCTTTATTTTCGTCCCACACTGTTTGTTTTCTCAAACTTCGCGATTCATACTATTTCTTTCTTCTCTCCACGGTTTTTTCGTTCGTCTTCATTGCTCTTAATTCTACTTTCGTCTTCTGAGTCTAATATAGTTCTTCTATTTGTCGATCACTTTACTTCATCGCTTTTGTTCATGATTTTTCAGTTTTCTTTTATCGCTGTTCTTCGATGTTTTTCTCTTTTTATGCCGGTATTTTTCTCGTTTTCTTGGGTTCGTTCTTCAAGTTTCCTCCACGGGTCACTTCAATCGACCTTTTTCAGTTTGAGCCGCTTTTTCCCCATTGATTTCATGTTTACTTTAACTTCAACTCTCGTCTGTCATGCGTATTTTTTTCATTTCTCACCATTCAATGGCTTCTTCTCATCAGGGACATCTTCGGCGATTTATTTAACACTATCATTACAAATCTCTGTCCTTACTGAACGCGCGCGACCAGTTCACGGGATGCTAGTCATCCCGAAAACTCCCGCACCGCTTGATAGAGAGAGTCGAAATTCTTAGACAAGCTTTTTCAGTTACTACGTATTAAGTTAGTTTGTTTAACTTTATTTCTATTTTATATCAAGAACATAACGCACGCGACCAGCCCATTTGACAAACATCAATTGAGCTCCCGCGTCGCTTCAGAACTACAATTAAAGTTAAAGTTTACCCACCCCTCCCACCCAAAATACCCACCCAGGGGGAAAAAGAAAGCGGCTTAGACAAAATAAACAAACAATTTTGCTATCAGTATTAAGCTACTTTTATCATTATCGCTGAAAAATTGTTTTCAAAGACATAGTCAAAAACTTAAAGAAACTATCAGCCTAATATAAAAAAAATTAAAAGAAGCTATGAGCCTACAACACCGAACTGAACCATGACTGAACTAAAACATCGGTAGTGAAAAAGTCATCACACAAAGCTGAGAAAAGCAAATGAAAATGTCCGGTATCGAAAAAATGGCACCGACGAAGGCTATAAGCCACGTACACCAGATGAAATAAATACGTCAATCCATGAAGAAAAAGACGATTATATGTGAATCTCGTGAAAAAAAGGAGTTGCGCATCCGTGAAAAACTGACAAATCGCTATGCTCCACGCAAAAAGCCCGTCGATCCATGAAGAAAAAGATGACTTGATACGCACTTCGCAAAAAAAGATCCGTCGATCCAAGGACGAAAAGATGGCTCGGTGATGTGTTCAACTTGAACTCGCGGAAAAAAATCGTCGATCGGTGAAAAAATGTCACAGTTATAAGACACGGTGCGTGAATTCAGCATCGTAATGAGTAAGACAGTAAACTTAGCTCAGAGATGGCTGAGTTTACACCGAGCAAGTTAAGCTCGTTTCCAGGTCTCTACTTTTATCAAGAGAGAGCCTGGGTTTGAGTTCCTCTATTTACTTAGTAATAGCAAGAAAAGAGTTCTGGCTATTAGAAGTATTTCTGCTTAAACGCTGAAGAACAAGAAAATTAATTAAGCACTTACCGTGGACTTCAAGCGGATGCAGATGTTGAACTACTCAATTACCATTCAGTAAATAAATCTATTACACCCAGTTATGTCTCAACACTTAGTTTTCAAACCAACTGGGAAAACGGCTGAATTTTACCAATTGGTTTGAGTGTACAGCGTTTAAGCGTGACGTACCTGAATGGACCGAGGCTAGCTCGCCCCAGTGGCAGAGCAAGTTCTGTCACTAAGCTGAGCCATGAGAAAGCGACATTGTACGACGCTGTAGCGGAAGTAATGTTTAAGTAAAACTGATGCTTAAAATGCAAACAAAAAATCAACGGAAACCTAAATAAACAGAAAGGGTCAAAATCCGTCGAATAACCGGAGTCAATATCCATTGATGACCAAAGCTGACAAAAAAACGAGCCGGAAAAATTTCGAGAAAGACGCCTCAGGTCCATTCAGTGTTCAGTTAATTACCCCCCCTTAAACTATCCCATCCCCAAAATAATAAACGAAGGTAAAATGGGTACGATACCAAGACCATACAGGTCTTCGACGGGAGGTGGCTGTTGGAATTCGTTGTCATAGTTCATTGAAGCTTGGAGAGAAGATGTACCAGGCCATACAAGTCATCCAGATGTGAAGGGGGGGGTGAATCAAATGGCTCTATTTTCCTGGGGCAGAAAAAAAACTTCAGTAAACACATGGGCAGCTTTAAAAATGATCTTGTCCTTGGAGTAAAAAAAAACTAGACCGCAAGGGAAGAGCCGATTTAAATGCCTTTTCAATCAGTGATCGCTTCCGGGAATTCTACTTTTCAATAAAACCTGGATCTAAAAACAACTTTTTGATTTGTGATTTACATGCAAAACAAAAACATAAGGCTTTTTTGTCGATCTCACTTGAGTTTAAAAAAGCTGAAATATGTGTCAATTTTTAAGATAAAGTGGACCTTTTTTTTCAAATTTCTCTCTAATGTTGCTGAAGTCAATTTTCGCAAGTTAGCTCTTTATTTCCCTTTTTGCGAAAACGTCCCTGACGAGAAATTTCTCGACTATTTTCAGCTTTTGCCTGTTTCAGTCAAAATAGAAAAATGTCGACTTTTTTCCGCTTCCTCTGTTTGACCTCCTCGATCGACAGCTGTCAAAAAATGGCACGAAACTCAGAACAAAACGTTGTTGTCTTCTGTGCTTCTGTGGAGGTGAAGATGGTGAACTGCGTCAAGATTAAAATGTATGAAAAGGTGATGAGGTTTAAGCCTTCCACTTTAACGGTGGGAAACCTTGCTATGATTTTCAAACTTGATGTAAATCAAGGAATTTATATTTGTAAAGATGAAGTAGAGATAATAATACCAACAGAAACGGGTCTTTTAACATGGAAGATTATGACAAGACTTACTTTGCGAATGGTGAGCCAAGTCAACCAACACTGCCCGCGTCCTCGAGGAGCTCTGCCTAACTACTTTCGCCGAGTAATTAATTACCTGGGAATCCCATCGTCTTACCAGAGAACAGAGCCACTAAAAATAAATCTGAACCCTTCCCCCTGGCCAGATGCCCAGCGCACAAACTTTAAAGCGTCCGAGTTTTAGCTCAATTGAAGGGGAAGGTTTGAAAGGTTTGAAAATCATTTCAAGGTTTCCCACCTTTTAAGTCAAAGACTTAAGTCCCATCACCTTTTCATTCATCTTAATCTTGACACGGTTCGCCATCTTCACCTCCACAGAAGCAATAGGAGGCTAGTTTCGCGCCATTTTTTGACAGCTGTCTCAATCGAGGAAGTCAAACAGAGAAAGTGGAAAAAAGTCGGCATTTTTCTATTTTGACTGAAACAGGCAAAAGCTGAAAATACTCGAGAAATGTCTCGTCAGTGACTTTTTCGCAAAAAGGGAAATAAAGCGATAACACGAGAAAATTGACTTCAGCAACATCCGAGGGAAATCCTAAAACAAGTCCACTTTCTCTGAAAAAGGTGGCAGTTGTTTCAGGTATTTTAACTCAAGTGAGATCGGCCTAAAAGCTTCAATATTTTTCGTTTTGCGTGTAGTTTACAAATCAAAAGGGTGATTTTTATGGAGTTTTGCATTTTCTAGATCCAAGTTTTATTGAACTGAAGTAGAATTGCCGGAAGCGATCACTGATTCTTTTCATCAGTTATTTTTAAACTGTTTTATTTTCGAGAGAGGAGGAAACCTAACGAAATTCTTTTCAAGAGGAATGGTGCAATAAAATGCTGTTTGAATTATTTGCGAGAAATAAGTAATGGTAATAGACTCTATGCAAAAATGGCTGCCTTTAAATTATTCTTTTGTTCATATTCAAAATAGCCCAACTAACCTCGTTCGGGATAACAAATTCTTTAGAATTTTTGTCTCAAAAGGCAGCCATTTTTGCATAGGCTCTATAGGACTGAGGAGTCCAATTCGGTCTGTAAACAAAATTGGACGACCGCGCAACGGGAGTCTGATTTTTTTATCACGAGTCGACACGAAGTCCTCTTACCAATTAATCATAAAAATTACAATTTCCGAGAAAGAAAAAAAGAGCCAAGTTATGAAAGAAAGGGAAAATTTGCATTAAACGAGTGACAAAAGAGGCGTAAATTGCTCTGAAAGAAAGCCCCAATTTAGGACTCTGTTCACTGTTTCTATGGTGATTGAAACCAAGGTTGTGATTGGTTGATTTAAACTAAAACTTTGAATGTGATTGGCTTATTGAACTGTCCGATAACAACTTGGCAAGTAAATTGGTGCAAAATAGGAGTTTTTTAAACCAATCACAATCGAGGAAATTGTAATTTTTATGATTAAGGACGGTGCCTAGTTGCGCATACGTTCTGCGCATCTCAAGATACTCAGGTTTCCAATGGGTTGTGCTCAGTAATACGGGAATATTTTTGCGCGCTTTAAAACTATGTGGAGAAAGCTGAACTTGGCAAGTGTTCTTGGTATCCAAAAAGAAAATTGGGGGTAACCATGCATTTTTCAGCAATAATTAGGCTTTAATTTGGAAAACAACGCCATACAGTACTTTGTATTTTAAAGCTTTTTTAAAAATATTGTTGATCAATTGTCTTTGAAAAATGCGTGGTTACCCATAATTTTCTTTTTGGATTTCAATAACACTTGTTAAAATCTGCTTGTCGCGCATGTTCATACACCGCACCAGTGATAATAATTCTTTTGAATTAGTAGGAACCGTCCTGAAGCTGAGAATAGTGAGGTTGAAAATAGCCGTAAAAGACTCGTGAGAGTTCTAATTTTAAGTGAGTGACCTGAGTGAGCAATCCAATTGCTCTACTCCTCTCAAATTAAGGCGGCGAAATACGAGATACAAAAACCCTCAACTTGTCGCGCAACATTGTTTCGTTGCAAGTTTTTGGTGGATGTTTCGCGTTTTTACCTTGCATGATCAACTTCACAAATGTTTTTGTTGCGGGTTGAAGAAATGCAGCTCGCTGATTGGTTGATTTGCTAGTACATGAGCACATTTGTTGCGCGACAAATTGTGAGCTTGATGAAAAACGAGCAACAAAGCCAAAATTTGTTTCTCAGAGTAGACCCGCGCTCTACTTTTCGCAACAACTTTCTTCAACCCTCAACAAAGGTTTTTGTTGCGCGACAAGATGATCATGCAAGGTGAAAAACGGGAAACATCGACCCAAACTTGCAACGAAACAATGTTGACGCGCAAAGTTGAGGGTTTTTGTATCTCGTATTTTAATAGCCGCCTTTAGGAAAACAAGCAATATTAATCAATAAATTAATCCGCTACCCTGGGTGCTAGAGGTAATTTTTTCCATTGGAGGAGGGAAATGTGTACGCGGCGAAGCTGCGGTAACAAGGGGTGAAGCGCCGAGAGGAAAAAAATAAGAGCATTTTTTTTTTCGTCCTCGACAGTTGTTTTGGAATGTCTGAGCGTTCTCTCCGACCTTGCAAAAAAAATGGCTATGGCACCCAGGGTAATTTAACGCGTCATAGAATAAATGTACAATTACCTAAGTCGATTGATCATTGTGAAGACGTAGTGAAAACAAAAGGAACTGAAGTTTTTACGCCCCTTGATGTGATTTAACTGTGTCGGTTATTCAGTCTAAACAATAATCAGAAAACAACAGCTCATGAGTTCTTGACTGATAAGATCTTTTCGGGATTAAAAATGAGCTCCCTTCAATTTGCAAGCTGACGTCAGTTTTGCATCAAGGAAATGGTGCAACAGTTCCTTCAACCAGCAAATAAAGACGTGGCCAACTCCGGCTTCCAGCTTCAATACAAGTGAAAGAAAGAACCCCGCAAAAGTAATCTTGTTCCAGGATTCAAAAATGTAAAAACAAATTATTCCCACTTAGCAAAGTTTTTGGAAAATAAATTTTTCCTTCGAGTACACGCCGTACCGGAAAAAGCGGGAAAACTCTGACAAACGAGTTGCTCAAGTTCTCATCTAACTTTATTTCTCCAAAGACAAATAAACGCTCAGAAAATTCTTCTGAAACTACTTGAAAGTTAACATTAAACTTTAAATTTTTGAAGATGGAGTATTTTGTTTCTTTTAAATGCAACACATTGAAAAAATGTTCACGGATCACTTAATTAGACACAGAGCAAGAACATCTAAATTTTGCCAACGCCGGGTCAGATTTAAAATATCACAGAAGCGTAAAAATATGCTTACAGTCAATTCAATTAATTGAAAGCAATCTTACCTCGGCTTCATAGCTGCAAAACGTTTAGAAAACGGCCAGTTTGCCATTAAACAAGCGACTGTCCACGCGAAGAGTTGCTGTTATTTTTCTTTGTCTTGCCACAAAAGCTGGCCTTGTTTTTGTAACTTTTAACGCCTTATTGTACCATGGGTTGTTGTCCGTGGTGAGAAGGCTTTCCACTGGTTAAAATAATAACAATAACAATGAGGCTTTGACTCAGGTAGCATGAATTTAATAAAAGGTACAGCAAGCAATAACGCACTCAGCGGCCTCCAACACGTGCAAAATTTTGTCCAGAATTTCTTACCTTGAAGGAACATTCTTGTTTTCAATTGAAACTCTTCGTCTTTGCTGCTTCTTTTTCTGTACTACGTTGAATTATCTTCCAGCCAAAAACAGTTTTCTCTGAGACGAAAAAACATGACTCGCCCGACTGCCTGCTTATTATGCAAAAGTGAGAATTTTGTGAACTTGGGCAAAGTGAAAAAGGCGCGAATTTTGCACCGGCTGCCAAATTCTTTCATTTAATTGGTTTTAAAGGAGAAGGAAGGTCCCATTGGTTGAATGAATGACATCTGTCACCCGTCAAAAGCACGTGGGTTGTGTTTGTCAATTAGCGAGCACGGACGTTTCGATTGTTAAATTAATAGATGTTTAAAAAAAACAGAACTTTCTTTAATCATTAATACAATTGCTTCTCAAGGCACCGATCGAGCGTGGCGGGAAACATTTTGTTATCCTTTTTTATTTATGGTTTCTTCTACCTCGTTTTTTAGCAACTTCTAGCTAAAAAGCAATAAAATACTTCTACGAAAAGGGGATTAGGAAGCCAAAGAAGGGGCAAATGGCCCAGAAAAACATGGAAGCCCAAGTAAGATTGTATTGCTTCTAATACAGGGTGTACTGCAGGAGAATAATTATTCTTTCTTCTGAATGTTTGTATGGGAATCCGAAATTGAGCATCTGTGCGATCCTTGAGTGGGTTGTGGCAGTCAGTTAGCGAAAACGGACCTTTCGGTTGTATAATTATAGATGTTAAAAACAAAACTTGGTGGGAGGCGGGGCGTGATAACTAGTTTCCACGGGATGGCGATCAGGGTACGATCGCATACTTTTGATGCAATTGCTTTGATTAAATGAAGTGTCAAAAGCAGAAACCTATATCCATGAGACTTTTATGCAGCCTGTGACTGATGAAAATAGTTTTAAAATTTCACCGAAGTGGAAAGAAATCCCCACCTCTTTGCCAACACTCAGGTGAAATTATATACCTCATAATGAAAAGTAGAAAAATGACGCTCACAGCTAACGAAGCGAATACTATTGCAGGAAGCCACGTTTATCACTCTTGTGGCATAACCATTTGCTGATAAAATTTCAAGGATGCGAAAAACCGAAGGGATCCCCTCGAAACTAGTTTGATTTCGACAAGCAGAAAAGGAAAACTGCTCTAACATGGGTAGGGTTGAGAATAATTTTGACTTCACGCAACATGTCGGTTGAGTTTATTGGTTCTCCACTCTGCGCGGAAAGGCTTTTCTCCTGATACAGCAGTTTTTCCCTCATCAAAAAGTAAACATTGCAAGGTGCCTTTTTGAGACAAATTCGTATAAAGTTGTTGAGACGAAATGTAAACGATGATGCCTCCCCTCCCCCCTCTCCGCCTTCCACAAAAGAAGCCGTTGACGCAATAAAACCCTCAAAAAGGGGAGTCCAAGAAAAAAGGTGATAACCCAGCATTTTTTCTCAAATACAAAGTTACTTGTTCTCCTTTTTAGGGGAAGAAGCTTGTATTTGAACAATTTAGCCCCAATTTGATTTTTTGGGCGTTGCCACTGGTATTTAGTGGCGTTGGGCGGTTGTTTCTCTCGCTTCACGCAAAACAAAAGGTCATAAACTGCCGTATTTTTGCGCTGGTCGCGAATGCGTCGTCGTCAAGCGAAAGGTCTGGATCGAGGGTGAAAACGAAGAGTGACACTGGGGAGAGACACTAAATTTTTACTTGACGACGACGCATTCGACCAGCGCAAAAATACGGCTGTTTTGCAGTGTAGGGAATGTCGTAGCCCAGCATATTAAATAGCTTGTAGTTCTAAAAGTTCGGCGTTAGTTCATGTAAAGAGAGGAGGTTTATCCATAAGTTTAGTATTCCACTTTGAAACAAGACGCTAGAATAGCAATCACTCCTAAAAAAGTTTTGAATGGACTTAACGGCGTTGAACAGTGGCAAAAAAGTGAATACCGACACAGGCGGGTTTCGTAAATTTCGATCCAGCAACACCAACGACTTTCAAGAAAGAGCACTTCACGAGGTTGCGACAAAATGCAGATTGAGTCGACGATAAATTCCTCCTTCCCCTAGAGGTCATCTGTTTGAGTAACTTGGTTTCATACAATTTTCAATTTTCAGGAGCTCATAACCAGGCCCCGGTTGCTCGAAGCATGGTAAGCGCTAACCAGCGATAAATACCATGGAAACCTATAGCTATTGATATCTCTTAACCAATGGTTAGCGCTAACCAGGCTTCGAGCAACCGGCCCTAGAACGGCACAGCTTCGATGGATTAAGAGACCGGGTTACTTTTAGATCGATTGTCCCGTGTAACCAGACCTTTCAAGCCAGTCTTGAATCTAAAATTACTTTTTACCCTTGCAACTGAGAATGGTCTTAAGTAAATCGCCTGAAGGACGCTTATGATACGATTTGCAGGCGATTACCTTACGACGAAATCACCCATCAAAGGAACCCATGACTAGGAACGAACAACAGCCCTATACTCCTGTCATGGCGTTATTGGAGACCGATTTATTTTTAGATTGAATTTCCCGTGAATGAGACTAACACAGGAGCTCGATGACCTGTCACAAGAAACTAACTTGACGTCCTAGCGTCACCGAGCCAGAACTGC
>OX421454.1:3698316-3703316 GCA_949126865.1 Montipora capitata | reverse complement strand
GCTCACTTTTCCGTGACCTTGACCTTGGCTATGACATTGCGTGACAAATTGACGCGAGCAAGACGCGAGTAGCGTTGTCTAGACTCTTATAGACAACGGCAAATTAGCCAATCAGATTGCGAGATCACAAGCAATTGTGGTAAAAAACGCATATCTCCGAATCGACTTCGCCCTCGGGTTTCAAAGTGAGTGCCATGGCGAATTTTACATGATACCAATAGTACACTTGCATAATAACGCCATTTGATTGCAAGTACCAGAATCCTTCAAGTTTTGCTTGTCTCATGCTAATTAGAGCTATTGTTATTTTTACCCCTCTGGAAATACAAAATTTAAATAAGAAAAGAAAATCAAACTGTATTCTGGTAGTTGTAGTCAAATGACGCCATCGTGAAAGTTTCCTATTGGTTCTACTTTCCGCATGAATGAAACTTAATTTTCGGAAGATTTCGCGCTTGGAATGCGAGCTTGAAGTGAAGTGTATCACGTGGTCTACTGAGTAAATGGCCCATACCCCTCCCCCTCCACACACCCTGCCCCACCCTACTCCCACAATCCAAGTAAGTGTGCTTGATGGTACACTGGGGTAATTCCCTATACTCCTCAACCTCCGCACACCCAGTGTCCCACTCCATCCCCAAAACCTAAAGGTCAAGCAAGATACTCACGTAGATTGGATGTTTCGGGTACAGGCAGATCTCCTGCATGGTATGAATGCCGAACTGGGTCATTTCTTGATAGAGTTCCATGTTCCGATTCGCCATTGGTTTTCCTATCGGCCGCAGCCATGCTCTGTGGCCTCCTTTTAAACATGTTGAACGATCGACGTAACTTGGGTTTCGCGTCAAACTCTGGGACAACCTCCGCACTTTCCTTTTCTTCCTTCTCCAGTTCCTTGTCGCCTTCATGCTTCTCTGGACTAACATCTCCATCCTTTTTGTTTCCGGTTTCCAATTCTTTAGTTTCTTCTATGCTATCCTTTGCTATCTCTTTCTCTTCAACAGGTTCCTCCTTTTTCACTTCTTCTTGTGTTTCAACTTCTACAGCTGCCGCCGCCGCCGCCGCCGCACTCTGCGGTCTCTTTTTGAACAAGTTAAAGGACCTTCGTGCCTTTGGTTTTCTGTCGAACTCTCCACCTTCCTCTGCAGTTTCCTTACATTCCTTTGTTTTATCTTCATCACCCTCTGCCCCCTCCTTTGGTTCTGCATCTTTTTCGATTTCTTTCGCCTCGCTTTCTTTTGTTGCCTCTTCTTGCGTTTCGACTTCCACAGCTACAGCCGCACTCTGTGGTCTCTTTTTAAACAAGTTCAAAGACCTTCGCGCTTTCGGTTTCCGGTCAAATTCTCCATCTTGCTCCGCACTTTCTTTAACTTCCTTCGCTTTGTCCTCGACTCCTTCTGTCTCTTTTGCATCTTCTTTTATTTCATCTTCTTCACTTTCCTTTTTTTCGTCTTTACCATCAACTGCTAGTTCCTCTTTTTCAACCTCCTCTGGAGTTTCAACTTCTACAATCGCCGCCTGTTGTTTCTTTTTAAACAATTTAAAAGTCCTTCTCGGCTTGGGTTTAGTCTCCGATTCTGTGGGCATTTCATCTTCCTTTGCATTCTGCTCATTATCCTCACCCCCAACCTCTGTTTTCTCTTCTTCCTTCTTATCTTCTCCAATTTCCTTCCTTTCTTGTTCACTTTCACCTTGAACTGTTTCCTCCTTCTTTTCAATCCCTTGAGCTTCATCTTCTGCCACTCCTGATTCTTCTGCCTTCTTGTCTACTTTTCTCCTCTTAAACAAGTTAAATGACCTTCGATGTTTGGCCTTTAAGCTTGGTTCTTCATCTTTCTCCTCCGGTTCCTTCGCTGTTTCAACCTCCTCTTCCTTCTCTTTCACTTCTATCATTCCCTGTCCTTCGTCATGCGTTTCTTTGCTTTCATCCTCTGTTTCTTTTGTCTCCTCTTTCTTTTCGTCTTCTTTTCTTTCCTCCTCTACCTCCTAGAAAAACAGTAAAACAAAATTCCTCTTCAGTTCGATCAGCAGATTCAAAAAAGCTCTTTGTCAAGTGTTAAATGCTTTAACGTTCAGTCAAAGCTGACACAAGAGGTGTGAAGGTACCTGTTATACCCTCCTTTGTAGAAACCCATGGATGCAATGTTACACACCATTATTCTGTACTATTCTCTGTCTCCTTACAAAGAGTACAGAGTAATACTGTACAGCATTCTAGCATCGACTCTGTACCATGGTGGTCTTACTTTTGGGCCCGCTGATGAAATCCTTAAGTGTAAAATGAAAGCTTTTGGACAGTACTATCAAAGGCTTTCAGCTTTTGATTTGTGCATGACAACCTAAATTCTGTCCATTCAAATGAAAGCTACAAAGCATTGCTTTCCTGTGGAGTTGATTGTTGCGCTATCGAAGATAGCCCTAAACTACTGAGTCTGTAGACAAAACTGTTAAGTGTATTTCAGAGCTTTCCACGAGGATCATTGTTTGCCTTTAAATATAGGGTATCTATACCCAAAAAAGCAAGACGTCAACATTCAGCAAGATCGGTGGCTCATTGCAAGGAGGGAACCACTTGTACCCCAACGTTTTCGTAAACACTAGAGCTAGAGCTTTCAGAGCTTTCCACGATAATCATTGTTTACCTCTAAATATAGGGTATCTATACCCAAAAAAGCAAGACGTCAACATTCAGCAATATCGGGGACTCATCACAAGAAGGGAACAACTGGTACCCCATCGTTTTCGTAGACCCTAGTGTTTTTAGATTCGAGTTCTCTTTGTTTTCAGCCGTTTAACTGAGGTATATGCGATTTAAACAGAGACAATGTGCGCTGCCTGGCTAAGTATAGACGGTCTTAAACAACGATAACTCCAAGGAGAGATTCTGTGAGTTGCAGCTCTGAGTCTTGAGCCCCTTGGCAAGATTTTTTTTTACCTCTTCAGTTGACTTTATAAGCTCTGCGATAGCCTCCAATTCATCCTCATCTTTCCGGAGTGTTTCAAATGATGGTTCGGCTTCTAGCTCGGTCACAGAAACAGGAGGGGAGACTGATTCTCTTTGTGGTTCAGGCTCCTCGCATGTCTCGGTCACGTGAGTATCCCTATGGTAACCATTTTCTTTAGGTGTCACTTCCCCGCCATGTTCATAAGCTTCAATTTCCATCGCCAGTTCATCCAGACTAGACTCAATGTAGCGCTTACGGGTTGACACGTGACCGTTCAACACACCACTGTCCATTGCATTCGCGTGGACAGATGGTGCTTCTTCTGTAGGGCTGCTTTGGGCACTGGGTCTTTCAGTACCTGCGAGAGTTCAATAAGGTGTCTTTGAAATACATTTCTTACTGTTCTTAGTGAGTGCGTGAGTGAATGAGCGAGTGAATGAATGAATGAATGATCAAGCGAACGAGACAAATAGGACTAAACAAAACACAGTTAAGAACTCCAAGCAGCAGTATGTAGACCAGCATTTCTGGAATGAACACGAAATTATCCACAAAGACGCCAGCTTACGCTCAGGACCGGGCGTCTGGATAACAAGGGCATTGACTGACCTAATCACTTAGTCACCCAGTCGTTATTTCAACTTCTGTAGGGCCTTCTTACTCAAGTCGTATCATTTTGCTATTCTTACATCGAAGAGTGAAATACAATAATAAGTAACAAAATAGAGAGAAGAGAGGTTAAGCATGACGTTTACGCCAAACGGCAAACGTCGGAGTGAAATTAGGGTTTTTTTCCAAACATCAAAGAAAAATGTTTGATTTTAGCTTATTACCAACAGACATCACGAAACTTTTAATAAAGAGAAAAAAGTTGGAAAACGATAATTTCCATGCTTTTATGACAACTACCAGCCCGCTGCTTGACGTTTGCCGTTTCACGTTTCACGTATCACGTATTACGCCAACACGGCCGCCATGATGTCAGGTGCGAGCCAAGGATTATCTTCGACCACCACGCCCTGAAATCTCTCTTCCACCATCTCTTCTCCTGGTACTATCTGAGCTAAAAACTAAAAGACACTTACCATTTTGCACCAAACCACTGACAACAGGCAGAGTAGCGTCAATAACTTTTCCATCTTTATCAAAGGTGAACTGTATAAAATAGGGAGTTAAAATACAATTAATTGAAACCTTATCGCATGGTTACATGAACACTCCGTAGATAGCTCATCGACTGAAAGCGAATGAAACTTTTAAAAACATGCACACTTTTAAGATTAAGGGTGCGTTCGATTGACCGTATTCCGGAATAAGAATACATGGAATATAAGTTAAAAATCCTTCCTTTTTACAGAGATTCACATTAAAATTGTCAAACATCCGCTAAAACGCTATTTTCAATATATTTTTATTATCCTTGCTGCTTCGAAACGCGCCAAACATACCGTTTTAATCATCACTCCACGTATTCTTATTCCGGAATAGGGTCAATCGAACGTCCCCTAAATTTCAATTAACGGTTTGCTTTTTGTTTTCAATGCCATCAATCACATTATGATTGGCAGATTTTGACCTAAAGGGGTTAGTTTATCAAGAATCCGTGTTGCTGCATCGGTGGGAATTGAAACCCGAAAGAGAGCTGATAAAGGTGCGTGTACGTAAAACACCGTACGACAGATTTGTGAGCTGACGTAGCCCTCCGTCCGAATATTCGCTCTGACGAAGGGGTAACCAGATTTCGATCGGGTTTGTGAACAACAATTATTTTTGTTTTCACCAATCTATCCACTGCATATTTACTTTTAAAGTCCACAGTTAACATATCATCACATGGCGAAAAAGAGTTTACCATGCTTACCCTACGCTAGTAGGGAGTGAAACACGACAATTTGGTTTTATGAACGATTTGATAGAGCTAAATTAACCACCATAAGGAAGATTTGAGAGCTGACGTTTCTAGCGTCAGCCCTTCGTCAAAGAGGAACTTAAGCAACGACAACGGCGACGGCAACGAGAACGGAAAGTTTCCCTTACCTCTAAGCTGATATCTCC
>OX421454.1:3670816-3693316 GCA_949126865.1 Montipora capitata | reverse complement strand
CAAAGTGGGGTAAATCCGGTCACCCCTGTTTACGGGGATAAACCTGGATCAAAATTGGATTGATGATGATGATGATGATGTGAACAGTTTGCAACATCATCAATTTTTGAACAAAAAGTTGAATATCTCTTGAAAAAGAGAAGATATTCCAAAATAAAAACACCACTTTTCATCATTTTGAAAGGTAATTCCGTTGAAAATGATCTACTATCCAGATTTTTGTCAAATGCGGCAAACTAAAGGTAAAGTAAAGTGAAGCTAATAATTTAATGTTGGTAGTTTCTTCACCTACGAAACTGGTAATCAATGGAAGCTGATGGTGTGCCTTTCATCAAGTGAGTGTATAGAGGCTAGATAAAACTAATTATGACTATTTCCAGTCCTGATGATGATCATAATAATCATAATCATAAAAATAATAATCATAATAATAAGACCTAGAGCCAGAAATTCAAAGAATGTGGAATATGAAAACCATAGTGATCCCTGTGGTTGTTGGTGTGCTTGGTACAGTAAAGAAGGGGATGGTAGAAATCATCAAGAAAGTATCAGTTAGAGATACTGCATCAGAAATTCGAAAGATGTGAAAGCTGGCATCTGCGCAAATCCTCAGAAAGGTGTTTAGTGTCTGAACAGAATGATTGACTTGAGTAACTGATGCCCCAGGTGCATGGTTTGCACCCGGCTGATGCACAAAAAGAACACTAGCAAAGACTGTGATAGAAGAGATAATAATAATTTTTATTATAATGATAATATTTTATTTTAAAAGCACAAGAAAACTGTCATTTTTTCAGTATGAGTTGCAGGTTTTTTCACTCTTTTTTATTTTATATTTAAGTCATTGACCCCTGGGGGTGAGACTACTCTGTCTAAATTCAGACAATTGTAATTGTCAACTGGGGACTTCAGCCTGTGGGGTAAAAATGGGTTAATGACAGGTTTTAGTACACAGCATAAAAAAATAAACTAATTTTTTTGACTACCATGACAATGTTCCCAGCAAAAGAAGATAAATTTGGAGACATAATTTAATTATGTAAATGAATTAGAGACATAATTAAGGACAAAATTTAAATATGATATGTAACTAAATTAACTATGCATGTGAACAAACTATGTTGTCTGTCAAGATTGAAACTTACAAAGTAAAATATTCATTCCAGAATGGGCTGTCAGTATCACTGACCATGCTGGTTCTCTTGCGCTGTAATGGATTACTGGTTGATATCATGCAGTATGGACTGATGGCTCCTTTCGAAATAAAAATTGGTGAAAACTCATGTGAAAATAAAACTTGACAGATTTTAATAGACCGCTAAAAAACCCTTGAATTGATCCTCCAATTTTAAGCCATTGACTCCTGGGAGTGAGACTTGATGGGTTTTACTTTGTCAACGGCGGGCATCCTAAGGCACCGGATGGAGGGGTCAGTGAGTTAAAAAGATCAATAATTTGCAAGACTTCCTCCAAAAAAATTGAACCTTCCAGGCGCGGATCCAGGGGAGGTGAAATGGGTGAATTTTCACCCCCCTTTTTCTGAGCCCGCCTTCTTGCACAGACCTCAAACACCTCAACCAGGCTTTGGTTCTATTACATTGTACATTATTACAAAAATTCACCCCCCAGTTCAAAATCCTGGATCCGCACCTGCCTTCTTGCACCTGATTTGTAAATCTCCCCAGAGAAGAAAGTACATGTAACTCATCTTTTGTCTTTCCATCCATTTAAGGTACACTGTAGATATACATTGTACTATTAAAAGAAGGATAGACCAATTCGGCTAACTCAATGTTGTACCCAATTCAAATCCTCTGGGAATAAAACGTTTTGTTCCAAGAATTTCCATATCATTTAAATGTGAATGCTTCATTGTCATGCAAATTCAACACACAAAGAATCTCAACCCCGAGAGATTTGAATTGGGTACAACATTGAGTTAGCCGAATTGGTCTATTAAAATGTTGATAACAACAAAATAATATCTCACCTGTTTTATCTTTTCCACAAAGACCACTTGCTTTTATGACTGCAAATATCACAAATTGATGAAAAAAAAGGAATAAGGAGTACACAAAATTTTACAATTTGAAGAATAAAAATAAAATCCTGCCATCTAGGGTGAAGAGACCGTGAAATTAATAGCTTAATATGGAAAGAAAAAGGGCAAGATGGCATATACCGTACATAATGTTATAATGACATTGGTCCTTAACTCATGCAGTAATTTTGGTCTCAATTTAAAATGCTAAAGGACATAATTATATAGAATCTTGCTTGAGTTGGACCTTTTCACATCTTTTTGAGAAGCCGAAGAGGCTGTGTTGTTCTACTATCTTAGAATGGTTCACTCAGGTTCTTTCCACATGGGTATTAAAGTGTGTCATCTATTTTATCTGAAGGGGATTCTTAAAGTGCCCCTGCATGTGATTAAAAAAAAATAACTTCCTTTTATTTCGTCAGATTATGAAAGTGTGTTTGCTCAACCCCTGACTGGCAAAATTTTGAGCTTTCTCTTTTACCCAATGGCCGTTGAGTGTAAGTTTTGGATTTCACAGTCTGCCATTACTCACATTCAAAACTGACGTCACGATTGGACCTCAGAGGGTTGGATCCAAAGAAAAGTGACATAATTATGTATCATTACTAGCTTAAAATTTCAGCGTGTGAATTCAGCTTATTACATAATGCAAAACACAAGTTTAAAATTCTGAAAGGCCAAAACTCCTGTGCTTCATATAAATTTTGCGGCGTGCACATGCATAATTTGCATTCTTAACCCTTTCAGCCTCGTGGGGTTCCCCATTGACGAGTAAAATCGTCTGGCGTTAGACAGAGTAAAATCTATAAGTGGCACTATTGGGAGTGAAAGGGTTAATGGGGACATAGTTTTTGAGTGAATCTAGCTGTTGTTAAACTAGTGAGCTTTTGACATCCTTTTCTCCTCAATCCAGCACTCTCACGATCTTATTTAGTTAGTAATGGCCGACCATTAAATAAGAAAATTCCAGTTGAAATAAAAAGATGTCTTTTTGAAATCAGTCTCTTATTGTTTAGTTAACATAGTTTTGAAATCCAAAGTGGGTCACAGTGGGACTTTAAGGAGCTGAAACGTTGGAAAAGGAGCCAACCTTGGGGCACCATCGAACATAGTGGAACAGAACAGTCAACAATTCAAAATCAGTGGAGACCCAAAGCTAATGATCATTTTCTCACTTGAGATGATGTTTCAGTACTGAAACTATTTCTAACAGATGGCAAGTAACCTCTTTGTCCACCATTCATTTGAGATCTACATGTAACTCTTTCTTGGCAGTCTTAAATTCTAGTAAAGTATCAAGAAATAGTCTGTGCATTACAAAAGAAGCCTATCCACCCATTTGTGCAAACCTTTTACAAGTAGTTTCCCTTCTTCTCCAACACATGACACAGATGATGGGGAGTCAAGCTTGTCTTTGGAACTGGAGCTCTGAAATGGTTACAACAAAATGAAATGAAAAAGGTAATCATTCATTGTGGTAAGGTACAAGAAATAATTATCATGAAATGAAAAGATAACAATTTTTTTTTGCCAATGGTGACTCAGGGATATTCAGAAAAAATCTGAGTGCTCCTTCTGGAGTCAAACCAGCAGCTAGATAATTATATTATTATCACACTTAACTATTTTTGTCTCACAAAGTGAGATAAAAATCGTGACATTTGTCAACAGCAAAGATATCATTGATGTCACCCATTGTTATACATGTAAATGTGTCGACCAAAGTCTCATTGGCTGTTGAAAAAAAGGACTCTTTTGTTCTCAAGGTTGGCACATTTAAAAAACAAAAAGAATGTTCTTCCCTATACTGTTAGTCATTACCAAGCCATGAGATTAACCATTCTACAAGTACTTTATAGGTGATGCACAACCAGAGGTCACAAGTGTCCACATCATGAGAGAAACAAGAATTCTTGATTGTTAAAACAGTAAATTTACACACCACTATAAAAACTCCACCCACAGTTAAATGAGTTGAATGGTTACAGGTTCAAATCCCGTTAAGAGGAACTTTGTTTGAGAATATAAAATCCAATATTTCAAAGATCTGCACTTCATCATACTCCCCTCTTTCTCTCTTTTCTCAGTAGAAAATTGCTTTCAGGCCAGTTTATGATGGCTCAATAGCTCAGTTTCAGAGTACAGTGAATCATTTTTTACAGGCTTCTTGAAAACTCTTTCAGTTTCAATATTTGATAAAACTAAATTTATACATGTAAATGTGAGGATCATACATGTAGCTCACTAGATCTTTTGACCCATTGACCCCTGAGAGGGACACCTGATAGATTTTACTCTAACGCGAGACGATTTTACTCGTCAATATGAGGGGGGGGGGGGGGGGGGGTCCTGGGACGTTTGGGGCGTGAATGGGTTTAGTTGTTTCATTAACTGTAAACATGATCTTTTGCAGATAAAATCATTAATCATTTTGCTAAGATTATACTTCAGTACTACATATATTTTTAGCCAAAGACTTGGGAGAGTTCACTGCTCAACTTTAGCCTCATTTTGATGACCTTTGACAAACAACTAAGGCACCAAGGAAAAAATTACTGATACATGTACATGCAAATACATGTAGCTGCAGTTCAATAGTAAACTTAAGGTAGTCGACATCAAAATTTGCTTCTCACAGTTTGGATACAATGTGACAATTAAAAACACCAAGTTACCACATTTTGCAAACAGCCATCATTTTACATAAAATATTATTACTGACTAAGCCATGGTCAACAAACCCTCATCCCTCACTAATTTAGAAGACCAGTGAACACAATAAAATGGTACTTGTGAGGAAAACTTCCCTAAAACAATTCACAGACACATCACCAACTATTACCAACATATTACGGACAGGCACCCAACTGTCAGCCAACAGTTTGTCAAGACATGCAGCCACCTATTAGACATTTTAATCATCCCTTGACAGTAGACCACACTGTGTTGTTTCTGCTGTTAACTATTTCAATTTTTTTCATGTCTATTATTAATACGTAATCACATAATTTTCCTTGTGCAATTTGGAATAAATAAACACTTTGTGCGTCTTTGAAAAAATTCACTTGTGCTTATTTATTCCAAATTGCACTTGAAATTATGCAATTGCCTATACATATCACATCAAGGTGCATAATTTATCATGAAATCTGAGCATAATATTTCAATTAATTTTTTTAATTTTTTAAGTTCGGACACACTTGAAATACTTCACATTTTACCAAAATTATATTACCACAACACAACAAGTTTTAACAGCATGATTCTAGCCTATAAGGACAAATTGAACATACCATGTGCCAAATATCTCGTGAAAAATTCACTTAAAACTTCCTTCATCAGTAAGAGAAAATGAAAAACAAAATAGAGCCTCTTTTTTTAATGGAACGTAGCATCAACAATAAGTTGATATGATTCTAAAATTATAAAACATGCAGTTTGCATCAGAGCCAACATTGATAAACTAATATTACCATATCATGCCAATTCCATGCTATTTTGATGGAGTTGATGTATGTCAAAATATGGAACAATCTAATTTTGGTGCCAACAGCAACAAAGGAAAATCAAAGAATTTTTCGCAAGGTACACTATTGTACCAAAAACCTTTAATGATAGATAATAAAGTATGCATGATCTGAACTAAAAAAGTCCCTTTTTAATAATAAAATGTGCTTGGAAATTTTTGAGACAACAATAATTTTCAAAGCCAAAAAAGGGAAAAAAGATTACTTCACATTATTATGAGAACAGATAAGAAGAAAATTACAGACAGGTCTCATGCCAAGAAATATACCAACTCTGAAAGTACATGTAGTATGATTACTTAATGTTGGATAGCATAAAGAGAAAACAACACAAGCCAGGCAATTTAATGAGAAAGTTTATCTTACCTTAGCTCGTCTTCGTTCATTCACAAAAACATAAACATGAACATTGACAAAATAGTTGTTGTCTATTTGAACAGGAGAGTTCTTCATATTGCCTCAAAATACTTCAAGCTGTGTTCCTTAAGAGTCATCTTGAATAAGGAAAGAGCTTTTAAAGTAATCTTGTGCCTCCAATATCACCAACTACAGTACGTAAAAGGATTTTCTCCCCAGGAAATGGAAGAGTCAGTAAAGAGGGCCACAAAATTCAGTTGGCTCTTGGAGATGTTATTATTCAGAATCATGACAGAATACTCATCAGGAATTAATTAAAAATTGAAAACTGAATCAGATAAACAAATTGATGAACATTTCCACACTGAAAAGTTATAGTGCCACTATCTTGAAATAATATTTCTCTGAAGCGTTTGGAGCTTTCTTAATCTTGAATGAGACAGACACAAGGCACAGCCAAGCATGCAAGAAAACAGTTGACAAAATTAATTATTAACATGAACCAACATTTGCATCATAAGAGACTAGACAGGTGGCTGGATTATTGAGATAAAAGAAATTGTCTGTCCTACAGTTAGAATTTAGCATTGCCTTCATTGTTCTACAAGGTGACTGGTTTGAATGCAGCCTAACCATACATCTGACAATAACAGCAAAGGGAAAAGTAAAACCAAACTCCACTGATATACCAGGTTGCTTTGAATAAAGACTGATTACAGTATGTGGGCACAAAGAAACAACATTACTGCTTGGGACGAGAATAACAAAGGAAAAATAAGGAAATGCTATATTTTGCTTGCAATCCATGATTTTTTCCCAGAAAATTAATAACATTATAATTTATTTGGGGAAAATGATTAAATGCTATATCCCTTGCAGCTAATTATATCTGAAGCTTTCCAACATCAAATTTCTAAAGTATGGTGTATCCATGACCAGACATGATCAATACCAATTATTATTTCTGATTTTAAAAATAACAGAACTTTGGCTGGCAAGAGTAAAATACATGAAAATAATGAAACAAAAATGATTTTTTATTAGAAAGCTTTTACAAAGGCCAAAGCCCTCAAAGAAAATCTCAAAGCTTATAATAATTATGAGACAACTTTGTCAACAAAAATTAATTTGATTCAAATAATTTAATTTGCAAACCACTGCTTTGTTTTATCTGCATATACGTGAGATGCACTGCAATAACTGTCATAAAGGATTTAGCTCTATTTAGAGGTCTTGAATATTAATTTACACTTTAACTCTAACATTGAGTAAAAGTAATATTGAGACCCTCTTAATTGCTAAGTCAAAAGTCAGGGTCTTTATAACCTATTGACTCCTGGGAGTAACACTTCAGATTAGATTTAAGATTTTTAAGATTAGATTTTACCCTGTTTGTTGCCAGAGCATTTTACTCGTCAATGGAGGGCACTTCAGGAATCAATGGGTTTATAAAGGCCATGAAATTTAACTTCTAAAGATTCTAGGGTTTTCAAGGGGTGCAGAGATGACGTAGCGGTGAGAGCACTCGCCTCCCACCAATGTGACCCGCATTC
The DNA here is from genome assembly GCA_949126865.1 of Montipora capitata. NCBI lineage: Eukaryota > Metazoa > Cnidaria > Anthozoa > Scleractinia > Acroporidae > Montipora > Montipora capitata. The sequence continues at coordinate 3,685,838 of OX421454.1, read as the reverse complement.
GATTCCCAGACTCGGCGTCATACGTGGGTTGAGTTTGTTGGTTCTCTAGTCTGCACCAGGTACTCTGGTTTCCCCTCTCCTCAAAAACCAACGTTTGACTTGATTTGCATTGATTGTTAATTTCAGTTCACAGTGTTCCCAATTAGTGCTCCAGTGCTAGAACGACTAGACACTCAAATAAAGTTCCTTTCCTTTCTTTCCTTGATTTCCTTTTTTCTCGACTTGCAGTACATGTTCTGTAATCATACAAACCCTGTCTTTGTAACTTCAAACCTTTTATAACTCAAGGCAGGTTTGCGGGACAGAGCAGACAACCCAAAGTTCTGCTGCAGAACAAATACATTGTTCTCTTAGTCTGATTCTTCCCCTAAACATTAGGGAGCTTAAGCACACGCGTTTTTGAGATGTGGGCAGCAACCGGAAGAGACCATTTCGCGTGCCAGGACAGTGGTGTCTCCCAGATTTTTTAACTAATCATCTCTAATGGAGAAAAATACTCAGCAATGTAAATTTGATTGTGTTAAAACAAGTTAAAAGGGAAAACAGCTCACTTCCGGTTGCCGTCCGCGTCTCAAAAGAGCGCGTGCTTAAGCTCCCTATTATCTTTCTTGTCAGAGCACTGTGATATGCTCTCACAGCCCTGGTAAAATGCCTTCAAACCAAATTAAAATCTTGCTTACCACGTCTGAATTCAACCATTCCCTGGAGGTTGCATCAGTCAACGGAATACTGGTGATGGTTTTACAAATGACTTCCTTAACCTTCTCCTGCACTTCAGCAGTATCCACTTCACTTCCCTGTGAGTAAAATCACAAAACAATGGATTGGTCATCACAATGCTCAGAAAATTGTCAAATCTGTATCTGGTATAAGAAAGCATATACTATCATGAATAAATTAATATTACTGTTGAAGAAATTCATCAGGAAAGCAAATTACTATTAATTTTCATTTAACATAGTCCAAAAAAGAAAAAGATTTCAAATGCTGATACTTTTGAAGACCAAAGACTGTCAGCAAGGTACAATGTAGAGTGTGATATAAAGAAAAATAACAACAATGCAGATTGAAGAGGGTGTAATTCTATGAGGCCTTTTTAATTTATCATTCATTAAAAATATTACCAGAGCTTCATGCAATAAAGTGTGCTCTATTAGGTTCAATGCTACTTTTAAAGTGCTACAATGAGCAAAAAAATCAATTCCTTTTTTCCTTTGGATTCGAAAACTATGTTAATTATACGCTATGTGACCCAAGTTTTAAGCCTTGATTTCAAACAGACACCTGTTTATTTTAACTGGAATTTTCCTATTGAACAGTCTGCCACTACTAACTTTAAAATCATCAGAGAGCTGGATCAAAGAGAAAATGACCCCAAAGACTCACTACAGTACTTAGTTTCAAAGTGCAACATGTGTGTACACAGCTGAATTAATATGCGGCATGGGAATTTCAGGCTTTCAGACTTTTACATGTAACTCATGCTTTGCACATTTTACAGTATATAAGCTGCATTTACATACTGAAATTTTAAGCTAGTGAGTAAATGATGTCCCTTTTCACAAAATACAACCCTCCAAGGGTCCAATCAGTCAGTTTTGAATGTGAGTAATGGCGGCAGACCGTAAAATCCTAAACTTACACTCAAAGTAAACCGCCTCTGGATAAAAAAGCTAAACATGTTGCCACTTAGGTGTTGAGCAAACACACTTTGAAAATCTGAAGAAAGAGGGAAACTGATTTTTTGATCATAGCAGCACTTTAAAGTTCACAGCTACAATTAAATAGCATTAAATTAATTTATCCATTAGTTTTCAAACTTATAAATAATTTATAATAAATTATTTGTTACTGGAAGATAATACCCTCTCAGTTAAACAAAATGATATTGTTTTGTCACTTATCTAGAAACATGACAGGAATCTTAGCTATTAATTGGCTGAGAATTCCTAGAATGATTCATGGTAACTAACATAATTATTTTATATGAATCCATGGCACTTAGTATTAGCTTTGATCAAAGAGGCAGGGGAAGGAATCATGGCGGGTCATTCACTATCCTTATAAATTTGCTTTCAATCAGTGCTGTATGTCAGTCTCACATTTTCAGTCCTTGTCATTACAAAAAGAAACCCTACATGTACTTCAAGCTTGTTTATAATGTCTTGAAGATAGCCCCAGAAGACTTCTCAAATCTGTTGATCACACTATAAATATCGCAGAGCTTTCATACAAGCTAAGGTTTTTTGATTTTCTAAACCTTTTACTTTGACGACAGTTATCCTTTCTTTTATTTACACTAGTAAAAATCCCATTTAAAACAGAGAGGAAACAAATTAATTTTCTATTTGTCTTCTTGCCTTTACTTTTTTGTATATTTTCTTGACTTCACATGTATGAATTTTTTCAAACAACTTGCAACAGGTTATTGTGGAGGTTCTGCTGTTACTACTCAAAATGTAACAGTAATTTAAGGATGTAACAAAAATTTGGGAATTGTGTGCAAAAGGAAAAAACAAAAAATCAGATGAAATATGAGCTGATGTATAGCACTAACTATACTAACTATACACTAACAATACTACAATACATTAACTATAGTACTAATGTATAGCACGAACTATACTTGACAATAGAATTGCAATGATAGTGGTGCTGGATTCTGTATCATATGGTGGGAGGTTTGAGCCCTGACTAAGCTCTATACAGTGCTGTAAGAGAGCATATAACGACGACAGCATGAAAACCAAGAAAAATACCACTAAGTACATGTAGGTTGTCATTTCGGGACCTCGCCATTTCCTTCAATAAGAAACTGCTCCACACTGTCTATGACACCCTGGTGTAGTACATGTGCAATAATATACCCCTGAGGAAGTTGGATGGGAGTTGACTCTGCAATGGACTGCCACCACTTCCCCTGTCTAGGGAATGTACTCTCAAGTTTTGATGTCTGTTCTGCCTAGATGCATACTTATGGACGTTGTCTACTAATTCAAAGGTATTTTTGCACGGTTTACTGAATATGTGGGAAACACAGATCTTAACAACTGTATGGCGCTCTTTTCCAAATTGAAGATTAATTATCTCTGAAAAATGGATGGTTACCCTCAATTTTCTTTTTGGATACCAAGAGCACTTGCTAAATTCTGCTTTCTCCGCATAGTTTTGAACCACGCAAAAATATCAATGTCTGATCCTTTTCTGCTTTTTGTCTTTAACATTTTATACTACATGTACATGCACTGACAATAAAATGCACAAATATCGAAAAAAGATAGTCATATGATTGTTGGATAAGCTTTGGTTGTGTGAGCCAAAATGACACATGAGCCACTCAAATCTTTTTATAGATCTGAAGTAGGCTACAAAAATGCATTAACCATTTTATGCTCATCTTGGTTGCATGTCTCCATGTGGTGATACATGTAACTGTAGTGGTTCAATTTACTGACATACATATGTAGCAAAAACCAAATATTTACTCAAATGTTACTGCAAAGACATGCATGAACAACAAGCCATTGTGTGAAGTATGTGTACAAGTATCAAACAAAATCCAAGTATTGTAATTATTCCTTCTAAGACTATCATTAATTTTGACTGGCAATACCTTCCAACTGACAAAAACAGTAAGTAAAATGTCTTTTGATTACATGTTAACAAAAATGCCACACAAACATAAGAGAGCTGATGGAAATGAAAGCACTTACATGTAAACCATAAATTTTATTATGTATTGTAGAGCCACCAAACAATAAAGAGAGTTGAGTGTTGTATAGAAATGAAAGCAGAAACACTTGTTGAAAACAAAGCTGCTCTACATTAATTTTGTAGATAAACAGGATTCATTTAATAGGTGTAGCTATAGTACCCTCAACAGGCAAAACTGGGGTGTGCAGTCTATCAACAAAAATTCAGTCCATTGTAACTTACCCCATTTATGACTGAAGAGTCCGCTGAAGTCTTAACAACACATTGAAGCTTAGTTTCCTCACTCTGTTCCAAAACATCATTACCAATCCCTTGATTCAAATCACAATACAGCGAATATTTTACTGACCCTTTTAAAACCACCACAAGTTCTCATAAAAGCACATCACAAGCCTTTCATCATTTCAGTGTGTCACATGCTTTACCTTGCTTTGAAGAATCTTGTCCCATTCTGGGATACTTACAGATTCTCTGTAACCAATATGAGTTTCAAAGTTGAAAATTTTGTCCGCAAAAAAATAAGTAGTATTTCAAATAAAATTGGCAAGTGTTTTTCCTGTCAAAGCTGAATAATTAATGAGTAACAAGCCTGTTCCTTGATGTTTCTTCAAGCTTCATGTGTCTAGTGTAATGTTAGAACAATGTTCTCTGGAATGGTGAGAAACCTAGGGGTCTGGAGCACAGTTTACATTCCAAAATAATGAAATAACTACACTGTAAAATAATGTATTTTTTATGCTAGCTAAATAAACAACAATTTAAATTTTTAAGTGTATAAAAAATGCTTTCATGTTATTGAAAATTGCACGAAACATTGATATAGACTTCTGTACAAAAAAATCAAGACAAATTTTATCAGCTTAATAGTTACAATATTATAATTAACAATTATTATTGGAAAAGATTGAGTGGTGAGCAGATCAGTTATTTGCTGAATCCAAGGCAAATAATAAATATTTATCTGCAAAACACTGACAAATCATGATAATTTGCAATAATCTAGAGTTCAATATTAAATTTTGTTTTATCATTCGATGACTGAGTTTGTTTTTTGCAATTCCCAACAATTAAATAACTTTCTGAAAGATTAGGAAAGCGAACTGCCATTTTCACACAAGAGCATGGTTTCAATTACGCATGAGCAGAATATTATTTGCAGCAAAACACATATGGTTGGTATAATACCCATGAGCAGACCATTATTTGTAGGTAGTTATTTGCAGGTCACATGGTGGGCTCTCAGCCAATGAACAGGAAGAGAAAACTGCACGGAATGATAATAATAATTGACTTTGTTATTCTCTCAAGGTTAATTTCGCTTATTCACCTCCACAACAAAAGTACTTCTATCCACTGGAGGATACATTAAGACTTTACAGTGGTGTTAATACTATTGTTTTGCAATATCAGTCAAAACAATTTAAACTTTTCAGTTTTTAACATTGATTTTTTTTTACAAGAAAATTTGCTTTTCCAATTTGTTTAAGGGTCTTAAGATAATCATACACATAACACATCTACATGTATCAACAATCTTTTTTTGCACAGTGCCAATACTTGCCTTAAACCAAAAATAATAATTCCTTTGACAATAATCAAGGACAGAAATAATATCATTTCTTTATCTACAAAATTCACTTTTCATAGTCAGTACTTGGGAATCATCTCATTTGGTTCATGTCCCAGACAAAAGTCTTGGATCGCTCCTTCAAATCAGCTGCATAAAAAAAATAATACTACCAGAACAATATTGTAAAGACACTGCTGACACAAAGTGTGACATGTTTAGCAGGTGGTTGGCAGGTACATGTACATAATTATAAACTATATTGCTTTTTGCTCGAACCAAATTAATTTATTGGCACAAAGGCTTTGTTTGCTCTTGCACAAATACATAAGTACAGTTAAACAGCACATATTTAAGTTACGTATTACTGCAAACGAAATACTGTAATAGTGGAACTCAAACCAACTTGCAAAATTTAAGTTGACCATGAGAAGCCAGAATTTGCATACCTACACTGTATGGTATATTTTTTATCTTTTAGGCTGAAGGGTTTAGATTTTCACATTATGTTGAACAATATTATTCAACATAAATTATAAATTATAAATAAATAAATTAATTAATTAATTAATCAACCATTTTACCAGTACTTATTAAGATCATAACATAATATGAATGATTATTACGAATTTTAACAAGAAGAAAAGTCTACTAATGACCTTATAAAGATCCCCATAAACCTCTTTCATAACGGCAGCCAAATATAAAATTAATATTCTCTGGTTTTCATGCTATAATAGCCCTTTCTAGCCTCAATACAACAAACAAATTTCAAAAGAACTTTCGTTGCAAAATGAGGGTAGTAGGTCTAATTAATATGAACACAAAAGAATTTAAAGATGGTCGCCAATAATTTTATTAAAATGGTCTATCAAGGGTTACAAACAAATGAGCACACAGTACATGTTCTAACAATAATAAACTACTAGTGATAATACAAATTAAGTTAAATAAAAGCTAAGTAATATCATCAATGAACAGTTATCTGTGTTTAGAGGCACACAAGATCCGAATGAATCTGCTCCATTACACAGTAATCTTTTGAAATACATGTATCACTGTCAATATGAATACAAAACTTGTCCACCCTTCCCTTAACATCTTGGGTTTTTAAGTACTATTCTGAATCATTTTTGGACCATGCAGCCCAGTTACAGTTACTTTGTTTCATGAAGCCACACTTGGTGCTCGAAATTAGCGGCTTTCCTGTCATCCGAAACTACCAGAAAGTTTACCTGCAGGCGCCCAGTTACCCAAGGAAAAAACAACGGGCAATGGTTTTCTCAAATTTGCAGAGTTCAAAGACGAAGTTCAATATTCTGATCTCTCCTTCAAAATTAACATTTTCTTTGTTTTCTCCTGCAAAAACTGGCCACAATAAAAACAACCGGGTAAGCCCTTTCTATAAAAATAAGCGCAAATTACAGAAAAAGACAGCATCTCTTTACCTCTGTGAGACATTTAGTGGACATAATGATTTCAGGGATGCCAATAAACTGTACAGATATCTCCAGCTTTGAGGGGGAAGTGCTCAACTGTAGGGCAACCTGTAGTCAAATAACAAACAGACAAAATGATTATTATTTTTAAAATATTATTGGAACTTAAAATAATTATTATTACTGTAATGGTAATGATATTAATAATAATAATGATCACTTAGAATTTAGAAAACTAGTGTTTGCCACACATGTATCACTCTTCAATCATGGCATGTTTCCAAGTTCATTCATGAGGACATTTCCAGATACGGTACATTAATTTTATTAGCTTACAATCCATAAAAGAAACACTGGCATGGGTGCATAATACTGTAAGTCTCCTTTCGGTTATTTCTGGGCCAGATTTAGCCTAAACACACAACAATATTATTAGTGAGGTCACGCAAAAGATTAGCAAGAGGATGGTATTGAGTGGCAGAGATACACAATGTACCTCAGTGAGCTGGGGTCCGTTTCTAGAAAATTCTGAACCTTTTCGTCAAATTTTGGGTGACATAACTCCCTTACTAACACCAAAAGGAAAACATCTTAAGTCATGAATCTTTGCAATTCTTGTCTTTTTACTGATCTTGAAAACATGTTTAATTTAAACAGCAGCTTTTCAGGACAAGCAGATCTTACTTTCACGAATTGTTTTCTGGGCCGCAAAAGTTTTTGGGGCTTCTGAGAAACAGCCCCCGGGAAGCAATAATATTAGAGATCAACTGAAGGCAAGTACAGTGTACATCCAGTCTGAAGTTGTTACCAACACATGATAATGCTGGGAGTAACCTTTAGCCAGCCCAAAACACAGGTGCTACATGTACATGTATGCAATAACATTATGAAAAAGTTTAATTTTACTTCTCCAGTTAGCTTGACCACACGGGCTTCCAAGTGAGACATTTTAGGCCCTTCATTCGTCTGATGAAAAACACGGATCAGGAAACCAAGATCTGCAGACTCCACATGAAATGTAATGCACTGGAGAAGCAAACAAAGAAAATAATTAACTTTAAAGACAGCAGAGTATTAGACAGGTTTGTATTGTATATTTAAGAGAGAAGGTAGGCACAGTGGTGACAGCACTCAACTTCCACCAGTGTGGCCTGGGATCAATTCCCAGATTCAACGCCATATGTGGGTTGAGTTTGTTGGTTCTCCACTCTGATCCAAGAGGTTTTTCTCTTTTCCTCAAAACGAACATTTGATTTGATTTGTTCAGATTTCAGTTGATTTGTAGTCTCCTCAACTACTGGAGCACTTGTGCTCAGCTAAATAACCTTCTTTTTCATTTGTGTGCTCTCCCCTTGGATCCAAACAGTAGATATTGTATGTACAATATAGCTCTAGTCACTGAATAAAAATAGGCACACTATGTGTGCCTGTGTCACGGCAAAACATTTTTTGTATTTTATGTGCGAATTGACAATTGGGATAACATGATTCGGTGGTTGCTGAAAATATCCACAGCAGTGGGGAATTTTTTACCTCCCTCCTCTCCTCTCTACCCTCCCCCCCCCCCACTCCCACCAAAAAATGTGTACTTGCCCATCGTTTTCACAGTCACGCAACAAAAAAGTAAATTTGAAACCATTCAATGAAAAAGGCCAAGAACTTGAAATGCTGTAGGAAACAACTTTATAAACCACCTCTCCAACTCTCGGGAATGTGTGGTACATCGTTTCTGAATTACAATACAATACAAACTTTATTGACACTCCCTAAAGAGGGCTTATGAGGGTGAGTTATTTTTTTAAGCTTTTCACGGATTAATTTAAACTTAATAGAGAACAGGCAGCTGGTAATCAACAAAAACATTCACTTTGCGATGAAAGCACTTACTTTTCGCTCATGAGATAAAATACATGTGCATGAAAAAAACTCCTAATGTGCTCGAAAGGCCCAAACTGCTTAGATTCAAAGGAATGGACGTTTTAATCAACCAAATGGCTTTGTATCATGGTGTCACGTATGGTGACAACTTGGAAATTCAAAACACTGCAATTTGGAAACAAAAGACATCACAGAACTGGAAACGTGAAAAAAGATTTACTTCTACGCTGTAGGTCATCTTCAACCTCCTATAGATACAAATTGAAAAGACTTTGGGATTCTGATTTTAGAAATTTGGCGACATTACTGTGAAATCCATCTACATATTTTGCAATGTCTGTCCACATTACCAATTTGCAAAGATAGAGATACCACAGATTTCGCAACAATTTTACATTTCAGTCAGTTTATCCCAATATCACTAAGGTTGTCAAAACTTCCTGTTTAGGATCTAATAGTTCATTATTTTGAGTTTGTCGCGTTTATCTTTTGCGAGGTTTGTGTGTTCTCAAGTTTGTTTTCAATTACAACTTATACTTTGATTGGCATTATTCATGTCACTGTGTAAAAAAATAGGCAAAGTTCTGAGGATCATGATTTCGAGAAGCCGACAAAGTTTGCAAAAGGGAACATTGCGGAAATCCGAAATCTGATTTCTATTCGGTTGACCCGATTACAGCACTTTGCTTCTCCACCAGAGTTTCTACTTCGCCACTCCTAAAACACTTCGGATGTGCAGAACAATACCAATACCACTTCCGTGTCCATTTAACCAATACCGATACCACCTTGCGTGCCCTGTTGACCAAATCGACATTGATTCCCCAGGCTACAATATCTACTTATTTAATATACATTTACCCTTTTTACATGGGGACTTCTCCGTTGCCTCCTCCTTTATTTTTCCAGAAAGATCATCCACATAATAATTATTATTTAATTAAAAATCATCCAGATAATTACACCTATATCTGTTGACCAAGACGTTCATTACGTGTACATACATTACCTGCATGTTTCCACTCACACTTAAACAGTAAACACTTGTCAATTGAGGGGGAAGACATCCTGAGCTGAGGCTGTCAATAACTATCCTCTGATTTTTCTGCATCATAAACAAAAACATGGCATCTAATAAACACTAGTTCCATGAAAATGAAGCTACAAAATATGTAGCCTGAGTATCAGGTTTCCTGAAGAAGTTAACAAACCTGACAAATTAATTTAACCGTTTAGTCCAGAGAGCGCGACTAATTCAGGGCGCGACGAAAGTGCTGTCCGATAGCCCGGGGCTAGTGGAATGATTTGTCGGGCTAGCGTTTTCTTATCGTAGCTTGCCCGATGGGCAAGCACCGTTGGTTCCTCTTTTCTGATGATAAATTGAGCTTTTATACCAAAAAGTGTGTAGCAGAAAGCTCCTGAGAGAAAATGATAAAGTTATGAGGCCAAATTATCGCAGCGTGACAACGTTTTGCGCCGCATTTAAGTTGTGTCCGTAAATAATGTCATGACTTTTTCTGCTCACATAAGCGACCAAAGTACCGTAGGGAGCAAGGATGGCACAGTCGGTTAGTGCGGTGTGTGACATTTGCAGACTGCAGACTGCCTACAAATAGCACTGATAAACATTATTTAAGTCTAAGCATCCATTTCAAATAGCGCTGATAAACGTTAATTGAAGTCTAAGAACCCGGTTAGCTTTCAATGATTGTGATTTAGGGTTAGTCTGCAGTCTGCAAATGTCAGACACCGCGGTTAGTGCGCAGCCTTGGTGCAAGAGGTCCTGAGTTCAATTCCCGGATCTCGCATCCTTGTTTCAACTCCTTTCCTTTCCGTGTAGCTAAGTAGCTTTAAATACCCGTAAAATGGAGCACTGATGGAGAGGGGGGAGTAAGATGAGCGCACCGTCGACCTCAGGTTTGTCTGTTGAATTACTGTTACTTTACTTTTAAGTATATTTTTTGAAATGACAATATTTGCCAACTGACAGCGTGCATGCGCGAGACAATCTGTCTAATTAAACTGCAGCCAAGTCACGGTGCAGTGGATTTTCTCGAAAATTTAGTTGGGTTTCGTTGGGAAAATCCAAATCCAGATTCTTGTTTCTATTTTAAAGCTGCCAAATCATTATTAAAACAAAAAAGGCCCACTTCGTGTAAAATTAAAAAACAAGAAAAAACTCATCGGACAAAAAAATAATAACAAAAACACACAACTCGAGTAATTTAAAACATGATGTTTTCTCACTTCTGGAAGAGTTTGTCAGCTTGACGAGCTTTGAAGAGAATTTACTCCATCGAATATCGACAGACTTCAGATTACAGTGGTAGTCTATTTGACCAATCACAACGTTCATGACATTCACAAAAATAACTGTGTTGTCATTTCCGTAAATTTACAATATTTTTGACCGTCAACGGGGGTAAAATGTAAACATCGAAGGAACGAGCCCATTCGAATTCAGAGGTTATTTTTCCTTTACTATTTCGCCCATGTTTGAATAAAATGTTACTCTGAAACAGTCATTTGCGATTTATAAAAATTTTCTGGTCTTACAAAGCGAAACGATTTTCATACATGTGTGTTAACTGCATTGATTATATGCAAATTGCAATCGGGCCGATGGCATTTCTAAAAGGAGGGTAAGGGTAAGAGACACATTCTGTAGATATTCAAGTTGACTATAGGCATTCCCAAACTTTCAGCAAATTTGTGGATGATGTTCATTCCGAGAACCTCGTTCATGTTAGCAGTACAAACAAGAAACTGAAATATTTCCTATAGCTCACTGTTCAACTGTTTTATAGTTAATACACTAGGCAAACTATTGAAAGCCTTAAGCGATATCAATTGATCATGTTTTGCATCACAAGATTAGATCACATGACTGTATTTGGAATTCTCGTCCACAAAATCTTGATGTAAGTTGTAACTGCAACTTCTAGTGGTCAGGTGTAAAAACTGGTCATTTCTGTTACATTGTTTAATTTGAGATTGAAGTTAAAACGAAAATCACATTCAAGAATCAAAATACTATGAAGAATTTATTTAGTTTATACCTATGCTTGGTATCATTACTTGTGTTTTGCATAATTAAATAAATCTGATATTCTTTATAAATAATTTAATTTCGGGCTAGCTCCTCAGACCTTCGGGCTAGTAGCCTCAAGTAACAGCTTGCCCGAAGGGCAACCTCATCTTTTCATTTTCGTCTCACCCTGTAATTGCTTAATAACCAAGAGTGAGGTTGTTACAGCAAAATCTCAAACTGAGGTCTTGCTGTAGTGACCAAGGTATAACAAGATCAATACTGCTAGGCCGAGGTTTGAGATTTTGCTGTAACGACTGAACGGTCAAGGTTATGAAGTTGTTTATTATATGGCTAACAGAATGGTTTTAAAGACGAAAAACCTAAAATTTGCATGATCCATAATTGTTCCTTGGACATTATGAAGAATGATGCCATAGCACTTAGCTGCTCTTAGCCAATCACCACGCGCGTTATATCGGCCAGAAACACAAGCCATATAATAAATAGCTTTTATTCTGTGTAACAACAGACCGTTTTTCTTGTCAATGGGGACCACTTCAGGGATGAATACACAATGTAGGTTAAAGAAGTAAATGTAAACTAGAAACCAAAGTTTACCAGAGACCAACAAATACTGTAGAAACCTTAGCTGCTCTCTCACCAAAGCCATGTGGACCACATGTACCCACCAACGACTCACATAGTGGTATTATATTTTAAAGATCAAAAGGTGACAGATGTAGTTAGAATACATCTATCCAATCTCAGAAAGAAAATAGATCACACTCTTCCAAAGCCATAAAGTAATTAATGTTACATGTATCACTAATCAGGACCATGGTAGACAAAGCTTTTGGACCCCGGTCATCCACAACTGAGCGCGAGTTTAAACTCATATTTCCAAGCCTAAAGTACCCACACAGCATTGTCAACTATACCAGCTTCTACATGTACTTTGTCACCTCACCTAGTAATATTATACAGGCTGGTGTTATGTATTAAATATTATACTTAAGTGGTATCATTAAAAGATAAAAAGGTGAGCAATACAGTTGGAATACACCCATCCAATCGCAGAGGAAAAATAGATCACACTATCTTACACAGGGTTGTCACTAATCAGTAACAAAATAATTCCCTGAATTCTCCCTGACTTTTCCATGACCAGCTCCAAACAATTTTCACTGACCTTAAATTGGTTGAATAATCATATTTGCTTCAGCTTCTTTTGAAGGCCATCAATATATATATTTTTTTGCTTTGTTTTCAATGTCTTTGCGCTTTTCAAAGAATTTTGTGTGCAAAATCTTGTGAACTGTTTACCAAAAATGAAATTCCACGACTTTTCACTGACTTTGACAATATAAAAGATTTTCCCTGACTTTTCCCTGACCTTGAAAAAGTTTTGTTTTTCCCTGATTTTTCCCTGACCTTGGCAACCCTGTTACTGAGTGAGTAGTGCACGACCTCAAACCATCTTTAATCAATCAACAATGCATGGAGCACAGGTTTAAATCTGACCTGTGCAATGCATGATATTAATATTTATGTCTGCCATACTTGTGTCATCATGTAATCGGACTCCAATCGCCCCAAACTATTCATTTAGCATATGAGCAAAGGTATTAATTTCTAAAGAAACTCTGGTGCTCCTCTCGTGGGCAGTAAAACACAAAAATTTGGTTTTATGAAACCAGTTGATAAAGGTAAACTAACCATCATACGAAAGAGTAAATTTTGTGAGGTATCGTTAAATACACATTCATATCCAAAGTTGGCCTCATCCCTCATGAGTATATTGTGGTTCGAATTTATTCTTGGTTTAAAATATTTTTCAAACCAGTTCAATTTTGATTTTTCTTTGTCTTATATTCATCACGATAATCTGAAAAAAATAAAAAAAAATTGAACTGGTTTTAATAGTCTTTTTTCCCAATGATAATAATATACATGAAAAATTACTCCATTCTGATTGGTTAAGAGCAGTGCAGTTCAGATATAACACCAGTGCAAAAAGTGTAACGCTTGTGCAAATTACACATCGAAATTCTGGATTATGATTGGCTAATAAACAACAGGGTTTGGTCAAAAGCAATCAAATATTTTGTTTTCAATTGAATCAAGTGCGCGCCCTGGATGGCGCAATTTATGGCACAATTTTTCCCTGATTGCGTGATGTGTGCGTTTCTTCTGCTTAACCAATTTTTTCATGTGTATTATTAATAAGTAATCACATGATTTTCTCATGCAATTTGGAATAAATAAGCACTTGTGAATTTTTTCAAAGACTACAAATTACATTCGTTTGGTCATCTTTAACAAAATTTATTCCAAATTGCATCCGAAATCATGTGATTACCTATACAAATACATGTAGCCCTCATGAAACTAGCCCACCACACACCTGTTGACTGCAAATAAGAATAAGTGTTTGCCCATCCAGAAAATTTTTCCTTGGGTTTCTGTAAGTTTTTGCAAAGACTACCGGTATTTCAAACAATACTATTGTAGGTTATTTTAACATACACTGTAGGGTTGCGCTTGCTTTCTAGTTTTTTTTTTATATAAATTATACTAAAAAAGAGTTCATTTTTTAACACAAACATTTGAAGAGTCAAAAATGCCACGAATTCAGCTCTCCCTTGCCAACAATCACCAAGATTAAAAATTGCTGACACGAAATGATCGATGTTGGGTCAAGGGTTATGTTTTGTGTTCTTAAATTATATTGGCGTTAAGATGTTTATTAAAAACAAAGAGTAAATAAGACTTCTCGGGATAATAGTACCTTAAGTTATCGTTTATGTTAGATTAACAATGCAAAACAGAAAATTACCTTCCTGTCTTTTTGAAGCTGCTTGTTAAGAGCACGAATCCACAACTTCACAATGCTTGGCGTGAGATCTTTACGATCGTCTGTCCTTGCGTGCATATAAAACCAAGCAAGCGTTGAATTTACCCATTGACAAGATTCTATTGTCACAGCACGATTATCTCTGGTAATTGTCCTACTTTTTCGGCCTTGCTGAGGATTTTCTTTGCCATCTCTTTTCTTGTAAGGTCTTTGGAGAAACAAGACCGCCAAAAACAGGAGTAGAAGATGGATAAGACCAACGTACACTTTTACGGGAAAGGACAAATCTTGAACTGCATGTCCTACTGACATCATTGGTATCTCCCAAAACGACGATTTGAAATCTTTGAGACCACAATAGCTCGACACGTAACTTATCACGCTACTGTTAAGTCCTGCGCCGAGAAAATTCGTGTCTAATTCTGATCCCTATCCTGTCAAAATTGAAAACATTAATGCTTCCAGTGCGAAAGAGCTATCGATGTTGTTGCCGCAAAGATGGTCGACTTGCACTAAGTTTTGAATCCCTTATTTGTGTA
>OX421454.1:3585816-3665816 GCA_949126865.1 Montipora capitata | reverse complement strand
AAATGGTGTAAAGATCAGTGGATTTTGTTGCGCATGGGTAATTTACACAAGACTGGCTTTGCAGCCTACCTTTTTAAAACTTCTTAAATTAATTTCCACACCTATGCAATCTCCAGGTATTTTTTAAAAAAATTGCCCAATAAGGAGCACTGATAACTAAACGCTGAGGATTTTCAAACACGTTGACATTTCTTAATGAAATCTTATCTTCCACCGGCCGTCGTAGATTTTTGAGTTCTCGATCTCTTGATCAGCGACAAAACAAAAGAAACCGTTGGCACAAGAATAAAGTTCGATTTTTTGGCCCATTTGTTCGAACTGAAAAGCGATAAAAGGTAATGGTTGTAAAACAACATCAAAGATTTCGACTTTTCCACTGAAAATGCCTAAAAATGAAATTTAAGGATGAATGAAAAATTCCTTTAATATAGGATTAAGCTTTGAACGACAGCGGCCCGAGAGATTAGTTTGGGAGAACATGGCCGCGCAACGCCTTGTAAAAAGGCTCTGTATTCAGCAAATCTAATTTTTCCTGTAACTAAGGTCCATGTCATTCTTTGCAGAGTAAACACTTCTTCTGGGTTAGCGTGACAACAACCTATCGGTTGCCATAGTATTAAACCCAAATTTGGCGCTTACTTTGCTTCTGAACAACTCGGCCTAATGCATCTTCTATGATTACAACGCCACGCCTGTTTTGAAAAACCAAAGAGCAAATATCACAGAGATCACCGTTAGGTTTGCATTTCTATTGATCCGAATAGCTCCATTTTCTTGCACTGAATCGTTCGTATTGTCTGCTTCTATTGTAGCAGTTTGAGTGCTGTTTTTTGATGGCTGTTTTTTAATCTTGTTACAGTCGTCTTCCGCGCAACATTGGACGCAAACGTTGCTCGTTCCAGTCCCCACAAGTTGGACTTCTCTCCGACAACCGTCACTGCATGTGTAACCGCGCAACGAGTCGTCGCTTGAACAACCCAGCATGATGGGAACAATGCTAAAGTGATAATGAGAGAAACATGTATTATTTAGATGCCAAAAAGAAGATGGCAACTCTAATTTTATGGAGAGTTACATTGGCCACAATAATCAAACGCTCTTTTTTTGGCATGGTAAGCTGGTCGGAAAAATGCCTTTGAATTTTTCGCAATTTCTTAGCTTCTGTATTTAAACACGATTAGTCAGTTTTGGTTGCGTTGTCTAAGTGAAGAATGCTGTTGGTTTCCCCCTCCCCCCCCCCCAAATATGACGTCACCGAGATTAATTGACCTGCGAGCCCTTGGAATTAGCTTTAGAGGATCAGCAAAACAATCAGTTCAAAAACGTGCAAACGAGGCGCAATGCCTGCAACCCATTTCCTTGTTTCCATTTAAAAACCTTTCTGTGACTTTCCGATATTCTCAGGCTTCGTTCAATCGTAAAAAGTTAAGTTTTTTAGAAACTCACCTTGAGTTCTTTCCCGTCCTATTTTGCTTTTCCTTCAGTGTGATAGCGACGCATTTATCTCCCGGTCCGCATTGTTTTGTTTTTATGTTCTTTTTCAGGCATTCACGCCCCAGGCAGCTCAAACATTTAGGGCCCTCATTCAATGGGGTCAGCTTAAAATATCTATTTCGGCTCCACACACAGCACCTTTTTCCAGGCCACACGCGACCACCCGATGATGAGTTGGTTACCAAACTTCCGTCATTTCCGACTTGAAGGCACACATGTTCGCAAGTGTACAGGCTCCTTTCATCTGCACCTTTTTCGTTCACTATAGTTTCTTTGAGAGTCGAAAGGCATACTTCACTTCCGTGGAATTTTGCTTTGAGGTTGAAGTCAAGAAAATATACTTTGCCATCATTGGATATTGTGCGATGAACAGTTGATAGTAGACGAGGCTTATCTCGGCGGAAATTGACTGAAGTATCGTCGAAACGTTCAACACGAACAATGATAGATTCCGAAGTACCGATCTTCCCATCACGTGGATTGCATGTTATAGAATTTGGCAGAGGATTGCTGTTCACTGGACCATTGCAATACCAAAGTAATAAATTGTGAACCAAAAGATTGTGAATAAATACTCGATACCTTAGGTTGAAAGCCATGTTTTTGAGTCAGGATAGCTTTGATTCTTGCAAAAGCATGTCTGCCTGCGAAATTTATAAGCCTCTACTAATCAAAGGAACTCCTTAACTCATGCCAGTCAAGTGACAGGATGACATCCGGTTATGGTGTTGATGAGGGATTGATTTCCGGTAAAAGGTTAATCTTTTTAAATTAAAACAAAAATCACTCCTTAAATGTACAACTTTGCAAGATCCTAAGACTTTGACGTTTTAAGCTTGAGAAAGGCTCTTTTCAAGGGCAAAATAAGCAGAAAACAGGAGCATTAGTTTATATAACTTTACCATTTCCATAAACAGCGAAAAGTAGTCAAAATTAGTATGCGTATTTTTCAAATTCTATCCTAATTCACTAGTTATGACCATTTTTCCTATTAAGCGAAACTTTTCAATAGCTTCTTTCCTAGATCAATTCCGTTCTCATATCCTGTTAAGGCACAACCCTCTTTTACATGGAAACACCTTTGCAGACCATCCGCAGGCGGGGTAAAATTGCCGCACTGAAAAATGACCTTTACAGGATACTGAAAGCAAATTTTTAATAGCATCTAATTGAATTTTACAATTTAAGATTTCACTTTCAGCATCCAATGCGGAAACGTGGACGGTAAATTTTCGATATTTTAGCGTGTCCCATGTAGCATGATGTAGATCTCAAACACAGAAAGGAAAGGAAACAAACATTGTCGTAATGGAAAATTTAATCACTAAACTTGTCGAAAATTGCATTGGCAACTTTTTGAAATCCCCCGAGTGTGTTTGGAATGTTCTTTAAGTCTTTATTTGGGCCCACGCCTCCAAATAAATAACCCTAATTTTGAACCCTGTTGTTTTAAAATATAATTTCTGATAAAATATATATAATTAACCGCCACATCTCCCAGTTGTCAACCCACAACAAAATATAATGTTTAGCATCCAGGTTACCAAATTACTTTTTTAATCAACAAAATTGCAAATGCGCAAAGTTGGATTGTTACCATATTTGTCCATTTCACGTGACATCAATTTTTGACGCGATGAAACAATTATCTGGAACACGTCACACAAAAGCGTCTTTTTTGGGAATATACTCGGTTCATTTGCGATAAATCTCCTATTACAATTCACATCTGCACAGTTTTCCAAGTTCGTGCGCTTTACTCGTTTGTTTTGCAGAATTGTTGGACAGGAGAAAGTGAACAATCATGATATTTCGCAGCAAGGCTTTTCAGGAGGACTCTTGAAACATACAGTGGCCTTTTTAACGCATCATTGGAATGTCATACACCACAACACAACACTAGCCTGAGCGGGGGACTGGATCGAGTTGTAGAGTTCACAACTGGAAGTCGAGCGAAGACACGAGGCTGACTAGGCGGCAACCTTATAGGGCCGAAGCGCGAGATTGTTGTGTAGGCAAATATAAACTTCGAGCGCTCCAGAGAAAATGTAATGTAATGTAATAGATCTATCTTCTCCAATATCACTGTTTTGAAGTTAAATTCTTGATGATCTATAAGCGAATATCCATAGAGTATTCATTTTAAAGAAGGAAACTGGTAATGGTTGGAAGAAAAAAGAACACAGGTTGGCTGAGTTGCAAGTCAAGTCTTTTTGTATTTCTAGTCAAAATACGGAAATACGTGACACTGAAAAAAGTCATTTGGACTGTATGGTGATCAGATTTGCGGTAAATCGTATTCTGATATGTTTTACAATGTCAATCCTCCAATGAGTGAACTAAGAGTTGCGCAATTTAATTGAATTTTCACTTTGTGTTGTGCATTGTTACGCGGACGGCAACCGGAAGTGAGCTGTTTTCTCTTTTAACCCACCAGTGCCAAGTATCTTTTCCTCATTAGAGATGATTAGTATAAAAATCTAGGAGATACAACTGTCCTGGCACGCGACATGTTCTCTTCCGGTTGCCGTCCGCATCTCAATGCATTAGATTGGACAGGAGCACTGAAATGTGGTCGGATTTCCGAAAGCCACTTAAAGCATGAGAGCAGGGATACAAAACTAACCATGAATACTGATAGAGTGACAGAACCAGTTAACGAAATGTTTACACAGAGATTAGCTTTTAACAAGAAAGTTCATGCACTTTTATTCAAAAGTCATTAATAATTCATAAGTCCAGTAGCCTATCAAAGTACCGATAAAATGTCACGTGCATAAGCTTAAAATCGTGATAAAACAGTCCTCGTTAGTATTCTTTATATAAAGAATACTAATAAGACATAGCTTATTTTTCTTTTATGCTAATATTCTCCCCTCACAATTTGAACCCGTTCTGAGTCCAGATCTATAAGGATAAAACACTGCTGCTCGTTTTTTTAAACGCTATCCCCATAATAGAAAGATTGTTGCACAATATCTGCCAGATCTATGGCCAGATATATGGAACAAAAATAATACTGCTCTTAATAGTAATATATTGACGTTTGACGTCGTTGTAATAACACTTGTCTTTTTCTTTTTGGACGTTTAATTTATATTTTCTTCCGGTTATTACCCTTTTACTTGTTTTTTTCTTTTAGTTTTATTTCATTATATTTGTAATTTGTAGGTGTAGTAATCCTATAAATCATGATCTCCTGTATAAAAGTAATTTTACGGAGCGTGTAGATATGTTGTATTATCTGTTTTTGTTTCCACCCAACCGGATTAACTACGCTATTTTCGATTGGGACTTGCATTAGCATATTCTTTTGTTCTTGTAATAATAAATGAAAAATCGAATAAATCTAGTGAAATCGTTGTGCTGCGCTTCGATGCAGATTGGAAGAAAATGTTCAGTGAAAAGCAATCCATTTGCTAAATCATCAACCAAAACTGTCGTCGGTGTAACAGCTCCTAAGTGCGTGCATGACCAAGTACAGAGACTCAAAACTGTCTTCATGTTACTTTGACACATTAATTAAAAGATCGTCCCCCTCGATAATTCTTCAAGGACCCAAAACTGAATCAGTTGATTTCTCTGTAGGTATATCTGACCCATTGGTTTCAATAAGCAGCTACATCGCTAAGATTATAAGTGGCGTAAAGACCACAATAACAAAGTAAAATCAAAGCAGAGATTCTGACTAATAACAGAAACCCAAAGGGTTGAAACGCGTAACCGCCCCTTGTGTGCTGGGAAACAAGCTTCTGAATATTCAATTTGCTAAGTACCATATTTGGAACAACAAGAGAGAAACATTCAACCAATCAGTTCGCAAGAACACCGTTACGCAATACCACCAATGTTCTCGCGTGAAATAGGCCATTTCCGAGTTCGTGTCTGCCTCCTCTTTAAAGCGAGTCTAAGTGCGAAGTTTTTGTGATGGTAATTAGTTCTACTTTACATATGAATGAAAACTAATTTTCATAAGAAAAACTTCGCACTTAGACTCGCTTTGAAGAGGAGGCAGACATAAACTCGGAAATGGCCTATTAACTGGAGCGAGGGGTTTCCAAATATCGTACTTAACACTGAATATTCGGAAGCTGTGAACGCGCGTTACACGTTTCAACCCTTATGGGTTTCTGCTAATAACCAATTGCATCGAAGGCAAGTGATATAGTGGCGACTTGCACCCTGTCGAATGACTAGTGGTACCGAGGCGACCGATACTGATGACAGGTATTTGGTAATTAGTTTAGGAAAACGTTTAAAAACAAAGACAGCAAAGTTGAATAAGGAAGGATAGCTTAAGTGTTATCGCCGAGAATTGTACCCAGTCGAATAACACAGAGTATTATCACTCAGCTTAGGACCACGTTTAAAGACAAACAGAATAAGGAAGGTAAGGATAGCTTTTAATTCTTCAACAGTTCTCTGAGACAGGATGTCGCGTAGCACGATGGTCGCAAGCTAAAAGACAATTCTACATCGTTACAACAGAAACTGTCCTGTTCTTCAATGATGGAATCTTCCGTCGTCTTTGAAGGATATCCACAGGAATTGTCAGCTCCGTCTTTATGACAGTTATTCGCTTCAAGTCTCAATCTTTTTGTGTCATTGCCTGCGAGACTTGAGCATGCCGCTACAATAGAGTGGGAAGTGGTTTTATGGCCAGTGCGAGCATGCGCATTATCAACACATTTCCATGACAAATCAGCCGGAAAGGCAACAAGTTTTCTATAAGCCCCTGGCACGTTTATACCAAGTTCTCTTAGCCTAAAATTGAACGAAGTGTAAGTCAGAGTTATTACCAAGAGGATTTGTGCTGGTAAAAAAGCTGTTGATATTCGAACCTTACCTGAAGCTTTTGATAGTTAATCCATCGGATTCCAATCTTTTTTGGTACCTGAATCAATGAAAAAAAGGAAAATGATTCAGTCCCAAATGATCGAAATCGTGTCAAATATGTTTTTCTTGGCTAATTCTTGCTTGCTCTGTTTCCCTTACGTCATACCTACGGCCAATAGACGTCATATCTACAAACAATAGTTTTAGAAATGCAGAAGACTCTGCCAACCGCAGAAACATTCTTTGATTTAACGCTCATCCAAAGAAATGGAGGAGCCAGTCCTCTTGTCTTTACAAGTGCAGCTCAGGAATATACATAATAAAACAATTATTGGATTCGGTTTTCGCATGATAGCGATAATTATCATGGCCTCAGTTTGTTATCCGCCTCAGCTTTCGGCTTTGGCAGATAATAAAAACTTTGGCTTTGAGAATTATCGCTATCATGCTCAACCTCATCCAATAATTGTTAATTATATGAACAGAGAAAGGGTGAAAGATAGGTGAAAATATATATAATATAGAAAATATAGGAGAAAGTTAGGTGCAGCTTTTTCCGCTGTGGATCGAAGCACAAGTGAGCAGACAATACCTGCTGTTTTCTCATATAGAGTGTTTTCACTCACGTGATCAGTAACCTTGTTTTTCCACCGCAACAAAGGAAAATGTTTGCACAATAATAGAGCTCAATTCCCAGAGGATTGGATCGGGACACCAATATGGCCGCCATTTCGTTGTTTGGGGACACCAACATGGCCGCCGTGACGTCACGTGAAAACACTCTATATTTCGACCGGAGTCTGTGAAATATAATCGGAACTAGACAACGTGGTAAAAATGTAACTGGTACAAAATGTGGCGAGAAAGAAAATAAAGGCGGCCGAGAAGGCGGGAAAAGAGGCACCAAGGGATGCTAAGAGCAGCATAAGAATATCCAAAAGGGTCGGAAAACATGTAACGTGTGCCAAATGTAGGGCGGCAAGATATCAATGGAAAAATATTCCCCGGATCACCACTGGAGAAAGGAAAACAAAAACAGGAAGTGAATGCAAGGAACGCAGGCAACGCGTGCATAGCACCACAACCACAGCTCTCTAACCGCTGTCATGGGAAGGGAAGTATCTGTAATATTTTTCTCCAAAGGATAGTACTGTCACAGACCGAGGCGCCAACGAGTCGCTTCAACTCCAAATACAAACTGAGAAAGTATCGATAAAACTGTCTGTCTAAGGGCGCTTTCCTTTTGTCAGAACTGGCCGGCCAGACCCGTCAGTTTGCAAAGAAAATGTAACAATTTGAAGGAACACTTGCACGACCATTCCTCGCATTGTTCCGGAGGAGTATATATCACTTTCCAAGCGTGTTATATTGAAGGCGTTGTAGAGTTATTCCTTCCAAATGCCTGGTCTGGCCGGCCAGTTCTGTCAAATGGAAAGCGTCCTAAGGGCGCTTTCCTTTTGTCAGAACTGGCCGGCCAGACCCGTCAGTTTGCAAAGAAAATGTAACAATTTGAAGGAACACTTGCACGACCATTCCTCGCATTGTTCCGGAGGAGTATATATCACTTTCCAAGCGTGTTATATTGAAGGCGTTGTAGAGTTATTCCTTCCAAATGCCTGGTCTGGCCGGCCAGTTCTGTCAAATGGAAAGCGTCCTAAGATTATTGGACTACAGACTTACATTTCTCCCACATCATTAGCAGGGTATTGAACGCCGTAACCCGGAAGTGGTAGAACGACATCTTTCAAGCTATGTTTTCCTTGCTCGTAATTGGTTATACATCTTACGTGATCGCGCCTAATACCACTGTTGTCAACGGAACACGAGTCAATATCGCTACAGTCACCATTGTCAGAGGCTTCTGTCTTTCGGTCATGCGTAATCTTTGCGGGCGGATCCACGATTAAATCACCTTCAGCTGTTCCTTCCAGTCCGTACCGCTGAATTCTGGTGGACGCCATTAAGTTCCACACAAGACTGCAGTAACTGTGAACAAACAGCAATCGCATAGAGTATGGGATATTCAGTAACGCTTTGCCACAGCCATCCTACAAATGTGAAGAAAATAAAGGTTGCAGTCCAAGTTCCTCTCTTCGTACACCTTTCGCTAAACATGCGAACTCCGACGCTACCGTTTTTCGCCGTCGACAATCACTGTAAGGGAAAGTCGCAATTAGTAATGTGATTGGCCTGCTTTGCCGCTTTCCTCTAACTTTCGCAGCACATGCGATTGACGGCGCCGAAAAGAGGAAAAGTTGACTGGAATTTGGTCTTTAGAAACCGCACGTTTATCAAAGACACCATATGGGTCACACTAAGCAAAGCCAGCGGTCATTCGACCCACAACCGAGCTTGCGAAAGGTGTGTGTGCGCGTGCGCATATTCCCAATTTGGCGTTGCAAACTAAGTTACAGTGAGAAAGCAAAGCCAATCAAAAGGGAATCAAAGCTCATCAAAGTCGTGGGCCAAATGCAAGGCGAGAGAGGTGAAAAATGTTGGAAAAGAGCAAAAAGATACTTTTTAAAGATATAAAACGCTTTCGTTTAGCTGACTTGCATGAATAAACACAAATTCCTCCACCTCTTCCAATGCATACCATATCAGTCCCATGTCGGTGAAGAGCTTTGAGTACCAAGACTTCGCGAATTTTGTAGGCGGGCATTTGAGCCAGAGTACCTTGAACGTCACCCGTCTCACAGTAAAATCTGAGAATAAACAATTAGGAACTTGTACAAAATACAAAATTAAATTTTGTCAGTCCATAAGACAAATACTCCATCACGTCAAAGTTGGTTTAGATTTCACTTTCAGTTGTTCTATAGAAAAACACTCAATGATCATGTGAACGAATACCGGTGTCATCTAGAGAGCTTAAGTTTGACGACGTCGACGGCGAATCTTTCATTTTCAGTCATACTCTATTTTCACTCTGAAACCGCTCGTACCAATTTATTTTTTAGGATACTGCGATCACATTAGGGAGTTCAAGCACGCGCGTTTTTGAGACGCGGACGGCAACCGGAAGTGAGCTGTTTTCCCCTTTAACTTGTCTTCACACAACCACATTCACATTGTCAAGTGTCTTTTCTCCATTAAAGATAATTGGTATAAAAATCTGGGAGACACCACTGCCCTGGCACGACGACGACGTGTGTGTGGATGCATGGTTAGCCAAAAGTTAGAGTTAGTCTGTATAATGAGGAAGAGAAATCACTTCAAATATATGCATTTAGAAAAAGGGTGTCACCGTTTAGCAGAATTGACAGCGTGGTCCGGATTGTGTTCAGACGGAGTCATGAGTAACTTGACAGCATGGACCTACAGAGTAAAAAAAAAACATTGTCCAAATAGCCAGCTGGGCCCAGTTGCTCAAAAGCCGATTAACGCTAATTCCAGATTAAAAATTAACCAAGCAGTTCATTTCTCTACTCCCAAATTTTGCAGATTTTCGGCAGAACTTTACATGAGAAGACGTCAATCTTGAAAAACAAAAATAAGCAAAAGAAACTTTCACCAAAAAGTTGAAATCGTGAAACAAACGTTTACGCTAATCCTGGATTAAGTTAATCGGCTTTCGAGGAAACGGGCCCAGGGGCCAGTTGTTCAAAAGCCGATTAACGCTAATCCCAGATTAAAAATTGACCAAGGAGTTTATTTCTCTACTGCCAAATGCTGCTTAACGCTGATAATCGGCAAAGTTCTACATTAGAAGAAGTCAATCTTGAAAAGCAAAAATAAGCAAAAGAAACTTTCACCAAAAAGTTGAAAACGTGAAACAAACGTTTACGCTAATCCTTGATTAAGTTAATCGGCTTTCGAGGAACCGGGCCCAGGAGTTTAGCTCTTCAAATGAGTCAATTCGTTATTGGACGGCATTTTGTATACCCGTATTTTAAATGTCGCTGAATAAATGGTATTTAAAGCTACGCAACGATTCGTTACCGTCTGTCGTGACTGGCCAGAGCCTGAATCAGTTTTTAAACTCTTTCGCGCGCTTAGCATCGGCAACATGTGTTGATCGTAGCCGTTTTTCTCCCTACCATGTTTCCCTGAAGCATAGCCAGTCCGATGTCACAAGCGTTGACTTCATTATCATCCACGCCAAATCTCTGAGGGCCAAAGTAGTTCAGGAATCCATTTAATGACAATGAAGTAACTGCCTCCTGGTGTAAATGAAAGAGAAAAAGAAGCGTACACAAATAATTCAGTTCTACTTGCATAGCAGGAAAATAGACCTTTTCGGCTTGTACATTTTGTTTTCCCAATACAGATCATGTGACAATACTCAGGAGGCTTGGTCCTTTGTTTTGTTTCTTAAAAAGAGTGCATGCAGGCATATTCATGCTTGCATGCCCTCATTTTAATAAAATATTATATTTATTTATTTTACTTTCAAATGTGACTTAACTATTAGAGGGTGATGTGAAGTGCTAGTTTTCTACCCATTTATGGGTACACGGCCAACGTTTGAAAAAACGTAACCCTTCCTCATACAAATGTGAACCTTTTATTGTCTATTTTTACCCTGAAACCGCTAGTGTCAATTTATTTTTGGGATACTTCGCCCACACTGTACGACGTGAACCAGATGGAATAATCGTGGAGGACTTACGATAGAGAAAAGTTATATTTTGAGGTGACGTTTTGATCGACGTCGCCGTCGCAGATCTTAACTGAGCCCCTGATATCTCTACCTGTCGTTTGCAGGGGTTAACATTTATCATCTGCTTCTTAACAATACGGCAAAAAAGGAGTTATCTAACACAATTTTCAGTCTCAGCCTGACAAGATTCCTGTCAGTCATTAAAAAACGAAAACGATAGAATCTCACTTATACACCAACCTCAATCTTCTTACTGCATTCTTCTGAGTTCCTTTTATGGCTGTGAAAACACGAGAAAACGTTGAGACGTTGAAAACATGAGACCCACAGAAAAGACACACTAAGTCACGAACATTTCTTTAAGAAACCTTTAAAAGCAAAAATTCTAAACGATGGACACTTAACCCTAACCCTACCCCAGACCTAATCACATCTCATTTCCCCCTTCCCCCACCCCCGAAATAGACATGCAGTCATTGGTGCCTTCTGTTAGGACAAAAGACACTACTAATGCATCTCTGTATGTTTCTTGCTTTCTCTTGCACGGCCGGTGAAAACCACCCTTTAGTAATGAGAAGCAATATTTTTTGTGCAGTAAGGTTTACATAGGGTGCAATCCACTGAGCCAAATTAATTTCCAGTAGAGAAACAAACGGAACAGTAATTAGCCTCCCGAGGTTGTCCCTTCTTCCAGAAATATGGAAATTCTGAAATTAATTTTTCTCACTCAATTTCACTGGTTATTCCGAGTTGAATCTTTGCATGAAATTTATCCTGAGCGTGTGAGCATAGGACGAGACCCTTCACTGGAGTGGAACATTCGCCCTTGTCACACGGCGGCCATATTGTCCCGGGGGACCAAAAACGCTTTGTTTTACCATGCCAAGCCTCGCAGTGGAAACCATGGAGGTGAGGCTTGGCGTGGTAAAACAAAGCTTTTTTGGTCTCCCAGGACAATATGGCCACCGTGTGACAAGGGCGAGTCTAACATAAAATCATCTTTTATGTTTCCAGTCTCGGATCAAATAGTTTGACACATCTAAGGGACTGGCAATACAAATAGAAATTGACAAAAGCCCTAAAAGCCCTTGTAACAATGAATATTATTCATACCTGTTACTGCACTGCATATTTCTGATTACAACCTTGAAATGGTTTCCACTAAGCCCACCCATCCTGAGTGGTCCACTCACTTCTCTCCTGTAGCTACCAATTTCTATACCTTCTAAGGAGGGGTGACCTTCAATGGCACACATCCTATCAATAAAAACAAGATACCCAAATGACAAGAGTGGTTTGAGAAGACAAAAGAAATAATAATAATAATAATAATAATAATAATAATAATAATAATAATAATAATAATAAGAAGAAGAAGAAGAAGAAGAAGAAGAAGAAGAAGAAGACGAAGACGAATAAGAAGGAGAAGAAGAAGAAGAAGAAGAAGAAGAAGAAGAAGAAGAAGAAGAATAGTGCCAATTGTGATTGGGTGCAAGGGAGGCAGAATGAAAAAGGTTACAGGACAGTTAAAGAAAGAGTGCAATGATGATAAGACTGTTACAGCTGCAGTAGCCCAAGATATGTTACCCGGTATATACAGTTTTATATGAAATTGAAACAATGATGCATAAAGCAATGTCAGGACTGATACAAGGAGAATGAAAATTAGACTATGTGAGAAGATTGAAAAATGAGACTATAATTTAGAAAAATGAGAGAATGACTCTGTTTTATTGTTTGTGGTATTTGAAGGAACTACCAAATTATTGTTAGTTCCAGTCCAAAATGTGAGATAATTTTAACTGTTAGCATGACCCGGCATTTTGGCCAGTTAGGCATCATACTGATTATGCACTTCAAGTGAGATAATGATGATGATGATGATGATGATGATGATGATAATAATAATAATAATAGTAATAAATTATCATTATTATTATTATTATTAGAACTGTCTCACTAATCGCCATTGCAAGTACAGAAACAACGCAGCTCAACAAGGTCAAACTGAAAGCATACTATGGCCCCTCTGCCTGCCGCTATACAGTCAATGTAAGACCTTGGAGCACAGCTTTCAGCCAGCTGGAATCAGCTGTATGCTGGTTTCCCTGAGGAAGGAAAACCAGAGAACCCACAGAAAATCCACAGAGCAGACAGAGTAGAGAACCAACACAAATTCAACCCACTTATGGTATTGGGTCTGGGAATTGAACCTGGGCCACATTGGTGGGAGGCGAGTGCTCTCACCACTGACCCAACCCTGGTGGGATGGATGGTTGGGTTGGGAGTTGTAATGTTATGCATCTTGGGTTGGGTTTAGTGGGTCCCAGTTTGCAAACATTGCTATGCGCAGGCTTACAGTTACAGCTAAGAAATTTCAATGGTTGTACAATTCAGTAATAATTCATGAGTAACAGCCAACAGAAATGCAATGTTCAGGTCATTTGTACAGATCCCCAGAATGGCCGCAATTCTGTAATTTAGAAACTGAAAACCAATAATAACTTATGATATAGGTATATAGGTATAACATTTTAAGCAAACCCTTGTTGGTGGGACCTCCACTTTGATGACCTAATAGTATTAAGGAAGTAGTCCAAAGAATAATTTTTAGTGACAGTCTGTAAGTTTTATCATAAGGTCCCTGTTTATCCATGGTAAAGTGGTTTAGGGATCTGGGCCCGGTTGTTCGAAAGCCGATTAACTTAATCCAGGATTAGCGTAAACTTTGGTTTCATTTTTTCAACTTTTTGGTGAAAGTTTCTTTTGCTTATTTTTGTTTTTCAAGACTGACTTCTTCTAATGTAATGTTTTGCCGAATATCAGCGTCGAACAGCATTTGGGAGTAGAGAAATAAACTCCTTGGTAAATTTTTAATCTGGGATTAGCGTTAATCGGCTTTCGAACAACCGGGCCCAGCTTGTCATACGCATTTGGATTGAGTTGACACCTTCTATTTTAATAAACAGATTCCATGTCATAGTGTGTCTGTTCAGTGATAGATCACAGATGACCGACCGTGTAACTGATGTTCTTACCACATTTTGACGTCTTCTGTGATCTATTACTGAACAGATAGAGTGGCTTTCAATTGAGTGTCGACAGTAATTAGCCAATTTATTGCTTTGGTTTTGCATTACTTCACTCAGTGATTGGCTTAATTAAAGTTCTCGTGCCACGTTTTCAACCAATCAGAATAGAAACAAAAACCAACCGTGGATCATGCGTGCGCATTTTCCATGCTCTGTGGCCAAAGTAATTACTTTACACGGAATGTATTTGTTTTATATAATAAAGAATTAAACGTTTTGATGATGATATCATTTATGCATCTGTCCTCCGATAGAACATAGACGAAACCCAATCAAAATGCGTGCATTATTGAGCATATTATATGCCATGCCAAGTAGCCACTCTCTGAAAATGCAAACAAACAAAAATACTCACTGCTCAGGGGTAATTCCTCTAACCACCATATGCTGTGTGGTAATAGCTTTTTTATCCTTGACACCTGCATAACTAAAAGCTGATGGCTGGATGTCCAAACATCTTGACAAACGGTGAATTGCTTCAAGGGTTTCCTGAAAGATTTGTGCAAAGACTCGTTGGCAGCTATAGTCCAGCAGCGTTGCTAAAACGAGGGTAAGGGTAAGACCAAGGGTCACAGTAAGGGTTTTGAATGATACGAATACAGAAAGTATCCTAAAAATGCATAAAAGCTAACCTTAAACTTTTGTTTAGGCCTAATTAGGCCTAAGGTTAGCTTTTATGCATGTTTAGGATACTTTTTGTATTCGTATCTTTACCCTTACCCTGACTCTCAGTCTTACCCTTACCCTCGTTTTAGAAACACCAATAGTCCAGTCATCTTGTGGTTTGAAGTCAAACTAATTGCAACAGAATTTCTGTTACTGCCAAATGTTAGACAGTGGTCAACTGATCAACAAACCAAAAAGGTGCCCAAAATCCATGCCACAGAACATGCTTAGATTAAGCACTTTAATACGTATTTTGAGCATGTATCACAGGGTACCCACATTGTGAAAAGATTTTTTAAATTAAGAATTTTAATTACAAGAAAGGCTCAAATATTGTTACTAGCTAACACAAGTGTACTTTTTCTATATACTTGCATAGCATGTTTGGTGAATTTGAAAAAGACTGTGCAACATTTCAAGCATCTTGTGATGTTTGGCATAACAGCCACAGGGTTTGGTCCATAACTCAACAGGTCAAAAAAAAAAAACAACAACAACAACAATCCCATAATGTATATTAATTTCTTGGCTTATCTGGTAACATGTCGGTAATTATTGAATTAAACTGATCAAACTGGATGCTAAGGGGGGATACCAATGGGAATAATCTACCTGTTTGTCACATATTCAGTAGCCCAAGGGGTATTGATGTGATTGTCATTCATCGTTTTCACTGCAATTCTGTTCTCTACTAGTACCACATGCAGCCAAGCAATCCAGTCTAATCTCTCAGAGCCACAGATGTGTGGGCTGCTGGTAGGTCAGTTTTTACAGGTAGGAGTCTTCCATCTACTAGTTTCCAACCCCAGTCTTGTGGTGGGAGTGCAACTCATCTCCACTGCTGAACCTAGTGGTAAACCCTGAGGTTGTGGTAGACAGCAACTGCAGAAGTCAGAGGAAGACAATCTGGCTGTACAAACGAAGTCCCTGTTGTGATCTTCTGGCAGAATCTCAAGTATGATAAGGAATCCAGACTTTCGTCACACAGGGTGTTGTATAGACAAACAAGGGCTTTCTCTTCAGCTGCAGTAATATCACTCTTTGTGGCATCTTCATAATTATTAGAAACCTCAGCTTGCTTCTGAAATTGTGCATCCTTCATAATCTTTTTAAGTGCCAAACCTTGCCAATCCCATGTATTCCCGATGTTGTATCACATCCTAGAACTGTGTGAACAAAAAGAATAGTCGTCCCAGTGCAGCCTTGGTTTTCTTGATGTCCCAATTTTTTTTCGTGCTTGACCTTTGCTCTGGCTGAGGAATAAAAAACAGGTCACAAGTGCATGTATCATAAAGATGACAGAGCAAAACTAAGAGGTCTGTGTCATCTACTACGGGGACCGTTGTGATTGACTTGGCGAACTGAATGGCCATTTGGATTATCATCAGGTCTGTGTCTCCTGGGGCTTGGATAATATTACATCCTGAAAGTTGCAGTTTCTTTTCAAGCAGTTTTATGAGCTGTTTCTTGTTGGTGGTATAACTAAGAGTGTCCTTCTTCAGCTTGAACACATTATGTCACTGTCAAAGTTCACTGATGGACCCAGATTGTCTTTGATGGGCGCAATCCTTTGTGGGAAGCGCCTCTTCATATCCATTCAAATACTGCTGTAGCCTGGACGTACCTTGGGTCATGTGATGTACTTAGAGCAAGAGAATTTCGGTGTGGGTAAGGCCCAGTGTGGCCAGGGAATGCAATGGAGGAGAGCGCTGCCATCAAGAACATAGTGATCCTTTACAGCAGACTCAGTTATTTGCTTATTCTTCGTTCAAATCCAGATAGTGTTAGTCAGGGCAGGATTACTAGTCTTACATGGAAGGACGGAGGAACCAAATAACTGCTCATCTCAAACTTGAAAAATGATTCAGTGGGGATTTTCATACTGTCCTCCAGTTTCTACAAATCTCTGTAGGTCCACCTGGATGTTTCCTTCACTAAATCTCACAGCCGTCTTGCATTCTTCCCCAATGTAAAGCACAGTATCTTCAGCAAAGAGGCGTAGTTGTGAGGTTGTTACTTTCAAATTGGTAATGTTGTTTATGAACAGTAAAAAGAGGGTTGGTCCCAATATGGGGCCTTGCGTAATGCCCCAGGTGACAGAGGTAGTCAGGGGCACCCAATGTTAATTTTTCGGAAAACATCTGTTAGGAAAACGATTTGACATTTAGAATTTTCGGACATTTGTTGTAAAATTTCTTGCTCCCCTGCCTGTCCTAGGATTTTCGAACATCTAAAAAATGGTATAATTGCCCATTTTTTACGGATTTTTACCTTAAAAGGTCACCTAGAATTTTCGGGAGCCTTTTTTCTGGCTGAAATTTTCAAAAAGGTAAGTTGCGATCCCTATAATTTTCGGATCACTAGACTTTCAGCTGGGGATAAAAATATGCCTATATCTACCGTTTAAATACCAAAATACATTCAACAATGCTATGTTTAAGTGGTTTTGAACTATATTATCGTTGGGTGCCCCTGGGTAGTGGTAGGTAAAATTTACCACCACAAACTGGGTGCGATCTGGACCTGTGTCACACATAGGGCTAACTAATATATAATAATAATTTAGTATGACAGAATTCCGAGCCAAAGCCTTCAAGAAATCCAGCAATAGGGCTTCAGCTTGACCATGGTGATTCAAGACATTGGCTCAGTCGTGGAAGGTCAGCACTAGCTGGGTTTCGCATGACAGGCCAGAATGAAAGCCATGTTGTAGATGAGACAAGATATTATTGTCAGACAAATGCTTATTCAGATGGCTGAGCACAATGTGCTCTATCCCTAATTGCAGCAAAAGTATAGGCAGGTAAGCAATATGGGTCAAGAATTAGCTGGATTATCCTTGCTTGACTTTTTGTGAACAGAGATGACCCTAGCTGATAGCAAGTCACTTGGTAGGGTACTTGTGTCATAGCTCTGTCAGAAAATAATTACTAGAAATCTCTATGGGTAGGTCAGGCAGGCAACATGGTGAGATATCTCTGGGCCAGCTGGCTTTGATGTATTTAGATCACCTAGCTGTTTAAGGACACCATTCTGAGAAAACATGATAATATGAGTGGTTGGGAGGGAAGAAGGAAGGAAGTGAGTCCTTGGTAAACACACTCTGGAAGTGGTCGTTTAAGGCAGTTTGCATTATCCTTATCAGATATGAACAATAATTCACATTGGCGCAGCACTGGTATACATGTACCAATGTTTTCAGCAACAAAATCAAGGCAGTGGTGCGACCCTTTGGGTTCTAGGGTATTCTTATTGAAAAACACTACTTAAAATGTACTAAATGAACGCTATCATATACCGCCTTACGAAGGCATGATATTACAATCAATGAAAACTGGACTTGTGCATACAGCGAAGGCTGACCGTTCAATGCCTCACTCGCTTGAGGTTGCAAAATACAAACCGTGATTAAGTGGCACTCCAAGGGCTAGCCACTCTCAACCAGGCCTCTACTATGTATGTACAAGCAATAATTTATGTTAATAATTAAGGATTATCACAAATTAAGAAAAGAACAGTTGTATTGATCCCTTCTACACTCTTGAACAATGTTGGGTCTAAAAGGTCAAAAACGTATGAAATACATTGTATGTACTGTAGCGCAAAGTATGGTCTTCCAAATTTTTTAGCGAGTGGAGAAGAAAGTTCACATGGTTGTTGTGGTGGATAAAATTTAGATGAAACTCAAAGAAGTGTACGAAAAAGAAGAAAAAATCATGTGTTTCCAAATGTTTGATTCACTTAGGGCCAAAACTTAAGGATTAATTTTAAGTAAATATAATTATTATAATAATTATAAACACTGTGATGAACAATGAACATTGAATCGAAGAGAACTTGATTACGTAATTAAGCTTTTGTTCTGACTTGGATAAGATACGTTTCTGTTCTGTTTCATTTATCGAGTTTTACGCCCCTGTCTTCATGTACTATTGTTCACAGTTTGAATCAATTATATAACTAGCCATTCCCGTGTTTTTTAACCGGTTTTACAACTGTACACGTGAATTGTACCCTTATCAGAGAACGCCCCTTAAGTTTTTGTGGAGTTGGAGTTAGGAGATCTTCGGAGCAACACTGGGGTTTTCAGAGCAGTTTTATCTTTTTCGGAGTTACGTAACGTTGGAGTTTCTTTAGCCCTTTAAACAGGATCAGACGTAAGTTTCGGCCTATTATATGTAGCTTTCGTTTTGCTTTCAATTTGTTTCTTTTGTGATTAGTCTTAGCCCCTTTTTTTTGATCTCGTGCATTGTAATTTCCCCTTTTAGTTTTCACCGCATGTGTACAATAATTCAGACGAGTTGGTGTTCAAATTAAACGCTGTTGAGTCAACTTGTGCTGTTGAGTTCTATACTGTGGTTGACACTTCCCGATCTCCAGTGCACAACATCCCGTGTCCGCTGCACTGGGTACGCGACAGTGAAAAGTCTGAGGATAAAATCAACGAATGGAGGTAAGCGGTATCATACTTTAAACCCGGAGCCATCGAGAATGACCAGCCCAGGAAAAGAATGGCTGAACGTAGAAGGAGCGAAGGAGAGCGGAGCCAGGAGCAAAAGAGAGAGGAAACCCACACAAAAGGCTCTACAAAGCGCGGTAGAACTTAAACGGAGGCAAATCCTTAGATCGCGTAAAAAGCTCCTTAGTGTTATGCAATCAGTAGAAGGGCTAAGTGATGACAGCCATATTGATACTGTAGCGCGTGACCTTACGCTCGCCTCGGAGGAGTTTGGAAGATTGTTGCAGGAGTTAATTGGCCTGTACGAGCAAGATTCACGCGGCGATTACTTAGAAGAGGCTCAACTTAGTGAAGAGAACGAGACCCTTAACCGAGCCCTCTTACTTTTAGACAGCCTAAAGAATAGAATTACTAGACGATCCAACAAATTGTTGGAGACAAGATCTGTGTGTTCTCGTCTTTCCTCGCGCCATTCGTCAGCCTCAAAAACTAGCAGCACTACCGCTAGATTGCAAGCGCTAGCCGAAGCTAAAGCGGCAAGAGAAGAAGCTCAGTACACGCGGCTAATAGCGCAAAAAGAACTTGAACGCAGGACACGCGAAGCAGAAGCGCAGAAAATTCGACAACAGGAGATAGCGCAATTCGAAAGGGAGATCGCGATTCTGGGAGCAGACAAAAAAGCCGCGATAGCGAACGCTAAACTTAAAGTTTTCGAGGAGGCTCTTCTAGAAGAAGAACTTGAAAAAGATTTCAAATTACCAGAGTTAGAAGTTCCCAAAATCAAAGCAGAGGAGAGGACTACCCAGTGGGTACATTCCAACCCCCTAACCACGGGAAAGGTATCACGTTCCGAGCGAAATCACGAGCCGTTAAGCACGCCAAAACAAATAATGCTCCCATTGCGCCCCACCCCCGAAGAAAGAAAATCAGAGAAAACAGATCTCCCCCCTGAACTTCGCGTCCAAAACCCAGATCTGCCTCGGCAGCAACCAACAGATGAGGATTGTGTAGTGCCACAAAATACCATTTTCAATCGGCAACCACTTATATCCTCGACCCCTTTGAAAGATATCAACGGAAGTCAGCTGATAGATTCGCTTACAGTCGCAAATCAACAGATAGTTGCCGGCCTAGCGAGACAAAATCTCCCAAAATGCCAGCCTGACATATTCTCTGGGGACCCTACCCTCTTCCATCCCTGGAAAACCGCCTTCAAAGCTATGCTGTTAGACGCTGATGTATCCCCAACTCAGGAGATAAACTATTTAAGAAGCTTTACTAGCGGGAAGCCACAACGCCTAGTTGATAACTACCGGAAGCGGCAAATGCGCGACCCCGTTGCGTTACTAAAGGAGTTGTGGGACGAACTAGAAAGGCGTTTCGGGAGCGTCGCCGTGATTAGTAATACATTGTTAGAGCGATTACGGGACGCGGCGACCTTTGGTGAGCGAGAACACGATAATCTACAGCTGTTCGCAGATCTTTGCGCGGATATCGAAAGTCAAGTGACTTATCTTCCCGGACTTGCGTGCCTCAACTATCCTAACGCCATGCAGCCAATTACCGAGAAGTTGCCACGGTTTATCCGCGCCAAATGGGAGAAAGAAATAGCCTGTTACTCGAACAGCAACGGCGGAGCGTATCCCCCCTTCTCCAGATTTTCTAAAATAGTCCAGGAGCAATCAAAGATAAAGAACGATCCAAACGTTCTGGCCGGTAAAGCAGCTAGCCCCACCCAGGTTTCAACACCTAAACCACGCAAAGAAAAGAAAACGCTTAAAACGGAGACTCAGCCCGCAGCTGGAAAGGACGTCGCCGGAGAGGATAGGAGAGAGGCCCCTGAAAAAAGAGAAAATAAGACTAAACATTGCCCGTATCACGAAAGGGACGGACACAATCTTCAGGAGTGTAAAGCGTTCGCAGCGAAACCCCTGGAAGAACGTACGGAGTGGATTAAAGAAGCCCACCTATGCTTTCGCTGTTTCAGCCCCTACCACGTCGCGAGCCGGTGTAACACCCCGGTACAGTGCGCTATCTGCGGAGACAAGCGCCACAGCGCCGTGTTGCATAAGGAGAAGCGGCCACCTTCTAAACCGGAGAATGAAGCAGTCAACCCAAAATGTACCGTACTCTGTGGACCTACAGGAGGCGTGTCCTGCAGCAAAACTCTGCTCGTGGACGTCTATAGCCAGCGTAACCCACACCTCGCTAAGCGCGTCTATGCTATCGTTGATGAGCAGAGCAACAGTTCCCTCGTCACTAGTGAACTAGCCGACGACCTTGGAGCGGACGGACCCTTAGAAAAATACTTCTTGTCCACGTGCAGCGGCGAGAAAGAGGAGAAGTATGGTCGAAGGGTGGCAGGCATTACAGTACGTTCACTTAGCGGAGCAGAGTTCGCCGCGCCGACCCTCACCGAGTGCGATACCATCCCACAAGACAAGAGCGAAATCCCTACCCCAGACGTAGCGAGAAGTTTCCCACATCTAAAGGCCATAGCGCACGAAATACCTCCCATAAACGAGACAGCCAAGATTCACCTCCTACTTGGCCGAGACGCACCGGAGCTTTTAAAAGTCAGGGAGTTCAGAAATGGCCCGAAAGGAGCCCCCTGGGCCCAGCGACTGGCCCTCGGCTGGACCATCAGTGGTCAAATGTGCCTTGACTTCGCCAGTGGTCCCACACACGTCCTCACTCGCCTCACCAGCCTGTCCACTGTTACGGAGAAAGAACCTGACACCGGAAGCAGAATTTACGAGCTAGTACCTTGCCCCAACCAGATCAAGGTTACAGACCCCCTCTTGGAGCGTGCCACTGACGACATATTTAGGAAGACACGAGATGACAACGAGCCTGGTCTCTCCCGCGAGGACCGCAAGTTTCTAGAGATACTGGATAGGGGTATACACAAGAACGCAAAGGGAAACTGGGAGATGCCCCTACCGTTCCGTAACGAGCACCAGACTATGCCAAACAATCGAGATCAAGCAATGCAGCGCCTACAAGGGCTTCTCAAGACATTTGCCAGGAAACCCGAAATGAAAGCAGACTATCTGGAGTTTATGGGAAAAATAATCGACAAAGGCCACGCCTCAGCTATCCCAAGTAAAGAAGTCCCGTCTCCTCCAGGCCGTTCCTGGTACTTACCGCATTTTGCGACTTATCACAATACAAAGCGCACCATTCGCGTCGTATTCGATTCCAGTTGCGAGTATGGTGGAATCTCATTGAACAAAGTACTTTTATCAGGCCCTGACCTGATGAACAACCTCATTGGAGTCCTCATGCGCTTTCGCAAGGAGAATATAGCAGTGATGTGCGACGTCGAGCAAATGTTTCATTCATTCTACGTCGACCCACCACATAGAGACTTCCTTCGTTTCCTATGGTTCGAGAGTAACGATCCGTCAAAGCCCATCATAGAATATCGGATGAATGTACACCTATTTGGCAATGGACCTAGTCCCGCAGTCGCTACCTACGGCCTACGCAGAACAGCCATTGACGGCGAGGAGGAGTACGGCGAGGAGGCCAAAAAGTTCATTTGCCGTAACTTTTACGTCGATGATGGTTTGACCTCGCTTTCATCTATTCAAGGAGCGACAGACCTGGTTAAGAGTGCACAAGCCACCCTAGCCACAGCTAACCTTCGACTTCACAAAGTAGTATCTAACTCTGTGGAAGTCATGGAAGCCTTCCCGGCCGAAGACCGAGCAAAGGACGTGCGTGACCTGGATTTACGCCACGACAGCTTGCCGGCTCAACGCTCACTCGGGGTATTCTGGGACCTGGAGACAGATGCCTTCACCTTTAAGGTATCCTTGCCGGAGAAGCCATTCACAAGGAGAGGAGTATTGTCCATCGTCAACTCTGTGTACGACCCGCTTGGCTTCGCAGTACCTGTTATGCTCGAAGGGAGAAAAATACTGCAGCAGCTTGTCCATATGGGAGAGCGGACAAAGGAGAACAATACCCCCCTGGCCTGGGACGATCCCCTCCCTACCGCGATGATAAATCGGTGGACGCGTTGGAGAGACTCTCTCGTAGAGTTGCAGAACCTTTCTGTGCCTCGCTGTTACCGCCCTAAAGATTTCGGCAGCACGACGAGAGCGGAGCTACACGCCTTTTCCGACGCAAGTCAGGACGCTATTGGAACCGCAGTCTACCTTCGCCAGTTCAACGAAGCAAACGAAGTGACTATAGCTCTCGTCTACGGCCAAGCAAGAGTCGCCCCGTTAAATCCGACGAGTATACCGCGTCTAGAACTGTGCGGAGCGGTCTTAGCTGTTCAAGCAGCCCAGAGAGTTATAAAAGAAATCGATCTGAAGATTTCTGATGTGATATACTACACCGATTCGAAAGTGGTACTCGGCTACGTTACCAACGAGAGTCGACGGTTCTATGTGTACGTAGCCAACCGAGTCGAGCTGATTAGGAGCATGTCTACCCCGGAACAGTGGAGATATGTGGAGACCGATTTGAACCCGGCGGACCTAGCAACGCGCGGAGTTCCCTCAAGCAAGCTAATGGAGACGAACTGGCTGGTAGGCCCGGAATTCCTACGCAAACCGGAGAGAACCCTCCCAACCAATGAAACGTTCGCGCTCGGTGCAAGCGATCCTGAAGTGCGAAAAGCAGTGTTCAGCGCCAGTGTAAATACGCACGAAGAGGAAGAGCCAGGCCTTGGAGCAGGGAGGTTCAAGAAATTCTCTTCATTAAAATCTCTGCAGCGAGCAGTCGCTAACCTAATTGTCATTGTCACAGAATTCAAACACCGGAGAGACGTTAAAGCAGAAAGTGTTAACCTCAGGAGCGAAGCGCGTAATACTCAATGCAAACTCAGACCCCCGACAGTGGAGGAATGGGATCAAGCCCTGCGCGTCATAATCAGCTGCACGCAGAGAGAAGCGTTCAGCGGGTTGTTAAGCGACACCAGAAAAGAACCTGAGCTACCGAGAGAGATCCAAAGTAGCGCCAAAAAGGCTCTCAAAGGCTCGCAGCTGTACCGTCTCGATCCCTTTCTAGACAGCCACGGGATCCTCCGCGTCGGAGGCAGATTAAGGAGAGCTCGGATGGAGTATAATGAGAAGCACCCGATCATACTACCGAAGCGTCACTATGTCTCACAGCTAGTAGCTAAACACTATCATCATGAAGTACACCACCAAGGGAGACAGATTACTGGAGGTGCAATTAGACAAGCAGGTTTCTGGGTTATTGGAGGCCATGACGTAGTCACGAAGGTCATCGGAGCCTGCGTCCTTTGTAAGAAGCTGAGAGGACCACACCTAGAACAGCGTATGGCCGACCTCCCGCTAGATAGAACTGAAGTCTGTCCCCCCTTTACCAACGTAGGATTTGATGTCTTTGGCCCCTGGGCAGTGCAAACGCGTAAGACTAGAAGAGGAGGAGTAAACGCCAAGCGTTGGGGCCTAGTGTTCACGTGCCTGAACAGCAGAGCCATCCACATCGAAATCTTAGAAGCTATGGACTCCAGCGCCTTTATCTGTGCATTGAGGAGGTTCTTCGCACTACGAGGCCACGCTAAACTCCTCAGGTGCGACCGGGGTACAAATTTCGTTGGAGCTAAGACGGAGCTTGACGCAGCGGCATCCGAGTTAGATGAGAAGAAAGTGGAGAAGTTCGTAACGGAGTGCAGTTGCAAGTGGGAGTTTAACCCTCCCCATGCATCACATTTTGGCGGTGTGTGGGAGAGGCAGATTAATACAATTCGCCGTGTATTGGATGCTATGTTCGCTGAGTTAGGTCAGAGTCAGCTTACACACGAATTGCTGGTGACTCTGATGGCCGAAGTTGTAGCCATTGTGAACGCCAGGCCGATAGCAGCACTGCCGTCCGACACAGATGACCCGCAGCCTCTGTCCCCTGCGATGTTACTCACTATGAAGACACGCCCACCCGGACCCCCTCCAGGTCAGTTCATGCGGACGGATATCTACGCGCGCCGTCGATGGAGACGAGTCCAGTTCCTTGCGGAACAATTTTGGACCAGGTGGAGGAGAGAGTACTTGCAGAACCTACAGCCGCGACAAAAGTGGATGGAGACGCGGCGAGACCTCTGTGTAGGAGATATCGTTCTCGTGCGAGACGAATCACAACACCGTAACGATTGGCCACTGGGACGAGTGTTGGAAGTCCTAAGGAGTGATGACGGCAGAGTGAGGAAAGTCAAAGTAAACGTTGTCAGAGCCGGAGAAAGGAAAACGTACCTTAGACCGATTAAGGAGCTGGTTCTACTCCTGACCGACACAGCTGATCCAGACTAGCAGTAAACGCCATGACAATATGAGTAGCAAGGATAAGAATCCTTGGGCGAGGAGTGTGATGAACAATGAACATTGAATCGAAGAGAACTTGATTACGTAATTAAGCTTTTGTTCTGACTTGGATAAGATACGTTTCTGTTCTGTTTCATTTATCGAGTTTTACGCCCCTGTCTTCATGTACTATTGTTCACAGTTTGAATCAATTATATAACTAGCCATTCCCGTGTTTTTTAACCGGTTTTACAACTGTACACGTGAATTGTACCCTTATCAGAGAACGCCCCTTAAGTTTTTGTGGAGTTGGAGTTAGGAGATCTTCGGAGCAACACTGGGGTTTTCAGAGCAGTTTTATCTTTTTCGGAGTTACGTAACGTTGGAGTTTCTTTAG
The DNA here is from genome assembly GCA_949126865.1 of Montipora capitata. NCBI lineage: Eukaryota > Metazoa > Cnidaria > Anthozoa > Scleractinia > Acroporidae > Montipora > Montipora capitata. The sequence continues at coordinate 3,639,991 of OX421454.1, read as the reverse complement.
CCCTTTAAACAGGATCAGACGTAAGTTTCGGCCTATTATATGTAGCTTTCGTTTTGCTTTCAATTTGTTTCTTTTGTGATTAGTCTTAGCCCCTTTTTTTTGATCTCGTGCATTGTAATTTCCCCTTTTAGTTTTCACCGCATGTGTACAATAATTCAGACGAGTTGGTGTTCAAATTAAACGCTGTTGAGTCAACTTGTGCTGTTGAGTTCTATACTGTGGTTGACACTTCCCGATCTCCAGTGCACAACATCCCGTGTCCGCTGCACTGGGTACGCGACAAACACTAATGAAATACCAGGTGAGCTTTCCCATGAAAACATGATATCTTCACACGTGAAAATAACATGTTATCTGCACAAGTGAAATATCACTGTTGCTATGGTTACCTGATAAATTGTGACATTGTTCTAACTTACACCACAAAAAATAATAAAGTGAAATGGGTGGTATTTCATCCCTGTTTAGGGTTAGGGTAAAAATAAACAGAACATTACATGACTGCTTGGACATACAAAATTTATCTTTGAGTCTTGAAAAATATTTCACTTGTTCACTGCGCCCACCCATGAAATATTTTTCAACATTCAAAGATAATTTTTGTGTCTCTGTGCACGGCCATGTGATATCCTCTACTTATTCAACAGACTTACCATATTTCTTTTGCATAAAGAAAATCTTGTGTATTCATTGCCAACCTGTCTGGACACCAAACATAGAACAAAGACGTAAACCAGCATATGAAAGAGAAACTATGTTGGAGAGAAGTGACACTGAAAAAGTTTAAAGCCTTTATTGCAAAGGTCTGAGGTACCTCAAATCAACTGAATGATTGTTTTTTTGGCAGGTTGTCTTTGTTCCTTTGGCCCTCATTCGCACCTGAATATAACTTTGTCCAGTAGCTGTCCCACTGTGTTTGTTATCTAATAGTATGTTGTTAAATGTTTTGCTCTCAAGAAAGGAACCAAAGTGTTTGGATAACAATCTGTGAATCTGGAAAACAAAACAAAGCAATTTAATAATAATTATTACATGTATTTTACACTTTATACTTCTTGAGGGGAATATTCCACTGAGAAGTACAATGATCTAACTTTGGACAGAGTAAAATGTATTAAGTGACACCTTTGGAAGGCGTCTTAATAAAAGTGTTAACAAGAAATCAAGTTATTTTTCAAACAAAGACAAAAGTTAACCCATTGACTCCTGGGAGTGAGACCATATACCTGGTGTGAACAAAATACCAGTAATAATTATTTCTTGTTTCATTTTTTAACGTTTAAGTGGCTTGTGCAAATGTTAGCTAAATGCGGATGCTGAACACTTACAGGTACACTCACATTTAATAAACTCTAGGATTTGTCACAAATTTGTAAATTGATACTACATTGCAGTATTCTCATAATGAAATGTTGTAAATGTTTTTGTAAAACACAAACCAGTTTAGCAATCCATATTGGAAGAAATGTTTTAGCAAAAGAAGATGTTGATAACAATTCTGATCAATAAGCACGCAAATTCCTCTAGAGTAGGACACAAATAGAATTGACCCTCAAATGGGATGATAATATTATAATAATTAATTACTTTGGTTCTTTGCTGTTTGTCTGCACTGCTGACATCAAGATTAAGTGTGGAAGGTTTTCTTCTACTTTCCCAGTGTGCAAAGCACAATAATCTACAAAACAAGTTCAAAACACCAAATTATTTTTACTATCATAGTGCATCAAAAATTTAAGGATGATGAGAGTGATAATAGGGCCGTTTATACGAGAGAAAATAAGCTGCGGCTAACTCTGGCCGCGGCTTACGTAAGCCGCGAAAGGAACTATTTATACGAGTATAAACTCCCCAGCCAGGATAAGCCGCGGCTTGAGGAAGCCGTGAATGTAGATTTTGTACCATTTATACGGGGTGTTCGCGGCTTACGTAAGCCGCGGTCAGAGTTAGCCGCGGCTTATTTTCTCTCGTATAAACAGCCCTAATGATGACTTCACGACCATGATAGCCACTTGAGTAGGGTAATTAAGCTAAATAGAGTGGAACATGAGTTAATTTACTTACTGGCAATCAGAAAGCTTTACTTGACTATCAGAGACCCCTAGTCCATGGACTACCCAGACGGACTACTCCAAAAAAGTTAATACTATTTTAAGCGATTACTATTGGTCATACAGCTGTAAGCAGCATCACAATTAGTGCTAAGCAGTAAACATCCATTTTAAACAGCGTTGGTCAACAGTATTTAAGTCTTAAAGCACCCATTTTAAAAAGGTTAGCTTTCAATAATTGTTGTGATGACTGATTACTTCAAGAAAGTGAAGTGAAACCAGAGCAACAATAATTATTATTGAAAGCTACACTGTAACCTCTTTATAATTTAATACTGTTGATCAACGTTGTTTGAAATGGATGTTTAGGCTTAGCACTCAATGTGATGCTGCTTATGACCAATACAACTCACTTGAAATAGTATTTTAGTTGCACTTTAAGCCTAAGGTTAGCATTCTTGCAATGGTTTGCATTGTTTCAGTTATGGTAAAACAATGACTTGCAACCTGCGCTTTACACCCCCTGAACTTCTTGCGTGTTTAGCGTTTAGTTTTTAATTTCCCTTATTTTTCTTGTGACTGGTGTGAAATGTAAGAACATCTTGTCTGAGAATGTAGAGCTCTAGGAGCAAACGAGGATAAACAAAAAGAACAAAGACAGAGAGACTTTTGAAAATCTGTCGAGATGTGAATTCACTTAATACATTCCGGCTAAACTTTCCAAATTACCTGTCTACGTGATGCCTGTCAGTCAACAAGCTGTTAAATTCCCAATACACTTTATCACTGCTTGCAAATACTGAAGGAACCTGGCCCTTGAAACAAACAAACCACAAATTTTCAGATTTTTTTCTCTGCTGTGTCAACAGGGTAGTCAGGGCAGCTTAGTGGTCGTCAACTGTGCATTCCACCTCTGTGATTGGCAGGTTCAACTCTCCGCCCTGAGGTCATATGTGGGCTGAGTTTCAAATCTCAATCTGACTTCCAGGTTTTTTTCTCCGGTACTCCAGTTTTCCTCCCTCATCAAAATCGACTCTCAGTCAATTACATCCGGCTGGGGGTACATATCCTCGATAGGGATAACCTCTGGTATCCCTCCCTTTCAGTGAAGTGAATGAATAAAGTTGCTATTATTATTATTATTATTATTATTATTATCATTATCATTATTATTATTATTATTGCATATATAATAATTTCATCTCTGGAGACTGGACCGTGTGAAAAGTTGCTCTTTAAAGATGTTTTCATCACCAGTAAAGAGACTATGACTTGAGATTTTTTTCTTTTCAAAGATTAAAATAGATTTATATCACTTAAGGAGGCTTGAAAGGGTTTCAACACTTCGAAGACTCTAGCTGTTTAGATTGAATAACGCTACAACACTGTAGATCACGTAACAGCAATGTTATGGTACCACATGAAACACAGATTATTTCCAAACAAGATGTGATCATTATTGTGAGGTAATAAGTTACCTTGGCAACGGGAAAGCCCAGAAAACAAACTCAGTGACCTCCTTTTTTTTATTGCTGAAAAGTGATTAGAAGGCAAAGATGAAACTTTTGGCAAAGTTTTAAAAAAATTCTGTCAAGGATTCAGAGCTACCTTAAAAAATCACAAAATCAAGGTAGCTCTGAATCCACTAGAAAGTTTCATCATGCCCTTCTGATTACTTTTCAGAATTAAATGTGAGTCACTGAGTTCGTTTTTGAGATATAAGCAACTAAAGACAAAATAAAGGGTGTTTTTACAGGGCTATATGCCCATTGCTACGGTGACATATTATGTCACAATAATGACTGTAGCTTGTTCAGCAATAATTTGTGTTACATTTGGTACCACAATATTGTCAATACATGATACAATATTGTGGTGCAGATCCTTCTAATAAGAGCATCACTTGGAAGTGTTGAAGTTGGTTCGAGCCTTCTTAAAATGTACCGAAAACCTTCAGAACTTTTGCCACCAAGAGCTTAAAAGATGAGTCTGAATAACACAGTCATTAGATAGCAATTTACCTCTTGCTTGTTTGTTATGGTTTCAGTTTGAAGATAAGGAAATGCCAACCTGACATTCCTGTGAAGAGAAGTACGCTCTTCTTTGGATAACTCAGAACCTAATCAAAGATGATCAGAAATTTGCTACTTATTAACTAGTTTTTCAAGGGAAAAACACACTTCAAGTTCAAGTTTCCTTTTAGCCAAAAACAGTTATTGCTAATGCCATTAACAATAATAATAGGGAGCTTACGCAACAGGATGGTTGGAAGACTCAGGACGGCAGAATGACAAAAAAATGTCACACAAGACTGTGCATTCCCAATCTTACGCGACATTTTTTTGTCACTTTGCCGTCCTGTTGCGTAAGCTCCCTATTATTGCCTAAGAACTCAGTTCCAAGTTTCAGAATCTCTAAAAGCTGACGAGAAAAGGATCTCTCCACAAATGGCCAGACCTCATAGTCTACTCTACTAAGAAAGGTAAATCCATGTTAAAGTATTCATACCAATGCATATCTTTCTGTTACACTCTGTGTTGTTTTCAATATGCAATGCAAACTCTGTCAGTTCTCTAAGCTTGGTGCTGCTCAGGCTCATTGCTAGATCTTTCATGGCAATATCTTTCAACCTTTCAAATGAACCTGAAATCTTAAATGTAATGTAGTTTAAGTTACAAGAAAGCCAAGATTTCCCTGCTAACAGAGGTCTCCTTTCTTTTTGCATTTGCTGGGCTGATGAGTACAAGTAAAAGAGACCTGCCATGGGTTGAAACTCAACTGCCGTCCACAACCTTCGACAGCACTCTTCAAACTGCATGCCCCATGATATTATACCTGCCAACTTTTTCTGAGATATAGACGTGAGATTTTTATCCTGGGAGTGCTGGGATTTTTGAAGGTGACACGAACAATTCCGAAGATTTCCGAAGAAGTCCGAAGTCTTCCGAAGACGTCCGAAGTATTTCGAAGATGTATAAACGCGAGCTCGCTCCCAGGGCTTTTCACTTCAAAAATCAGAGATCGCGAGGAAGGTATTGTCATTTATTCATTTCGTTCCTTACATGGCTCTGAGTTAACATATTTTTGGAAATTGTGTCAAGCAAGACGGCAACAACTTAACTTTTTCAATCAGGCGTGAGAAATTGGCCCGCAAGGGTGAGCTGGCGTGAGATCGAAGTTTTTAACCCGCAGGCGTGAGACTCACGCCTAAGGCGTGAGAGTTGGCAGGTATATGATATGTTTACTGACTGTGCATTGAGTCCACTGTATCCTGCACATTCCTTTACAGTAATTCCATTGTTGTATAAAATGAGCCCACACAACATTAACTATCACGTGAGGATTTGGTCGCTAAGTAACCACCGTGCAAGCTCAACAGAGTCAGTTTCGACCCATGCCAGAGGTCTCTTTCCCTGTACTGAGAATCATCCCAGGAAAAGAGACGGAAAAGAAACCTCTGCTAGCAGGGAAAGCCAAGACCATAAATATTACAAACAATTCAGCAGCACAAGAAAACCAAAATATAAATGCACATTTGCAAAAAATCTCTAGACCACAAAAATCCATGTGGGATATAGATCAATTGAAGCCTTTAAGTGCTACTGTGGTTCTTTATTGACTCCGAACTTTCGCCGATCTACGGCATCATCAGGGAGAACGATAAAATATTTGCGCTATGGTTTTAAACGTTGGAGGTGCCACTATAAATTAGCATAGTATAAAACTAGCCAGTTGGACGCGTGAAAACTAATGACGTGATAAAATGTTCTAAAATCTGTGTGAAAAACAGTTCATAAAATAGCTGATTAAAATAGAAGATCGTTAAGTTCAGTGCATTCCTCACGGGAGTTCAGTCCCGGCTTGTATTTTCTGATGTAGTACGCTTCGTGTAGTCGCAGATTGACAGGGTCATTTTCGCGCGTGATTACTTTGACTTCAATGTTATGGCTGTTGTTGCGATGGTGTGTTGTGAGATGTTTTTTTACCGACGAGTTGTCGTTGGTCAGGTGTTCTTTTGTTCAATCATGTAGGAATCGTGTCGTGCTTCCGATGTAATATCCGCCACAGGCTTTGCACGTGAGCTGATAGACGGTATTTCTCTGTAGGCATAAATTAGTGTCTGCGATGGGGCAGTTTGGTCTGTTGCATTTCCTTTCTGTTGTGTTGTGTGAAAGGGCTTGTCTCAGAGTGTAGGACTTATGGGCGAATCGTACAGGGGTGTTTTCTCTCTTGAAAATTCCTGTGATTTTTCGGTTTAGTCGAATTTTATCACGTCATTAGTTTTCATGCGTCCTACTGGCTAGTTTTATACTATGCTAATTTATAGTGGCACCTCCAACGTTTAAAACCATAGCGCAAATATTTTATCGTTCTCCCTGATGATGCCGTAGATCGGCGAAAGCTCAGAGTCAATAAAGAACCACAGTAGCACTTAAAGGCTTCAATTGATCTATATCCCACATCACTACGACATGCTGCTAAAGGACACATTCAAACGTTTACAAAAATCCATGTTTCCTGAAAATCTGCCCTAAATTCTCCCCACTCTATTACACATTCTACAGTAATATTTAACATAGTTTAACTCAACTGGTCATTTTTTTGAAATCTGAGTTAATTATGAAACAGAAACTTGATCTACATGTAGATCAGTGTCAAGTGTTGGGTCCTATGCAGTTCTCATATTTGCCTGCAAGTGTACAGAGTAATCATTCAACAAGATGGTTAAAATACAGGCCATTTCATAATGGAGTATACCTCGGTTAATAACCTTGGGTCACTTTTAATCCCCTTTTGCTCTCGCCTTTCCATGTTTTGCCCTTGAAACTGTTTCTTTTCATTTAATGGATTTTGTTGCTCTTCTTTTGCAGATGAAATGTTTCCAGGCATAAGCTCTACCAGTTGTCCTGTTTGGTCAATTTCAGTAACAACAAAATCCTGCCATCTAAAATGATTGTGTCAAGTGGCTTTCTGTTAATAATATCGCGTTTCCCAGAGCAGATCACACTGAAGGCTAAATATATCCAGAATTTCAACCTTCTCCTCTGGTTGCCTACTCCAAAGAGGAGATGGATGAAATTCAGGCTAGGTCAAATAGTTAGCTTGCCTATTGGCCAATTAGCCAGGAAGCTAGTGATTTATGTTTGTACATTGCACCAGTCAGTTCCTTAGCAAATTAATCTAGTCAACATGACAGTCAGCTAACTCACCCAAGAGAGCCTTATTGAAGCTTTACGTACTACCGGTAAATACAATATGAGCGACCGTATTGTATCTGATATACAATGGACATTTTATATCTGATACAATACGGGTGTGAATATTGTACTGTGCTTATGAAATGTCAGCATTTAAGTGTTAATGTACACTAGGTATTTTTGGTGATTCAAGACATTTTAACGGTGAAAATTGAAAGAAACATTTATGTAAATGAAGAGAAAGCTGTATCAGAAATACAGATATTGATTAATAAAACATTTCTTTTGTTTTCCCATCATGAATTATTAATGCATTTTATAATAAGAGAGAAACCTTTATTGAACAAAAAAGTAAATGACAACCACAGACTGCAGACTGCCTACAAAGAGTGCTGACAAACAGTATTTAAGTCTAAGCACCCATTTTAAAAATGGTTAGCTTTTATAACTGTGAGTATGTACATAAGTATGTGCATAGTGAGATTTCAAGAATCATAAAATCAAAAAATGAATACATATAAAGCCCTGGCCAAACGAGAGAAAGAGTTAACGACAGTTGAAACTCTTGAGAGCTCATGAGAGTGACCCAGTTTGGCAAACTCACGCTCAAACTCTTGCGAGCGCTCACGGCCAAACGAGTGTCACAAAACTCTCACCAACTGTCATAAAAAAATTTGAGCACCCTCAAGATCGATTCAACGAGAATAGCCGAGAGTGGATAAAAGTTCCAGGCCAAACAACAATGAGAGTTTCAAGTCTTGCTCTTGTTTGGCCAGGCTCAGGACCTTGGCCAGTCATTCGTTACTTTTTTTGTCACTGCATGCCTAATACAAGAATGATCCTTAGAGTGATTTTACTTGACCCGTGAAACAGAGAATAATAGTTATTGTGTAACACTACCTCCTAATTAGACCTATTGTTTTTCTGTTACTCAGACTATTTACACGAAAACACCCCACGATCTTTTGTAAAAATTTCTGACGTTTAGTCTAATAAACGAAGAAAAGTATTACAATAACTGTCGTATAATTTATCTCTTCAGTTGTGCCATTATTGTGTGTTCTGTTTTTGTGTCAGTTTTTTCATCCTCGATCTTGTATACACCATGTGATAGGGGCTTTTACGCACATATAGCGTGTAACATTCCACTATATATTTCACAGGTCAAGTAAAATTACTCTAACTTAAAAACAAACATGACAGTTATTTAGGATACGTCTGCTTGATTTGTCCTGTGAATTCCTTTTTCACACAATCGAGGTAACAACTTGCCCCAAACATGTTAGTCTGTGTGCAAGCGGTAAGTAAAGGAAATGAAGTAAGAAAAGCAGTTGAAGAAAGTCAGTCCGTCGCAGGATACAGACATGTATATGATGGCTTGACATGAAGTACTTCGTCTGCATCGACAACTATATGATGGCTTAGCTTGACATGAAGTACTTACGAACGAGAAAAAGTGGAACTGGTTTTTGGGCAAAAACGTCATGCTAGCTCCCACATAGAGCACTAATATAATATAATACATCATATATAATAACACAAAGAATAACCTACATTTAAACGCACTCACCTACATTGATACGCATTCACCTACATTTATACGCATTCACCTACATTCATACGCACTCACCTACATTTATACGCACTCACCTACATTGATACGCATTCACCTACATTCATACGCACTCACCTACATTTATACGCACTCACCTACATTCATACGCACTCAGCTACATTTATACGCATTCACCTACATTTATACGCACTCACCTACATTCATACGCACTCACCTACATTGATACGCACTCACCTACATTCATACGCATTCACCTACATTTATACGCACTCACCTACATTCATACGCATTCACCTACATTCATACGCATTCACCTACATTTATACGCATTCACCTACATTTATACGCACTCACCTACATTCATACGCACTCACCTACATTCATACGCACTCACCTACATTCATACGCACTCACCTACATTCATACGCATTCACCTACATTTATACGCACTCACCCACATTCATACGCATTCACCTACATTCATACGCATTCACCTACATTTATACGCATTCACCTACATTTATACGCACTCACCTACATTCATACGCACTCACCTACATTTATACGCATTCACCTACATTGATACGCACTCACCTACATTCATACGCACTCACCTACATTTATACGCATTAACCTACATTGATACGCACTCACCTACATTTATACGCACTCACCTACATTTATACGCATTCACCTACATTCATACCCATTCACCTACATTCATACGCACTCACCTACATTTATACGCATTAACCTACATTTATACGCACTCACCTACATTCACACGCATTCACCTACATTGATACGCACTCACCTACATTCATACGCACTCACCTACATTCATACGCATTCACCTACATTCATACGCATTCACCTACATTTATACGCATTCACCTACATTTATACGCATTCACCTACATTTATACGCACTCAACTACATTTATACGCATTCACCTACATTTATACGCATTTACCTACATTCATACGCACTCACGTACATTCATACGCACTCACCTACATTTATACGCATTCACCTACATTGATACGCACTCACCTACATTCATACGCACTCACCTACATTTATACGCATTAACCTACATTTATACGCACTCACCTACATTTATTCGCACTCGCCCACATTCATACGCACTCACCTACATTCATACGCACTCACCTACATTTATACGCATTCACCTACATTTATACGCATTTACCTACATTCATACGCACTCACCTACATTTATACGCACTCACCCACATTTATACGCACTCACCCACATTCATACGCACTCGCCTACATTTATACGCATTCACCTACATTTATACGCATTAACCTACATTTATACGCATTTACCTACATTCATACGCACTCACCTACATTCATACGCACTCACCTACATTTATACGCATTCACCTACATTGATACGCACTCACCTACATTCATACGCACTCACCTACATTTATACGCATTAACCTACATTTATACGCACTCACCTACATTTATACGCACTCACCTACATTTATTCGCACTCGCCCACATTCATACGCACTCACCTACATTCATACGCACTCACCTACATTTATACGCATTCACCTACATTTATACGCATTTACCTACATTCATACGCACTCACCTACATTTATACGCACTCACCCACATTTATACGCACTCACCCACATTCATACGCACTCGCCTACATTTATACGCATTCACCTACATTTATACGCATTAACCTACATTTATACGCATTTACCTACATTCATACGCACTCACCTACATTCATACGCACTCACCTACATTTATACGCACTCACCCACATTTATACGCACCCACCCACATTCATACGCACTCGCCTACATTTATACGCATTCACCTACATTTATACGCATTCACCTACATTCATTCGCACTCACCTAGATTGATACGCACTCACCTACATTCATACGCATTCACCTACATTTATACGCATTCACCTACATTTATACGCACTCACCCACATTCATACGCATTCACCTACATACATACGCACTCACCTACATTTATACGCATTCACCTACATTTATACGCATTCACCTACATTTATACGCACTCACCTACATTCATACGCACTCACCTACATTTATACGCACTCACCTACATTTATACGCACTCACCTACATTCATACGCACTCACCTACAGTTATACGCACTCACCTACATTTATACGCACTCACCTACATTTATACGCACTCACCTACATTTACACGCATTCACCTACATTTATACGCACTCACCTACATTTATACGCACTCACCTACATTGATACGCATTCACCTACATTCATACGCACTCACCTACATTTATACGCACTCACCTACATTCATACGCACTCAGCTACATTTATACGCATTCACCTACATTTATACGCACTCACCTACATTCATACGCACTCACCTACATTGATACGCACTCACCTACATTCATACGCATTCACCTACATTTATACGCACTCACCCACATTCATACGCATTCAACTACATTTATACGCATTCACCTACATTTATACGCATTCACCTACATTTATACGCATTCACCTACATTCATACGCATTCACCTACATTAATAGGCACTCACCTACATTCATACGCATTCACCTACATCCATGCGCACTCACTTACATTAATATGCATTCACCTACATTCATATGCATTCACCTACATTTATACGCATTCACCTACATTTATACGCACTCACCTACATTCATACGCACTCACTTACATTTATACGCATTCACCTACATTAATACGCACTCGCCTACATTCATACGCATTCACCTACATTCATACGCATTCACCTACATTGATACGCATTTACTCACATTCATACGCATTCACCTACATTAATACGCACTCACCTACATTAATATGCATTCACCTACATTAATACGCATTTACCTACATTCCTACGCATTTACCTACATTCATACGCACTCACCTACACTAATACGCATTTACCTACATTCCTACGCATTTACCTACATTCATACGCACTCACCTACATTTATACGCATTTACTCACATTCATACGCATTCACCTACATTAATACGCACTCACCTACATTGATACGCACTCACCTACATTCATACGCATTCACCTACATTCATACGCACTCACCTACATTAATACGCACTCACCTACATTTATACGCATTCACCTACATTCATACGCACTCACCTACATTAATACGCACTCACCTACGTTCATACGCATTCACCTACATTCATACGCACTCACCTACGTTCATACGCACTCACCTACATTAATACGCACTCACCTACATTGATACGCACTCACCTACATTAATACGCATTCACCTACTTTCATACGCACTGACCTACATTGGCATGCATTATCCTAGACTCAAATGCATTCACTTACACTCATATACATTTACCTACATTTATACGCACTCACCCACATTCATACGCACTCACCTACATTCCCATGCATTTACCTACACTCCTATGCATCAACCTACACTTATATGCATTTACTTACATTCATACGCGCTCACCTACATTCGCATGCATTCACCTACATTCATACGCACTCACCTACACTCCTATGCATCAACCTACACTCACATGCATTCACCTACATTTACACTCATTCACCTACATTCGCATGCATTTAAAACCACAATAGCCGTTTGCAAATGCCAGTGTCCTCTCACATCAAATGGATAATGATACTGGCTGCTTCTTACTAACCCATCCGGACATCTGTTCAAGTAAGGTAAGTTGCAACGAGGTTGACAGTGGCATCCAGGCGTATCGTTGGAATGTGCAAATCTTGACTTTAGAAAGTCCTACCCTAATGTAACAACTTGGTTACTAATGATAATGTCTGAGATATTGGTTGGATTGGCTTTTTGTCAAGTGTACTGCATTAACCCTTTCAGCACCGTGGGGTTCCCCATTGACGAGTAAAATCGTCTGGCGTTAGACAGAGTAAAATCTGTGAGTGGCACTATTGGGAGTCAAAGGGTTAATGGGGACATAGTTTTTGAGTGAATCTAGCTGTTGTTAACCCTTTCATCCCCGTGGGGTTCCCCATTGAAGAGTAAAATCGTCTGGCGTTAGACAGAGTAAAATCTAGAAGTGGCACTATTGGGAGTTAAAGGGTTAATTAGACAATAGCTTTTGGTAGCACTGATTTTGCATTTGAATTATCTGTTTGCTTTTGTCTGCAAATTACGACATTTTCCAATGATCACAGTACTTATTTCTGTTGCTTATTGTTCAAGTAAATCAGATTAATATGAGTAAAAACTAGGTGTGTTTTTTTCAGTGCATACGAGTGTACGTAAATGTATATTAGTGTAGGTTAATGCATACGAGTGTAGTGTGGATGTAGGTTGGTGAGTGCGTATGAATGTAGGTAAATGCGTATAAATGTAGGTGAGTGCGAATGTGGGTGAGTGCGTATAAATGTAGGTGAGTGCGTATGAATGTAGGTGAGTGCATATGAATGTAGGTAAATGCGTATGAATGTAGGCAAATGCGTTAAATGTAGGTGAATGCGTATAAATGTAGGTGAGTGCGTATGAATGTGGGTGAGGGCGTATAAATGTAGGTGAGTGCGTATAAATGTAGGTGAGTGCGTATGAATGTGGGTGAGTGCGTATAAATGTAGGTGAGTGCGTATAAATGCAGGTGAGTGCGTATGAATGTCGGTGAGTGCGTATAAATGTAGGTAAATGCGTATAAATGTAGGTGAATGCGTATAAATGTAGGTGAATGCGTATAAATGTAGGTGAATGCGTATAAATGTAGGTGAGTGCGTATGAATGTAGGTGAATGCGTATAAATGTAGGTGAATGCGTATGAATGTAGGTGAATGCGTATGAATGTAGGTGAGTGCGTATGAATGTAGGTGAGTGCGTATCAATGTAGGTGAATGCGTGTGAATGTAGGTGAGTGCGTATAAATGTAGGTGAATGCGTATAAATGTGGGTGAGTGCGTATAAATGTAGGTGAGTGCGTATGAATGTAGGTGAGTGCGTATGAATGTAGGTAAATGCGTATAAATGTAGGTTAATGCGTATAAATGTAGGTGAATGCGTATAAATGTAGGTGAGTGCGTATGAATGTGGGTGAGGGCGTATAAATGTAGGTGAGTGCGTATAAATGTATGTGAGTGCGTATGAATGTGGGTGAGTGCGTATAAATGTAGGTGAGTGCGTATAAATGCAGGTGAGTGCGTATGAATGTCGGTGAGTGCGTATAAATGTAGGTAAATGCGTATAAATGTAGGTGAATGCGTGTAAATGTAGGTGAGTGCGTATAAATGTAGTTGAGTGCGTATAAATGTAGGTGAGTGCGTATAACTGTAGGTGAGTGCGTATGAATGTAGGTGAGTGCGTATAAATGTAGGTGAGTGCGTATAAATGTAGGTGAGTGCGTATGAATGTAGGTGAGTGCGTATAAATGTAGGTGAATGCGTATAAATGTAGGTGAGTGCGTATGAATGTAGGTGAATGCGTATGAATGTGGGTGAGTGCGTATAAATGTAGGTGAATGCGTATAAATGTAGGTGAATGCGTATGAATGTAGGTGAGTGCGTATCAATGTAGGTGAGTGCGAATGAATGTAGGTGAATGCGTATAAATGTAGGTGAATGCGTATAAATGTAGGCGAGTGCGTATGAATGTGGGTGGGTGCGTATAAATGTGGGTGAGTGCGTATAAATGTAGGTGAGTGCGTATGAATTTAGGTGAGTGCGTATGAATGTAGGTAAATGCGTATAAATGTAGGTTAATGCGTATAAATGTAGGTGAATGCGTATAAATGTAGGCGAGTGCGTATGAATGTGGGTGAGTGCGTATAAATGTGGGTGAGTGCGTATAAATGTAGGTGAGTGCGTATGAATGTAGGTAAATGCGTATAAATGTAGGTGAATGCGTATAAATGTAGGTGAGTGCGTATGAATGTAGGTGAGTGCGTATGAATGTGGGCGAGTGCGAATAAATGTAGGTGAGTGCGTATAAATGTAGGTGAGTGCGTATAAATGTAGGTTAATGCGTATAAATGTAGGTGAGTGCGTATGAATGTAGGTGAGTGCGTATCAATGTAGGTGAATGCGTATAAATGTAGGTGAGTGCGTATGAATGTAGGTGAGTGCGTATGAATGTAGGTAAATGCGTATAAATGTAGGTGAATGCGTATAAATGTAGTTGAGTGCGTATAAATGTAGGTGAATGCGTATAAATGTAGGTGAATGCGTATAAATGTAGGTGAATGCGTATGAATGTAGGTGAATGCGTATGAATGTAGGTGAGTGCGTATGAATGGAGGTGAGTGCGTATCAATGTAGGTGAATGCGTGTGAATGTAGGTGAGTGCGTATAAATGTAGGTTAATGCGTATAAATGTAGGTGAGTGCGTATGAATGTAGGTGAATGGGTATGAATGTAGGTGAATGCGTATAAATGTAGGTGAGTGCGTATAAATGTAGGTGAGTGCGTATCAATGTAGGTTAATGCGTATAAATGTAGGTGAGTGCGTATGAATGTAGGTGAGTGCGTATCAATGTAGGTGAATGCGTATAAATGTAGGTGAGTGCGTATGAATGTAGGTGAGTGCGTATAAATGTAGGTGAATGCGTATAAATGTAGGTGAATGCGTATGAATGTAGGTGAATGCGTATGAATGTGGGTGAGTGCGTATAAATGTAGGTGAATGCGTATGAATGTAGGTGAGTGCGTATGAATGTAGGTGAGTGCGTATGAATGTAGGTGAGTGCGTATGAATGTAGGTGAGTGCGTATAAATGTAGGTGAATGCGTATAAATGTAGGTGAATGCGTATGAATGTAGGTGAATGCGTATGAATGTAGGTGAGTGCGTATAAATGTAGGTGAATGCGTATGAATGTAGGTGAGTGCGTATCAATGTAGGTGAGTGCGTATGAATGTAGGTGAGTGCGTATAAATGTAGGTGAATGCGTATAAATGTAGCTGAGTGGGTATGAATGTAGGTGAGTGCGTATAAATGTAGGCGAGTGCGTATGAATGTAGGTGAATGCGTATCAATGTAGGTGAGTGCGTATAAATGTAGGTGAGTGCGTATGAATGTAGGTGAATGCGTATAAATGTAGGTGAATGCGTATCAATGTAGGTGAGTGCGTTTAAATGTAGGTTATTCTTTGTGTTATTATATATGATGTATTATATTATATTAGTGCTCTATGTGGGAGCTAGCATGACGTTTTTGCCGGTTTTTGGTTTTCGTGCACAGCCTTTGGCGGCTGAGAGGGCCGGGTGGCTCTGGGGACGAGAATGTGGGTAAATTAGGCCATTTCAGGAGCTCCTGGCCATTTCCGAGTTCATGCCTGCCTCCTTTTCAAAGCGAGTTTAAGTGCGAAGTTTTTCTTATGAAAATTAGTTTTCATTCATATGTAAAGTAGAACTAAATACCATCACAAAAACTTCGCACTTAGACTCGCTTTGAAGAGGAGACATACGTGAACTCGGAAATCCGTGTCCAAGTCATCCTCGGAGACCCAGGGGCAGATCGCGAGGCAAGGGAAGTGTAAACGGGCGAAAGAAAATGGAGACGAAGAAAAGCCTACTATGCTTTTCTTCGTCGCCATTTTCTTTCGCCCGTTTACACTTCCCTTGCCTCGCGATCTGCCCCTGGGTCTCCGAGGATGTGTCCAAGTACACTAAATGAAAAATACAAGAAACTAACTGTACAAAAATACATATAGGAACAAATAGCGCGGGAAAAACCGCGCGAGGAAACTGGCGCGATATTTTTAAACCAATCATCAGCGTAGTTATGTGAAAAGAGATTTCATCTTCATGCTAACCTTTACGAACTGTCTACCGGTCTTGACCTATTTTCCGCCATTTTTGGAACCAAATGGAAGTTCTTGAATGTGAATGGGGTTCTTGCGACGGAACATTTCCTTCCTCGCAATTTCATGAGTTCAGAGAGCACATTGAGAGCCATTTGTGTGAAGTATTACCGCAGTATAGAAGAGGTATTTCCGAAGACACTGTTCCGGATAACTTCTCTTGTAGCTGGAGGGAATGCGGTTGGGATTCTCCTATGGACGCCGGCGACTTGATTCGCCACGTCTTCTTCCATGCCTTTCACACAAGGTTAAAGGTTCAAGGATTCAAAAAACAGCAAGAAATGAACTTGGCTTCTTGTACTTTGGACAATCACAGCCGGAATTTAATTCCAGAGAGTCAAGAACCGTTTCTCTGCGAGTGGAAAGAATGCGGTGTTGAATTTAATTGTCCAACACTCTTCTATCGGCACGTAGACAGTCATGCCTTGGCTGTGGATAAAATTTTGTCTGAAGTTAGAGATGATGGTAGGAAAAAATACATCGTGACTTGCCAATGGGAAGGTAAGTTTCCTTGTCAGGAGAAAGAGAAAGTTGCTTATGCATGTCCCGTTATTTGAAGTTCGAAAGAGTTGAAATTACACAAAGTACAGGCCACTTATTGTGGGCCATCACCATTTTCATAAGTCTTACTGATGTTATGTGCAAGTCAAAGTAAACAACAACCTGGACAGGGTGGCGATTGGTTAAGCTTTTGTTTCCAAGCGAAAACAAGAAACACAATGTGACTAAAATAAGACCCAAGAACAGAAAAGTTTTCAGTGGCAGACTTTTCTGTAGGGGGACATAATTCCTAAAATTTTATTAAAGTAAACCTATCTGCGAATGCTTTCCTGAATAAAAATGTCTTTAAATTTTTCTTGAAAGTCTCGACTGATGTGACATCTCATAGACTTGGTGGTAGGGCGTTCCATAATTGTGGTACAGCCGCCTGAAATGAACGCCCTCCAAGAATGAGCAGCATCTTGCCTTTAAGGGGATCAAAAAGGGTGCTACAGTTGGAGCGTAAACTATAATAAGATTTGGATTTTACTGACACTAAACTGGACAAATAAGCGGGAGCTTGCCTGTGGATGACTTTAAATGCCAGCAGCAGAATCTTAAAATGAATGCGTGCGTGGGGAATATTTCCCAATGTCCATAACTAACCTTGCATTGGCGTTTTGAATGTGTTGCAATTTCGAAATTTTTTCCTTTGGAACGCCATAAAGCAGATTATTGCAATAATCTGACCTGCTTGTAATAAATGCATGTACTAGGGTCAGAAGATTCTTTTGAGAAAGATAGTTCTTTATACGCCTTAAATTATGAAGATGGAAAAAAACTGATTTGCACACACCGGTAACATGTTTGGACATGTTAAGATGTGAGTCCAGCCAGCAACCAAGGTTTTTGACTTGCGTGCTTGCAGTGATTGTATCGTGCCCTACTGAAATAGCGCACAGCTGTAATTTGCATAACTGCTGGCGAGTTCCAATCAAAATAAATCAGTCTTACTATCATTTATCATTAATTTGTCTCTTATCATCCACTCCCTTATTTTCTCTATACAACACTCGATAGCATTAACAGCAGCAGTGTGCGACGCACGGCTATGCGGCTTAAAACTCAGATATAATTGTGTATCATCTGCACAGCAGTGTGCTTCTGGTAATTGATCGCTAATCACCTTGAAGAGCTTGGACGACTAAATGATGAACAGCAGTGGGGCCAAATAGGAGCCCTGTGGGACTCCATGATCTAAAACAAACCTCTCGGAAAACATCCCATCAACAGCCACACATTGGGTTCTGTTCTGTAGGTAGGATCTAAACCACTCCAGAGCTAGGCCACTAACACCCATTTCCTCAGCTGATTAGGATGCCATGATTTAGCGTATCAAATGCGGCACTCAGCTCCAGCATGACCGATAGTGTAACCTCTTGGGAATTCATCTTTATCAAAATGTTGTTTGTGGCCTTGAGTAACGCTGTTTCAGGGCTATGAAATCTGCGATACAATGACTGTAATTCGGGATAAATTGCGTTGGTCGTCATGTGGGTGTGCATTTGGTTAAACACTGCTTTCTCAGTCAGTTTGGAGATGTATTGTAAATTGCTTAGTAACAGGCCTGTAGTTTGGAAACAATAGACCAAGACCCAGTTTCTTTAATAGTAGATTGATAAGAGCACACTTCCATTCCTCTGCAAACTGACCAGATATCAAAGACAAATTTATAATTTGGTAATAACTGGCAACAATATATCAACGTAGTCAAGCACGACAGATGTAGGCAGTGGGTCTAGACTGTATGATTTTTTGCTAGAATCATGTATGAGCTGTTGAACATCGTCCTCACTAAGTGCCGTAAAGGCATTAAGTTGAGCAACAGTAGGTTGCACATCTGCGCCACTGTCATGTGGATCGATGGGTATAAAAGTGAATGCCAAGTTGTCTACCTTAGAGTGAATGTTCCTTATCTTCTTTCCAAAATATTGTCTCATTTGGTTAGCAAATTTCAACTTGTCAATGCATGGAGGAAAGACAGACCTTTGGTTACCATGATTGAGCAGAGTTTTTGCAGCTACGAATTACACTGATCACTGTTATTCTCCTCAATGAAGTCTTGGTAGAATTTGATCTGTGCTTCGTTCATTATCTGATTTACGTAGTTCTTTTTTGCTTTATAGTCCAACATGTCATCTCTGCGGCCAGTCCGTCTCCATTTCCGCTCTGCTTTTTTTTTTCGCGCCTCGCCAATTGAATCTCCTCATTGAACCAAGGCAGTAATGGCCCCGCATTGATGACCTTGAAGGAAGATGCTTTGGACAGCAACCAGTTAACTTGCAAACTTCCCCAATGGTCTTTGGTTTTGAGTTCTTCAAAATAGTAACAGCTTCCATGCTCTGAGGATCAATGCTGTGTCCAGACTGATTTACTTTTCTCCCCAGATAGCACACTTCACGCGGAAAGAGGGTACATTTGCTGGGTTAAAATCTCACCCAGTGTTTCTGCAAACGCTTCAACACTGTTCGTACATTCTCCACATGCTCCTCGAATGTTTTACTATAAATGAGTATGTCGTCCAAGTATGGTGTGCAGATCTCATCTCAAATACCTTCCAAGCAACCTTCAATAAATCGTTGAAAACTGGCCTGTGTGTTACTTTATCCAAAAGAAATTTGTGTCCACTCATATTAAGTTCCCAGGGCATGATAAATGCTGTTAAATGTCGACTCCTTTCACCCACAAAGCCTTGATGGTATGCTCTGCGGGATAATAGTAAACTTTAAAGTGATAGAAGCTAAAGGTGTTGATCTGTGGATACACAGTTCCACTAGATCTTAAGTAACGGTTGATCAAAACGCTCTTGTGTTTTCTTTTTTTTTTTCAGGATGTAATTTTTCTGCTGTAAATCATTACAAGCTTAAAGAACATTGTCGCAGTCACACCAAAGAGAAGATTTTTGCATGTAAAACCTGTGGTGGAATGTTTTCTAGCAGAACAAAGCTAGTAGACCACTTAGTTCGACAGAATTCATCAGGATGTAAGTTCCTGCTCTGTTATCAATATAACTGATAATAAATTCTTTTGATGCTTCTAAAAAAAAAGTTATACTCAATTAATATTACTTAATTTTCTGATTTAGATGAGAGTTTTCAATGCTCACACTGTCTAAAGCACTGTGGCTCGGAGCGTATACTGCGAGATCATATGAGGCACCATGGTATGTGAAAGACAGCAATATTATGTTTAACCAATTGACACCTCAAGTGCCCCCAGTCTCGCTCCTAGGAGTCAATGGCCCTGCAGAGATGTATCCAGATTTTCAAATAGATCTATTGCCTCTTAATTGCTCTTGCAGTTCCCTTTCAGATTTCTAAATTACACAAAAATGAAGTCTTATCCCTGGAATATGTACTCAAAATAAAAGGCAGTGCTGGAAATAACAGTCGGACATCGGACATTGTCCGACCAAATTTTGAAAATGCCGGCCAATTTCACATTATGATCGGATACGATGACCGAACATCTCACCAGCACATCTTGAGTTCTCTTCTTCAAGGTGTTGTCAGTCAATAAATTATGTCCGGTCCAATTTGTCAAATGTCCGACCAAAAGGAAGATTTGAAAGGACATATGTCTTGTGAATAAAGAAAAATTATTTCCAGCACTGAAAGGATCAATTTCTTTGAAAGTGTTGTTGATTTATCAATCAAAATTGAGATGTATGGGCTGTCAAACCTTCATCAATCATATCTGAAAACGTTTCAAGGATTCTGTACACTGTAGGAACTGTTGGATCCTGGTGATAAAATTAATGATCTATATCTCCAAAGCCAAAAAAAAAAAAGCTGAATCTCAATTTTCTGTAAAAGAGCATCATTTATTTTAACAACACTTTCGGTTTAATTTAGAAACAAAAGAGTAAACAAATGTTGGCCAATGACTTTGCCTTGGCCAATGTCAATAACCAAACGATTGAATACATTCAAGTTTCATGTTAAACACATTATTTTTAACACTAACTCCAAAAAAGTTGCATAATTTGCAAAACAGACAAGTGATGTGCAAAACCAGAACCGAGAGGATGACACGTGAGTGGCTGGAATTAATATCAACAGGGTTGCACAAAACAAAATTTTCACACCCTTCACAGTGGTTCTCTGTCATTTCGCTCACAATAAACAAACCAATGCTTGAAATTCACTTGGAAACCATGCAACGAAATGAACTTAAATTGAAATGTTAATTAAATTAAATTGTCATTGGCAGGTCAAAAATGTCGCTGATTGTCTCTCCTGAAAAACATCTCAGGTAACATCACGCAACACATGGGAATTCAACCACAAGAACTTAACTCCTCAAGCGGAACATAATTGTTGACAAAATTAAATCATTCGACAACAAAAATCCCAAAATAACAGCTTACTTTGTGAGGAACTCGATCATTTCTCCACAGTGAGAAATAGGAATGTTCAATTTTGTTGTGAAATATGCCATTCGCATGTTATTCCTGGCATTTGTAATTTGCATTCGATTTTTTTTTTCTGCATCCAAAGAAAAACTAGTGCGTCCCAGGATGCAATGACACCCTGGATACATCTCTGAATTGGTTAAACAAAATGCATAATCATTCCAAGTACACTAACATACATGTGTACAATGTTGTTTGATTATGTCATGCAGATGTGTTGTGTATGTATAACAAAAAAAAAAGGTTTAAGCTGCAAGAATGTTGTGGTTCTTCTTACAGTAAATAATGTGAAATGCCAGTATTGTGACATGACGTGTCCCAATGCATCTGCTCTCAAGCAACATGTCAAGTTCAGGCATTCAGAAGAAAGACCATACAAATGTGATGTGTGTAGCTACAGGTCAGTTTGTTTGATTCTTCATCTGGGCGATTTTTTTTATTTTTGACTAACCCATTGGCACCTGACCACACTGGACCACCCCCATTGACATTTAAAATCGTCTGGCATAAGACAGAGTAAAATCTTTTAACCCTTTCAGCCCCGATAGTGCCAAATGGCACTTGTAGATTTTACTCTGTCTAACGCCAGACGATTTTACTCTGTCTAACGCCAGACGATTTTACTCGTCAATGGGGAACCCCTCGGGCTTAAAGGGTTAAGCTAACAGCGTGAAAAAACTATGTCCCTGTTTAACCCTTTCAGCCCCGATAGTGCCAAATGGCACTTATAGATTTTACTCTGTCTAACGCCAGACGATTTTACTCGTCAATGGGGAACCCCTCGGGGCTTAAAGGGTTAAGTCTCAGTGCTAGAAGTCAATGGGTTAGAACATATTTTCATACATTTTGCCCCTAAGGGCATGTAAATGTAAATGCTTTCTTTATAGTGGAAGTACACTTAGCTATCAAGCTAGTTTACAGGCACCCCAGTTTTAACAATGTGAAAGAAACAATTCAAACTGAACAGAAAACATTATTAAGAACCCCAACTGGCAGGAGGCAACCAGTTGGCTATTTTACAAAGCGTGGTGAAGTTGAATCAGGGACAACCGGAAACACATCCAAGCCAGAGGTTAGAACGGGATTTGAACCCGGAGCAGCCACATGCAAACCCAACGCCCTAACCACTGGACCACACTGCCTCCATGTAATACTGCCTCTCTTAATAACTGCCTCTCATAATAAGAATTATACATGTAAAAAATAACCAGGATTTTGTCTAAGGGAGTCCCAGGGCCTCGTTTTCTGATTTCAACTATAATTTCCTTTCCCATGTGTCTGATAACCTCAGAGCCCGTAAAGAAAGTCAGGGATCCTTGTTTTTTCCCATTGATTTTTGGCCTGCCCGCTTCATGCTTGGGTCATAAATCAACAGAAAAAACTTGGTCCATAACTTACAACTTATGGATCTGGAACTCTGTTAGTGAGCGGTATTTTGCAGCATATTTATACAATGTTCATAGAAGAATGAACTGTTCGATTGAGGTCTTTGAGCTGCAGTTGAAAACTTTATTTCATCTTAAATTTTAGTAAGTGGATAATTCTTTGTGTCATGAGACAATAATGTGGTTTTGATTAGCTGCAAGATGCCATCAGATCTGGTACGACATAGGGAGTTTCACAATGCAGTTTTGGCACATTACTGTGATGTGGATGGCTGTAATTTCTCCGCTCGATCCATGCAAACAGTAAAAAGACACCAGAAAGTTGATCACCAGGTTAGATATACAGTATACTTGAACTGGGCTGTTTTGAAAACACTTACATGTAGCATACAATAAAAAGAATTATTGTTGTTGGTATTATTATTATTATTATTGTTGTTGTATAATAATTATTATTATACAGCACTGGCCGCAGGAATAGCAGCATTACACACGCATATCATGCAGGTAAAATCCGCCATATTATGCGCAATTTACACACAAATTGCATGCGCGCACGCGCACATTAAGCGCAAGTAAGATAAATACACAAAATTATGTGTAAATAATTACGTGCAAATTCTTCACAGGGCGTGCGTTTTCATTTGTTTACATTTCCTGTATCATTTGAACTGGTGGAAATTCATGCCTAAAATGAAAAGGCTGTGAGTGTGAGTGGGGTGATAAATTACTGCTGCTATTAAGGCAAATATGTTACAAATTACAAGTAAAAGTAATGATATAATTATCATGCTGACTTTAATTTTCCATTTAATTTTCCTTTCACTGCTCACTGCTGGTGAATGAGTGCACGGCCAATCTCTTTTCGGGCTGTGTTGAAAAGTGGGATAGAAACGTGGGGACTCAATGACGTGGGGACGCACTTTCGAAGTATAGCATTTCATTTGATGTTTGAATACCGTGCCAGTGTCCTTGTTGGTGGCCTTGTGACTGCATTGTGGCGCTTGTTCAATTTGTCACCTTTGATGAAATTTCAGGATGTTGCTGTTGATATTGTCGAAAATTTTCGTCATCACATGATCATAAGCTAAATAATTCTTGGTTCCAGTGTGTTAAGGCTTGACCAAGCTCATAAATTGGCATATATTTGTATTTTTTGTTTCTGGTAATGAGATAGTCTCCTTTTCTACAGTAAATGTGCATGTTTTGTGATGTAAACTGGTGGATTGCAATAATAATAATAATAATAATAATAATAATAATAATAATAATAATAATAATAATAATAACAACAACAATAATAACATTTAATAATAATCCTAATAATACCTGTACTTTGACGTGCAGCTGTATTTGTATGTAGAAAGAAAAAATGATTGAAAGTTAAAAAGTATCAAGACCTCAAGAGGGAGATAAAGAAGACCTGATGTTGTAAAACAGAAATCATACCAGTTATCATTGGGTTTCGGTAAAGGAAATAGGCTTGTATGACAGCACTTCATTTCTTGTTGGGAACAGCAAAGACCTTAAGAACACCCTAGACACCTAAGGCTGTACAGTACTGGGCAAAAGTAAGTTGACAGTCTCATTTGAGTCTCGATTCTTGTGAAGATCAAGAATTGAGGAACAGCAATCGAGAATGGAGTCAAAGGAATCGAGAAACGAATGAGCTTGTCTCTTGACCAATCCCTCAATAGACCTGTTAGATAATAAGAACCAGTTTACTATGTTAAAGTGAGGTTTTCGAATTCATAATAATAATGATAACAATAATTATTGCTGATATGTTATTAACATTGCCCATGGCTTTTTCAGGGTCTTGATATATATCGTTATGAGTGTCATGTTTGCGGGCAGCGTTATACTCGAGGATCAGGATTGACAAACCACTTGAAGAAAAAGCATAAATTCAGCTGGCCAGCAGGTCATCCACGATTTAGGTTAGTTACATGTAGCCTTGGATTATTCCTTTTTATTAGAGTCTTGATCTGCATAATTATATTATTTTGAGACAAGGCAAAGGGAGGCCGTGCGGCCCAGTGGTTAGGGCGCTTGCCTTAAGATCCGGGGATCCCAGGTTCAAGCGTGGGATGGGGGGGGGGGGGGGGGGGGGAAGATCCCCATATAAAAAGGGGAAGGATTCTCATCGTCTCGTTTTAGGAGTGTAAATTTTGGATTTTGGTCTCACTTTCATGTAGGGTGTTCTGGGCAAAACGCCATCATGTGTTGCTGTGAAGGTCTCCTTTAGGTTTGTGCGCGAAGAAATGTAAAAGTGTATATTTACACTTTTACATTTCTTCACGTACTGTAGGTGAAAGCATTAGGTGATAATGTCTTTGCCATTATTAAAAGTCATGGTATTTTTTTGTTTCTCTTTGTGTTAATATGGTCTCTTTTAGGGCTCAAAAAAAGCCTGGGCCATGCCAAATTGGTCTCCTTTAGGGGTTTAATTTAAAATTTCAGACGAGCATCCCTCCCCTTTCAAGACACATTCTGGCCACTCGTTGAATTTTGTTCTTGAACTTCTCAGCTGCACTTGTAAATAGCTAACTGGTTTGCCTCGAGCCAGTTGGGATTCTTAACAGTCGTTGTTGAATGTTCTGTTCTGTCGTGATTGTGTTTCATTGGCACTGAAAAGCCCTTACCACTGTATGGGGGGTGGTCTATTAAGTATGCATGTATTTATGTATGTATGAGACTGCCCTTGATATCCATGATGTTGACACAGTACTATGACATGACAGTGTTGTCAGGGGTTGTCTCACACTCTCATTTCATGATGTTACTTCTGTTTCTGTCCATGCAGATTTGTGTTTTTACTAAAATTCCACTCTTCACAACGACTCATTGCACTTTGCATTAATGAGTTAAAAAACCAAATCTTGGCCTTTGAACAATACATGATACTTATGTCAATACCTTTCTGTCACACATAAGCACCTCTAACAATATGAGGAAGGCTGAATGTGCATCTCTCTCACTGAAGGGAATATTATTGAGAGGTACTGTAAGCAATCAATAGTTAAGAAGGATTTGATTTCTAAAGCTGGAACTTAAAATCTGCAACCAGTCCTGGTTGGGTGAATAATATGTAGCGACAAATCAAATACATTAAGATAATCTCAATGAAAAGAAAAGTGGCGTTTTACAGCTCTTGTTTCAGTAAACACAAGGTTGTTTGCTATAACAGGTACAAAGAATGTGATGATGGCATTTGTCGACTACAAACTGTGCGCTTTGAAAGCGTCCATCTATCGCAGCTCATGAATGAATTGGAAGGTGCAGAGAGCACTAGTACCCATGCAGTAGACTCACCCATGGAAGGTGCTGAATCTCCAAGAAATTCAGAGCCATCTCCTGAAATATCAGAAACATGGTCACCAAGTTCCAACACGGAGCAATTTCAGGAACAACATTTCCAAGAACTTCTTCAACAGTATGGACTGAGCAACAGTAGCGGTGATGTACAGAACGAACAACACAACTATGTTGGACCAATAAGGAGTTACCAACAGAGAGGTTCAGCTATAGTTCATCCCTATGAGCGACCAGACTCGCCAGAACTTGATCTGCCTCAGACTTTATTAGATCTTCAAGATGCGGCCATTCGACTAGCCAATGGACAGCATGCACATTAAGTTTAAAGATAATTGTATTTATTTATTGCAATAGAATTAATGTTGTTAGTTGGAATATCCGGTAAAATTTAAGAATCCGATCCCAACACGTTGGCCAACACGTCGGCCGACTGACGGTCGACTGTCGGCCGCTGTTTAAACTTTTTACGTATAAGATGCGACGGTGGTGCATTGGTGGTGCGTCGGTGACTCATTTGGGCCTTATTGAACTGTTGAAAACCTAAACGTACCTTTTTCAAACTGAACGGAACTGTCTTCGACGGAAAACTTTCACTACCATATTGTATTTCGTGATATTAGAACCCAGTTCCCGTAACGGCAAGTGTTATTAGAACCCAGTTTTCACTCGTTGCCCGAGACTTAATCTTCATCAGCTATTTATATATATTATTACAAGGCTTCTAAGAGGGTGCGAATTTGGACATGCGGGACTTTGAAGTATCATTAAGCGGCAAGGAAGCAGGACTTTGAAGTATCATTAAGCGGCAAGAATATATTGGCCGACATGTCGGTCGTGTGTCGGTGGTGTGTCGGCCGACGCGTTGGTGGGATCGGATTCTTAAATTTTACCGAATATCCCATGCAACTGAACCCTTAGTTGTTTTGATTATCGATGGCCATGTTGAAACAATAAAATTGTTGTCTTGTTTGAAGAAATCTCCAAGCATGTTCACAGTGCAATGAGCAGCATGTAAGCATGTCAAGTAATTACTTGTAAGAACTGAACTTATGCTACATGTAAATACCCACATTTTTATAAATTCATTCCAAACAATGACAGTCTGCTGACTGTTGCCCAACAGTTGGTTGACTGTTGGCCGATGAGTCGTCCCGATGTATTGGTTGGGATCAGATTCACAGTGTTTCAGAAAAGAGGGGTCTGAGGTCAAAAATCCTACAAGGTTGGCTTCGTGACCCAATAAAATAATATAAAATTTATAATATTTTGGTGGGAGCTGTGGACACTTGACCCACTGGAATTACTGTTTGACACCCTGCCTTCCAAACTTATCTGGAAGCCTGGATTCATTACCATTGCTAGACAGTGTAAAATAGAAGTTGCACCACAAAACCAAATAAGTGACTGGCTCAAATATGTGACACCTCATGATTCAGAAACTCTAATTGATAATATTTTCTTCAACTGAAGAAAACAATGTTCTTTGGAACATTCTACCATACAGTGTAGGTGGAACTGTTTTTAGCTAGGAAATCGGTATTTTTTCCTCCAAGTAATACTGTTGTTCTTTCAATGTTGATGAGTTTGCTTTAATTAAAGATATCCAGTCAATTGATTGGGTAAATGATTTTAATTATGTTCTATGAACCAAGTGTTGTATGTCTTTTTATGTTATCCAATAATATTATAGTTGATAAGTGCACACTGACTTCAAACATTTATCTGAACACTAATAATAATAATAATAATAATAATAATAATAATAATAATAATAACAATAATAATGTGATAGAAACAAACAAACAAACACTAAAGACAACAAAGCAAAAACAAAGTACAAACAATTGTTACTGAGCTACAATGAGTTTCAATTAATATAAAAGAATGAGTTAAAGGAAGTGAAACCAAGTTGAGTATTACATGTATGAATGGGAGAGAGCAAGTTAGTGAACAGCGGTCACCATGTTGGATAGCTTTTATAATCTCGCGTCCTATGGCATCCAAACAAATATGGCTTTTGTCAATCTATACTTAGGTTTTATGGAAACCCCTATTGAAGGTGAGCAAAAATAATTAACAATAATTATTGGGTGAGGTTGAGCATGTTAGCGATAATTATCAAGGCCAAAGTTTGTGTTATCTGCCGAAGCCAAAGGCTGAGGCGGATAACACAAACTGAGGCCTTGATAATTATCGCTAACATGCGAAAACCGAATTCAATAATTGTTTTATTATGCAAATTCCTGAGCTGAGCTCCGCCATGACAAAACTGATCAAACTGCTGGTTAGTGTGTTAGGTGACGTCACTTCTGCATGCATAAAACTATTGTCTGTAGCTATGACGTCAATTCTACATATATAAAATCTATTGTTTGTAGGTATGACATTAGAGAAACAGCAAGCAAGAATTAGCTGCATGCTTATAGCCAATCAAAATCGAGCTGGTGACACCAATGTATAATAATTTTTATTATCATCATTTCAATAATTAAATGACTGACCTTAAGATGGCCAAACACAGTTATCGTGCGCGCTCTTGCTAACGCATTGCACCGTGCACGCAAGGATTGCAAAAACATAAACTTGGCTTCAATACAATTCTTCCGCTACATGTATCTATACTATTTTTCCTCATAATTGAACAATGTACGTTAGAAAATATAAAGATGCAAAGAACGCAGCAATTTGTAGATTTTTCTTTGCTATCAAAAGAATTAATCCAGTTAAATGCAGTGCATGCATACATGTAGTAAGTTAGAAAATTGCGATTGAATGCAGAATAGCTTTCTCTGAAATGCGCATATTTCTCGAGAACTACTGTACTCGTTTGAATTTAACAAAATTTGGCATCAAAATACTTTAGGAAATAAGTAAATGGAGTGTCGAAAAAAAAGTGAACTTTAACAGAGGAAATTCTAGATATTCCAATGAACCTTCAACAAGGGAGAATTGAAGATGTCTCTGTCAAATTATTATTAATTAATTAAAATAGTGTTAACTTGTGAGCATCGTTACAAGCTTGTTGCATGCAAATTATAAAGAAAATCAAACGACCACAATTTCTGCAAATAAACAAAACCGATTTTAAAGGCCTGTTTATATTTATTCATGTTGTTATGGAAATGGCAAAAACGTCAGCTTAACTATCAAGAAACCAAGGTTTGTGTTAACTTGCTTGTCACCATTTTTGGCGACCAAAGGATCAAGGGTTTTAGAGAAAAAGGTAAATGGAACATGGATATCACAAACTGTGTTCAGCCACCTTAAGAGAGTCTGGTCTGGGATTTAACTACTCATACAGTTAAGATTCTACATGTAAAGCTTATTGCGCACCAATCAAACTTCTTGTAAAAGGGATACAGGTTCTATTGCCAATGCCTTTATATGTTTTTGCGAATATTAGCCTTATTTGGCTAGTAATGTTGAGTATCAAGTATTTATGAGTCAAGAGTCAATGAGTTAGTGCAGTTACCCTAACCCATAAAATGAAAGCTAAAATTTCAGAGGGTGCTTAGGCTTAATCAATAAATTATTGCTGTATTGACTGTGAGTCTCATTGACTCATACTCATGACTCATTGACTCATTTGACTCAAAACATCCGTTCTCAGTAATGTTACCCAAGTAACAAAATTTCCATAAATTAACCTCTTGTGTTTTCTCTCACATGATCAGTAACCTTGTTTTTCCACCGAAACAAAAGAAAATGTTTGAATGATAATAGAGCCCAATTCCCGGAGGATTCGTTAGAGACACCAACAAGGCCCCATTCCATTGTTTAGGTACACCAACATGGCCACCCTGACGTTGGTGTCTGACATTTGCAGACTGCAGACTGGCTACAAATAGCGCTGATAAACAGTATTTAAGCCTAAGAACCCATTTCAAATAGCGCTGATAAACAGTATTAAGTCTAAACACCCATTTCAAATTAGGGTTCTTAGACTTAAATACTGTTTATCAGCGCTATTTGTAGCCAGTCTGCAAATGTCAGACACCGCCCTGGCGTCACGTGAAAACACTCTATAAAGTCCTTCAACTGATAATTTCAACCTTTCCCCTTCCATTGGTTGGGAAAACGCTAAATTCAGGAAAGCAGCTATCCCCTCTGGCATTCCTATATTGCCATCATGAAGTCCAATTGACCTCTTTAGCTTGTACGTTTTGTTTTCCCATTTCAGACCACGCAATGTTACTCTAGATGGGTTGTCCTAAAATGAGGAATCCGAAATCATTACCAATACAGAGAGTAAAAACTATCCTAAACATTCATAAAAGCTAACCTTAGGCCTAAGAACGTTTGTTTAGGCCTAAGGTTAGCTTTTATGAATGTTTAGGATAGTTTTTACTCTCTGTATTGGTAATGATTCCGGATTCCGGATTCCTTGTTTTAGGACAACCCCTCTAGAGGACAGTTTCTTTTAAATGTGGCCTTATGCATGTGCTTACGACTTTGTATGAATATCTTATGAAAAAACGAAAGGAAAATTACCTTGAGAACATAAGGTGCTCTGAAATAGGAAACAAAACGTACAAGCTAAAGAGGTCAATTTTGCTAAACCACGAGGAATCATTTTCAACAATTCATCTGGTATCGTCCCAAGGTAGTTTTAACCCATTGACTCCCGAACTTCTCCGGAGTGATGAGTAAAATTGTCTGGTGTTAGAGTAAAACCTATTTAAGGCTCACTCCCAGGAGTCAATGGGTTAAGGTTACTATTTCCATTATAACATTAGCATTTTTTATATGACTAGCTCCTTGAGTGGGCAAGATGAACCAAATCCCACGCTGGATTTCTCACGTGGTCCCACAAGATCAAAGATCATTTTTTGGTAGTGTTATCCCATATGATAAATCCTTTATTGACCAAGCTTGTTTGAAATTATATTGGCCTCGTTCTTTTTTTATGTGTTTATGCCACGCAAAAAATGAACTTTGCCAATATTCAGACATCTTGACCACACGCTTGGTCAATAAGCCATACATACCACACAAGTGAATACTGGCAGTGCTTTCTGCACACTTGGAGGTGAATACCAAGTGTATTCAGCACTGACCAAACAGAGCAAAACAAAATGACTTCCCGATTTGCTTTGGTTGCCGAATTTTTAGAAATAGAAGCAGATATGATTATTCAACTTGTGTGGCATATACTAAAACAATCTTCACTTATATGTTGGTGAAAAGTGGTGGATTTCACTTTGGCCTGTAAGTATCCACCTTGACTAAGGTGAATAATAATAATTGTTAATTAATAAATGAATTATGTATTCATCAAGAAATATTGACAACAGGATAAACTGCACTCTAATGACATCATTATGGATATGCAAAAGATTTTCACACGGCATTTTCGTGATGGGGCAAGTTCTCAGAAATTGAGCCAGCCTGATCGACAAACTGGTTGTAGGCTTTAAAAACATTACACGCCAATCCCTCTAGAGACAGGTAACAAAAGGTTAACACATAAAGAAGCTATAAATATTGGAGATCTATTATTTTCTATCCCCAAACATGACGAGGTAGCCTATTTATCATTGACGAAACAGCTAGTCTTTCACCTTCATTATTATTTTATTACAACTAAATAAAGTATCTCAGCCATGTTATCACCAAGAAAATAAAGTGCTTTTAACATAAATATTTTCTATGTCTGAGCTTTAGTGGTCCCTTTGCCAGATCAAGTTATCAAGTCATTTATCAGCCTGAGAGAGGCATTCTCCATAGCGTAAGCAAAATATTGCAGGTATTGCTGACTCAATTAATGCACAAGCTCAGCAGGTACATTTAAGGCACAGCAGTCTAAGTCTTCAAAACATTGTTTTGTTTTAAACTGAAACAAAACCCCAGCATAACACTTTTTTCAGCTTAAAAAATCTTCAGAAGTACTTGACAATGAGTCACACAAATAAAAGTTTCATAAAAACATTATAAGAAAACATTGCAAGGCAACTCAAAAAACAGTCATATTCAGTTCTGTCACTTCCGACACAACTACTTTTTACCACTTAATTAATTTAATTAATTAATAGGTAAATTATTTTATTTTTTTGTTAACTTTCGCTATTTTAATTTACAAGTCATGCAATTTTAGTGTCCCTTTAAACATTAAAGTTGCTCGAAACGTTTGCTCTACATCAATAATGGTAGCTGTGCTTTTCCACGTTGAAGGGTTATTAAGGATTCAGATTTCTACATGCCAGGGATTGGAAGTTGAGTTGCACATCGAAGCAATTTAACTGACAGATTGACTTGATTGTAATGTGAGAAAGACCGTCGGGAAAAAAGGGAATTGACTCGAATGTCTGGAATGTGTAAGCAACTGTGAGAAAAACTAGTGAATGTAAAGATTGTTGCTAATTGACCGCAACTTATTTCTTGGAGAATAAAAAGTCTGTGAATTTCTCCAAAACTACCTAAGGGTTATCATGTCGGATTTGTATCTATGTCTATGATGTAGACTATGTTGTGTTCTTTCCAACCTCTTTTCACAAGTGAGATGGACAGTGGTTTTTACTCAAGTTCCTAAAGTGAATTTGGAATTGACTTGGATTTTTACACCTATAATTCAGTTGTGATTGCCTACACAAATTTCACGCTAGTGTGCAATAAAAACTGGTGTTCATTGCTTGATGCATTAAAATGCTTTGTGAGTTCCGAGTGACCTTACAAATTGCGTATGTTTCTAATTAGTACTTAATACACAAACAAAAACCACTTTATCTTTACTTCGTAACACTGAGTTGTAGTAAATGTAAGTAAATAGTTGTTACCTGCTAGTGGGTATAATTGAACTACATGTGACTTTGGTTATACCTTTCAAGGAACTTGAAAGAAAGACTAAGACAAAATGAGAGCAACAAGGTGATATCGCTTGTGGTAATTCTCAAGTCACAGGTCAGGTTGTTGAAAATTAACCAATAAAAGAAATTAAAATGCTGAATTTTGCAAGATAAATACTAATTAGCCCTTTACCTGTTATCCATTACCTGTTACCCGTGGAAAAGCACTGCCACATCAGTAAACACTTAAGATGTACAGAGGTTAAATATGTGAATGTTTCAAACAAACATTCACTGTCAAGGCAGTGTCTTCAACATAGTGATACAAAACTTCAAAGAAAAACTTGATAAAAACGTGCATTGAAAATATACAAATTTTTCAAACCAAAATAATGTACTGTCAAAAAATAAAAATTAAGGTAAAATCATGGTATCTTTTGAGCAAACGTTTGTTGTTTAAAAAGGACAAACATCTCTTAATTCTACGGTGATATTATATAATATGATAAACTCTAAATTACAACCGTGCAAATTGTACAATAAACTAAATCTAATCATTAAATTAGTAAACTAACAAGGGAGGAACAACCTACACATACAAAGCAAATACAGACCTAAAAAACATAATACATCAAAATTTTGATAATACTGTGAGTTCCCACACTTGACTAAAATCTTCATGTTTTTTTCCCTCTAAAAAATACATGATGACTAAAACCTACATGTACATTTGCAGCTAGATTGTACTATCAAGTATTTATATATATTCTGGCAACAGTTTTCCCTAAAATTAAATTAAATTCTACTCTAATGCATCAATAGTTGTCAAGCTTTCTTCGACACCAGAAAGCCCTATAGACTTTGCAGGCCAATATTTCTGCACTACTGGGTTCTTGACATAATCATCCCCTTTTGTACCAGTGTAGCAATGCAATGGATTCAATTGCTTATACCATAAGACACCAATTATTATCAGGGCAAACACAGCTATTAATAACAAAAATCCAAGGGCAAATGCCCACTGTTTCCAAATACTGCAATCTGTGTTTGCTGTTGTAGTCTTGCATTCACCTGAAAAAAAGAGACTGAAAGTAATTCACATTATCCACTCTTTCAGACAACGTACTATTAAGGTCCGCTTAAACAGTTTCAACATTTTCTTCAACAAGCTTAATCAACACTTGGTTGAACCAAACATTTGGTGCGTTTGAGCAGGTCATCCAACAGTCATTGTTGAAAGTATAAGAATTTTGAAAGCATGTTGAATCAAGTTTAAATCGGTTTAAACTTTCATTCAACATCAATTCAACTTTTCTTTTGTTGTCCAAAATGTTGAATGGTGTTGAAGCCATTTGAACACTCTGTTCAACAATATTATTGCAGACCACATGCATGCTCACATCAGGCCGCAAAAGTCAATATGGCATAGTTTATCCAGATAAGAGAGTCTGGTTTCTAGTTCTTAGTTCCTCACTATAAAAGTTCGCTTAATTGTTGGTTATTTTGTTGCCGCAATGTTAATGGACCCATTTGCACGGCCCCACACAACTTTGTTTTTTGTCCAACATCCATTCAACTTTTGTTGAATGGGTCTTTAAGAACCAAATCCTAAACCTGAGGAAGTAAGGTCACCCAGGTGAGAATAGTTCTGAGGAGGACTATTGTTGGTGACACAGAGTGATGTTTTGAACACCTGACCAGAAGCCATTCTTAGATTCAAGTGATTTGTGTTGTGTCAGTGAACCTTCTGAGTACTCTGGTCATTGACCTGATTGGTAAGTAGAACAAGAGACTATACTAGCTATAGGTAGCCTACAGTTTGTTCAAAGTAATTTTAGCAGATTTCCTTTAACCCATTGACTCCCAGGGATTCCCCATTGACAAGCAAAATCATCTGGCTTAGAGTAAAATACTAAGTCTGGCCGGTTTAGGCTGGTTTGGACGTCAAAGGGTTAAAGTTCACTGTACTTCAGTGATTTTTTTATGTTACAATATCTTGGCCAATATCAGTTCAATTCTGTAGTCTGAAGTCCACATTCCATATACCCAACCATATGGTTAACTGCAATCGTAGAATAGTTGTTTTTAACAACAGTTTTAAATATAAACAAATATCCAAGTTGGCAATTAACCCTATCATTGGGTCACAGAATGTGGACTGGATATTTACCAAGATATTGTAACATTAAAAAAACCCACTGATACAATGTGAACTTAAAGGAAGTCGTAGTGTAGGCTACCCATAGCCTCTTGTTTACATTAATTTTAAAACTGATGATAACGCATTGATTCCAATCAAACCAGTAAACAGATGCTTAACAAGTTTCTAGGATGGTATTTAACCCGGAAAAATGTGTTACGGAGCCATATGATAACTGGATATTGCATTGTATGCAACAAAAACTTGTTTCTGGTCACACACACAAGTCCCTAATAATTATTGCCACAAGGTTTGCATACTCACTTCACTTAGCAGACATGTTACAATTTTAAGAAACAATTTAACACGACATTTTTTAAATACATGTTTCAACAGAATCTTCTGTCATCTTCAGTTTGAATTACAAAGTACAGAGTTAAATATACATGTACACTGTATAGTGTGTGCAAAATGCTAATAAACTATAAGGGAAAAAAAAAACCTGACAATGTAAAATATTACAAAGAAATTTTTAAATTAACATGATTAAGTTGATGATTTAGTGTATAGGTTTTTCCCATTGAATATGAATACCTTCTTTTATCTTAAGCTGGAAGCTGGTGGTGGAAGGGTGATCTAGGATACATTAGTGCATGGAAATTTATGCTTGCATACATTTACAGACTGTAACTTTACGTGGGGCGGGGGGTAGGGGATTATTCAAAACAATTATTAATAGCTGCTGAAAAATGCATTGTTGAGTCAGAACAATTAATAGAAAGACTTGAAAAAAAGTATTAGAGTCTTAAAATGTATGTATGCTTGGAATATCAGTCCATTTTGCATGATAAAATAAACAGTGCGTGTTTGAAGAAATCAACCATCCTTCTCATGTTTCAAGCCCTTAAGTAGACTTGCCAAAATTCCACCTCACGAGAATCCCGGGAGAAAATGTTTTGGCGAGCGAAGCGTGATTTTTCGGACGCGAATCTACACGAGACGAAGGACTTTTGAAAGTCTAGCCCTTAAGATGTGTCATTTTCTCTTGGATGTGCATGGTCGCGCCCGAATCATCGCATCTTGACTGTTCAAACTTTGTGATTGTAGTCGCGGTTGTACGGATCGAGCTGTTAGAATAAATCTTTTTCGATTGTGGAGCCAAAGGTAAGTTGTTGACATTAAAGACAAAATTATATATTTTTTTCTAATTTGTTTTACAATAAACACTTTGCACGAGAGCGGGGATCGACGTAATTAAAAGGTCATTCAAACCGATCTCCATCAACATGCTGGTCATCTGAGCTCCTAGTGATCTTTGAGAACCTTAGGGCAGCTTTGAGCGAAACTGAGACTACCTGAGAAAAAACTGATCCGACTTTTAACAATCTGAACTGTTCTTAGAACTACTGTTATTGTCAGTATGGGCGTGCGAAGAAGTCAAAATGGGGAATTCTTTCAGAAAGACAGACTAGTCGTTGATATGCATTCTGTTTACGCGTATTTGGTGGCAAAGGAATTTAGAGGATGCTTCAAGGGGAAATTCTGGTTTTCTGTCTTACTTTTGTTTTACTTAGAGGCTATTTATTTGCCAGTATTGAAAAGTTTGGTTCACATTTATGAAATGTAACAAATTAATCATCTGTGGCTTTACAAAGATCTATTTGTATCGCTTTTACAGTCCTGAGTTAATTCGACTCACAAATGACGTACAAAAAACCCAGGTCCAGGAATTGTTGATCCAACTAAAACTATTGCCCCACCATACAGTCCAGGTAATGTTGAAGTATTTGGTACGGCAAATGTAGACACATAATTTGTCAATGTCTCTGTCGGCACTTGTTTAAAATTTCAGAAATCCAATACCTCTTCAGCTGACTTGGTTCAAATTATAAACATTGGGAATAATATGTAATCAGCTTTGTCACAATCATGCAAACAGGGACTCCTATTTTTGACAGATTTGCCTGTTATGGTTATAACTTAAGCTACATTAATAATCAGTTGACATACAGTGATAGTTATAGTAGTTTGCTAAATAGTGCACTAATCCTATAATTTCAGACTTTCCTCATATGTTATATCAATGTTAGCTGCCTTTGATTCTTTGCTCATGGATAATTATCATGCATATATTTTAACACTTGAACTTTACACAGTAGCAATATGTCTGCCTAATGGGAGGTGTAAAATTTTTTACTCTCATAGCAGAGATATATTAGGTATGGGACCCATTTGCAACATGTACTTCAATTGAAATAGATTCATTAATGAATTTGGTAAAACATTTTCAGAATATATGTGCACAAACATCTAGCTGTTACTTATGAGATTAAAATGTGTTAACATTATTAAAATGTAAAGCAACAGTGGAAGCATTGTTAATTCATTATATGTTCGAAACCAAAATTTTAGACCCTAGGAGCACTTAAATGATGCTTATCTTTGTTCTTGCAAAGAATGTCCTGGTGTGTCATTTTATTCTATTTTCTTTTTCCACCTCAAAAGTATTGTAACAATTGCACCTCTCAAACAGTTGATATTATCATTGAGAATGGAAGAGCAATTTATCTGAAATGTTACTCCAGCAAAATATGTTTTTATTTCTGATTTCCTAAAGAAATTAGACGTAAGGCCGCTGGCCATGTAAAAGTTATTCATAGAGCAAGATGTCAGGGAAATTTATCTTGTAAATTTATGTGGTTCCCAGTAAACAACAGCTTACAACTGCCATTTTGGATAATAAGGAAAGTAGCACATGCTTTTTGATGTGAATATCTAGCTACTGCATTAGTTGTGTTTTCCAGTGGTATGCAAAGCAAAAGATTCATGAGTTACCACATTTTTGTATACAATAGTTCTGAACCAAAAAATGTAACAAATGTATTTTCAAATGTAGATTCTGTTATTGATCTCTTATGTTCTATTATTCAAAGTAAATTTAATTGTTGTGAAACAAACTATGAGGTTGCATTTCTTACATGTAGATGTTTATGTGAATTATCAAAATATAGAAAGGAAACAAATAATAAGAAAGCATAAATTATCTACTCCAGAAATTGCAGCAAACTGGAAGAAAGAGGAGAGAAATTTACAGCCCAATGGACCCAGAGAAAAAATAAGAACTTCCTTCAAATTGTTTTGAAAAGTACAGGTCTATGGACCCATCTTAAAAAACAGACTCTTTCAAATAAAGATGAAAAGTATAGGTGAATGAACTCACACGATAAAGAGCAACTTCTCTTAAATAGATTCTTGTAACACCTATATACTGTACCATTTTTGTGGTGTACAATGAAGTTATTATTATTATTATTATTATTATTATTATTACCAGTATTATTATTATTATTATTATTATTATTATTATTATTATCATTATTAAACTGTCAACAAAAGTACAAATAACCTGGCAGCGCATGAGTATAGGCTACTTAGAGCCTCTTGTTTGAGCATGAAGTGCTGCATTGCTGATAATTTTGTAAGTGTTACGGCAAGGGATAAATGACGACGGAGGCAGGTGCAGGATACTGCTGGAAGCCTTAGCCATGCTTCTGAGAGAAAGGAGATCTGTCGGAACGACAGCTCAGAGCATCATCATATATTCATCTCTAAATACTGTTTGGGTGGTCAGTGTTCAAGATTAAAATCTTAATAACGTGTTGGATTTGACATACAAAGGTATGAAAAACTAAATTTTTGGCAATGTTCTGTTTACCTTCATCAGAGATGAATAATCAAAAGAGCTGTAAATGCACGCCAGCCTCTTCCTAAGGCCTATTTGCCATTTATTGTGCATCTTAGGGATCAAAACACATCTTAAAAAGCTCTTTTGATTATTCATTTCGTCATTTTACTCTGATGAAGGCAAACACAATGTTGCCGAAAATTTAGTTTTTTATACTTTTTTTTAGGTCAGATCCAACACTTTATTAAGATTTTAATATACTCAACTCAGACTGTACAATGTACTTTGTAATTCAAGCTGAAGATGACAGAAGATTATGTTGAAACATGTATTTTAAAAATGTTGTGTTGTTTCTTAAAATTCCTCAATACATATTTCCCTGTTAACCTGTCACGTAGCTTTCCGTGATTTCGTGGTCATTGCGATTGCCTCTGAGTGAGGAGATACAGAGTTCAAATACTAGTTTGGCTGCCTTCTCTGAAAAGTTACTCTCCGAGGTAAAGAAATCTTAAGCACGTGCAGCCAAAATGCGACCATAAAAAAATTTTAAAGTCCAAAATCAAAGCCCAGTTCTATACTTTGCTATTTTAACAAAATGTTAAAATATGTTATTGGTCTAGTCAGCTGATATTGCTGGATGGCAAGACTGTGATTGGTGCATCTTGATCTATAGAATGTCTAAAGCTCTGTCCTTGCTTGACTCTTCTGTTGGTTTTGTCAATTCTTGGGTTTCAGTCATGTAATCAACAGCGATGTTTTTCAACAAAAATGAAAGAAAAAGTTTGCATAACAATAGAGTTCAATTCCTAGAGGATTGGATCGGGACTCCAACACGACCACCGTTTCACTGATTGAGGACTCCAACATGGCGGCCATAACATCATGTGAAAACCAAGAATAATCTGTTTGTACAATGTTAATTGGTAATACAATGTAGTTGGCAATGGTTCAGGAGTTTGTTCTACGTTTACAAACCAACTTCCTACTGTGAGTCCTTGCAAGTAGTTTATACAGCGGGTTATGCATTTAGAACAGTCCAAGTCAATTTAATTAATTTGTGGTTTGACAGTAAGTGGTCATCGTAATGTTGCAATTGAGGTCACCATTTTGCATTTCGTTGTTTTTCCAAATCCTCCCTGTCTTACCTATGAAATTTAAAACCCTCACAAGTGTGTTATGTTCACTGTAATAAAGTGAAAGGAGGTAAAAGTTTAAAGGGGCAGTCAGACATGCTGTTTCTGAGTCAAACTTCAAAACACTAAAATATGTCTTTGCATCAATCAAGACCAACAAATAATGGTGTAGTTTTGTTGCCAATAACAACTGAAGTGCACTGAAGCTATTCTTCGTTATTTGCATCCATGGATGGGAAGGATGGAAATGGATTGAAACTTGAAAAAACTGGCCAGTTTTTTTCAAGTTTGCAGATGGTGTTTGCAGAAAGTCACCAGAAATTAAATACAAATTAATAGCTCTTTGACTGTGCAATTATATTTCATATTTTGTCAATGGGTTGCCAGGAAATTATGTTGTACCTGTGAGCTTAAGTACTAATTTAGATTTTTACCCAATTTTGACCTAAAAACAGCAAATTTAGCATGACAGTGCCCCTTTAAGATGAACTCACATGACTTTACAGCAAGTGTCGCTGTATCACTGACTGCTTTACCAATGTCATTCTGAGCTGTACATTTGTACACTCCTGTTGCCTCTCTCTGTACTTTGCGAAAGAGGAAAATCTCTCCCTCATGCAGCGGTGTTTCGTTATCACCTTTGGACCATCTTATGGTTGGTTTTGGACTTCCAGTTGCATTACATTGAAAAAAGATGTCACTTCCCTCTAGGGCAGCCTGATCATTTGGTCCACTTTCAATAGAAGGTGGATCTAAATTTAAACAACAAACATTGCATCTTAGGAACTGGGTGACATGAGAGCCTTTGATTAGAGGTGGTGTACAACTCTACAAAAAAGGGATGCATTAAATATAGTAGTACAATGTAAATGGTTAGACTGCTAATTCATAAGCAATTTTTTTAAATATGGTTTGGATTTGTTATTTAGTCCATGCCAGCCAAGTGCTTTTTACAGACTTCATCATGTTAGATTCTTCAAAACACAAAAAAATATAAAATGAATAATGTCAAAATATGACTTACAATTCACTGTTACTGGTATGGAAGCACTTGCATTCCTCCAAATTCCATTCTGAGCAATGCACAGATAAATGCCAGCTTGCCCTCGTGTGATGTTCTTAATGGTGTAATTGCTTCCCTCATGCAAGACAGAGTCGTTTCCATCTTTTGTCCAAATGATATTTGGTGATGGATTTCCACTTGACTTGCAGTACAAAGTGATTGTCTCATTCTCAGTGACAATCACAGGAGTAGGAGATTT
Source organism: Montipora capitata (assembly GCA_949126865.1). Lineage (NCBI taxonomy): Eukaryota > Metazoa > Cnidaria > Anthozoa > Scleractinia > Acroporidae > Montipora > Montipora capitata. The sequence goes on along the minus strand of OX421454.1, from coordinate 3,598,610 downwards.
CTCTGTAATTAACAGTTCTGAGTGAAAGAAGAGTAATAATAATGTTAATAATAAATGTATCAACACAATAACTTACCAAAAAAGGTTACAGATAGCCTATCCTCTGGCCGCTTTTACAGTTCAAAGTGCACTAACTGCATTTCCAAGGTACATGTGTGTAAAACAACAGTGTGTGTCCCAAAAATAGTTGCACTTTTTTCTGGCCATTTTAACACAGTTCACCTACTATGGCTAGTCATGTATCATTGTTTAGTACATGTACCAAGCGTACTAAGACTATACTGAAATTAAGGAAATACACAGTAACATCGCCATATACTAAGAGAACATTGAAAAGGAAATACACGATAACATCGATGATATTGTGTATTTCTTTTTCCACACTCTCTTAGTACAGCAATATTATCTTCTATTTCCTTTTTGATATTCTCTTGGTACGCTTCTCGACATTCTCTTAGTACTGTTAGTAGTGAGAAAAAGCAAAGAGAGCTGATATTACTTTAGTAAGCTTAGTACAGGTGGTGCCGGCGGTGTTATCATGTAATGTCTTTTAAATAATCCATTGGAACCGGTAATGTTCTTACTGTAGATGGTTTTCACTCATGTGACTTGACAGCCATTTGGCCTCTGTGATGTCACAAAAAAACCGTCAAGCTATGGCTAAGTACCGGTACGTGATTCATGCCTACTATAGTGAGAAAGAAAGAAAAAGGTAAACCCTAAAACCGGCAGCATTTGAAAACCTAATCAGAATATTATTCAAAATATATTTAAAATTAAAATATCAACTATCAATATGAAAGTGAACAAAGTTAAGTAGTGGCTGGCAATTTGTCTGGCATAATGGTTGTTCCAAAGGTATATACTGAAATAGGTGGGATAAATCACTATCGAGCAGGTAACCACTAAGAAAACGAATAATAATTGAGTTATCCACTTGATAGCAGTGATTTATTCAGCAGATAGCATTGTCCGCCCATTACAAACAACCTGGGCGTAAATAATTCCTCTTGCATAGTTTCAGTATTATTTACAGCAGAAATATGAGCAGCTTTACAACAAGTTAACTTAGTCTCATCACTTCTTACCTTTCAGTTCAGGTGGGCTGTACAACAGCTTCATTGAAACTGGCTCATTGTCTGCATCCAGTCCCACAATGTTGAATCTGTAGACAGATCCATTATCTGCCCTTGTGACATTGTGTATTTTAAAATGTCCATTTGGAGTAATCTCACACTGTGATCCATTCATATATGGACCAATCCAATATGATTTGCTGGGTTCCTTCCTGGCTCCTACTTCAAAAGTCCAGCGACCATCACTATGTTGGATGTTGACTCCAACACTAATATTTGTGTTGATGTAACTGCTCAAGTTGGGAAAAAAGTTTGATAAGGACCACTCATTTGTCCCATCCACCACTTTAACTAATTTTGGCTTGCTTTCAGGGTTCACTTCTACAAAAGACAAAAATTTTGTCCAGATATTTCTGCAATGATTCAATAATTATTTACTGACTTCTCATGGAAAGGAATCAACATGAGGGAATTATAAATAGTTCAAAACATCCCTTTTTAATTAAAAACTGCATCATTCATTGGATAATGCAATTCAAGACTTTTCATGGGTTTAGCCATCATGGTATATGAGATAAATAAATAAAAAATAATATACCATAATCTACAAATGTGGTGAGCGTACATGTCACCTTAAAATTAATAGGGTCAGGGAGGTAAAAAACTTTCGCCGAGGAAAACTAATTTAGAAACGTTCACCCTCTGTGTATGGGTTGATCAGAACAATTCATTGGCATTTCCTTTTTATTCTATGTATTGACTTTAGGGTTAGAGTAAGGACAGTGTCGTAAGTGTTTTAGTGTTTTAAGCGTACATGTACAATGTAGAGGAAGTTTTTTTTTAATCATCATTTTTAGCAATTTATATAGCCAGTATAAGAATTTTGTATACTACATGTACACGTACGTATTTGTTGTAATTTTATAGAACTTGTAATTTTGCATTGTATCTTAACAATTGACTTACGTAAATTATTGTAGATAGGTGTCCCCAATTAGTTTAGTAGCTTATGTAAACTAGACACACATATGACATGTTTAAAAAGGTATTATTATTATTAAACAACAGCAGCCCACGAAAATCGCTTCGCACTGGAGTTTAATGGAAAAGAACTCCTTGAAATGTCACAAAACACAACACCAAAACAATGCTAGTTGAGACAATTATTTATCTGTAAATTTTAACATCCAGTTTAGAATTTGCATACATGAATGATATCATTACGTACACTGTAACAACTTTAGGCTTGTAAAACCGTTTTTCGCTCAATCCGAGGTGAGCGATCCAAGTTGATCCGGTCCGACTTTTGTACCTGCCCAATTAAAACTAAATTAATTTTCCACAACCCCGCACCTCACTTCGCTTCTAGCTTATATAATTACGTGTAGTCTGAATACAGGGCAACACACAAGCAAGTAAATTCATCATGAAGAACGCTCTCATTCACTGCCGATCCAAATGATCATGAGCCAAAAGACTTCAGCCTGCATGGCTGGCGGTATTGTAGGCGCACGGAATAAAGTTTTGGCGGCGAAGTCCAAACAGAATAGGGAGGAGGACACGCCGCCAAAACTTTATTCTGCGCGCCTAGCTACGTAACATACCTCTAGCTACGCAGGCTAAAATACTTGTACTTCAGTACTGCGTACTTCAAGACTGGGTGCTTATAGTTACATTGTATTGTACTTAGTCTTCGCATGAGAAAGACATACGACTTACCTGTGACAGCCACAGCTAGAAAGAAAATTACCGGTAATAGCGAAGAAGACATGGTTACGTCGAACATCAATGGACTCAGTGGGAAACGCTGACAGGGCACTTCACGAAAAAGGGGAAGTCCCTTAAAGGCCTGCCTAAACGCAGTCAACATTTCAACGCAAAATCTTACAACACTGTTGCATTTCATCATAAAACATGTTACCCATGTTTATGTGCCCCAGGCCCCTAGCGCGCAAAAAGTGGAAACCAAACGAGCGTAGTTCAAACGAACGTACAACATCACGCACAACATCCAAAATGTTGCTCCAAAAATTTGATCGTTTTTCAAATTTGATCCAACATGTTGCAACATATCACAATAGGGTAGCCAAACGTATGCAACATGTTGTGCCCAACAATGTTACAAGAAACCTATGGCATTCTCCCATGGAGTATATACCGACGAATTACGGTTGTTTCGGCTGAAAGCCAGTTCGCCCAAAGTTAAAGACGATTCGCCCGATGATACCAATCAATGATACTAAGAACCTCAGGGCAAGGAACGTGAATGTCGCTTATTAATTTTTCGATTCCTCGCGAAAGATTCCATATTCACTTTACGCGGGTTTGATAGAAAGTGTCATCAAATGTTCCGATCAAGTAAATTACCATCGCTGATAAACAACTCTGTCCACGGATTGAAGTGAAATAAAATAAGGGGTTTCGACAAAACACTGACCCCCGGTCAACTGACCCCCTTACTGACCCCCTACTGACCCCCTATAAAATCAATGGGAAAATGAATACTGCTTACTTAAGCCTCAACAACCCTTTTTAAACAGCATTGTTCAACAGTATTTAAGTCTAAGCACCCATTTTAAAAAGGTTAGCTTACATGAAGTAATCGGCCATCACAACAATAATCGAAAACTAAGCTTTTTAAAATGGGTGCTTAGACTTAAATACTGTTGAACAATGCCGTTTAAAAAGGGTTGTTGAGGCTTAAGTAAGCAGTATTCATTTTCCCATTGATTTTATAGTGGGTCAGTAGGGGGGTCAGTAAGGGGGTCAGTTGACCGGGGGTCAGTGTTTTGTCGAAACCCTAAAATAAGCGATATTTTAAAATTTTCAGTTTTTTATTTAATTTTTACATCCTTTTATAAATTAACAGTGCCATTACATTATTATATTTTAACCCAAACCGATATACTTTAAATTATTTACGGTGGACACTAAAATGTTAATGTTGTGATGACCGAACCTTAAGCTATTTACTAGATAACAATTTCAAATTTGCTTTTGGTCGCGTTTTCAAGTTTTCCATTGCAATTCTAATTTATTTTTTCGTGCTAATGATTGTTGTTGTGTACCAGTGTAAGTCAATTAAATATCATCAGGCGAATCACTGTGGTTCAGGCGAATAGCCGTCGGGCGAAAAGGTTTCAGGCGAAACATCCGGGTAAGAACTGCATGCTAGCATGCATATAGAGCACTATATATGTTTATACCATATATAGTAACGACATGTACTCACCTACAATCCCATGCAATTGTACGCACTTTCCTTCACTTGTACGCACTTTCCTTCACTTGTACGCACTCACCTTCACTTTTATGCACTTTCCTTCACTTGTACGCACTCCCCTTCACTTGTATGCACTCACCTTCACTTGTATGCGCTTCCCTTCACTTGCATGCACTCATCTTCACTTGTATTCACTCACCTTCACTTCCCTGCACTTATCTTCACTTGCACGCACTCACCTTCACTTGTATACACTCACCTTCACTTGTATGCACTTACCTTCACTTGTACGCACTCCCCTTCACTGTTATGCACTTATCTTCACTTGTATCCACTCACCTTCACTTGTATGCACTCACCTTCACTTGTACGCACTCACCTTCACTGGTACGCACTCACCTTCACTTGCACGCACTCACCTTCACTTGTACGCACTCACCTTCACTTGTATGCACTTACGTTCACTTGTATCCACTCACCTTCACTTGAATGCACTTCCCTTCACTTAAACGCACTCACCTTCACTTGCATGCACTTACCTTCACTTGCATGCACTTACGTTCACTTGTACGCACTCACCTTCACTTGTGTTCACTCACCTTCACCTGAACGCACTCACCTTCACTTCTATGCAATCACCTTCACTTGTACGCACTCACCTTAACTTGCATGCACTTACATTCACTTGTACGCACTCACCTTCACTTTTATGCACTTACCTTCACTTGCATGCACTTACGTTCACTTGTATGCACTCACCTTCACTTTTATGCACTTACTTTCACTTGTATGCACTTCCCTTCACTTTTATGCACTTACTTTCACTTTTATGCACTTACCTTCACTTGTATGCACTTCCCTTCACTTTTATGCACTTACCTTCACTTGCATGCACTTACGTTCACTTGTATGCACTCACCTTCACTTTTATGCACTTACTTTCACTTGTATGCACTTCCCTTCACTTTTATGCACTTACTTTCACTTTTATGCACTCACCTTCACTTGTATGCACTTACGTTCACTTGTATCCACTCACCTTCACTTGAATGCACTTCCCTTCACTTGTATGCACTCACCTTCACTTTAACGCACTTCCCTTCACTTAAACGCACTCACCTTCACTTGCATGCACTTACCTTCACTTGCATGCACTTACGTTCACTTGTACGCACTCACCTTCACTTGTGTTCACTCACCTTCACCTGAACGCACTCACCTTAACTTGTATGCACTCACCTTCACTTTTATGCACTTACCTTCACTTGCATGCACTTACGTTCACTTGTATGCACTCACCTTCACTTTTATGCACTTACTTTCACTTGTATGCACTTCCCTTTACTTTTATGCACTTACTTTCACTTTTATGCACTTACGTTCACTTGTATGCACTTCCCTTCACTTTTATGCACTTACCTTCACTTGCATGCACTTACGTTAACTTGTATGCACTCACCTTCACTTTTATGCGCTTACTTTCACTTGTATGCACTTCCCTTCACTTTTATGCACTTACTTTCACTTTTATGCACTTACTTTCACTTGTATGCACTTCCCTTCACTTTTATGCACTTACTTTCACTTTTATGCACTTACCTTCACTTGCATGCACTTACGTTCACTTGTATGCACTTCCCTTCACTTTTATGCACTCACCTTCACTTTTATGCACTTACTTTCACTTGTATGCACTTACCTTCACTTGTATGCACTCACCTTCACTTTTATGCACTTACTTTCACTTGTATGCACTTCCCTTCACTTTTATGCACTTACTTTCACTTTTATGCACTTACCTTCACTTGCATGCACTTACGTTCACTTGTATGCACTCACCTTCACTTTTATGCACTTACGTTCACTTGTATGCACTCACCTTCACTTTTATGCACTTACCTTCACTTGCATGCACTTACGTTCACTTGTATGCACTCACCTTCACTTTTATGCATTTACTTTCACTTGTATGCACTTCCCTTCACTTTTATGCACTTACTTTCACTTTTATGCACTTACGTTCACTTGTATGCACTTACTTTCACTTTTATGCACTTAATTTCACTTGTATGCACTTCCCTTCACTTTTATGCACTTACCTTCACTTTTATGCACTTACTTTCACTTGTATGCACTTCCCTTCACTTTTATGCACTTACTTTCACTTTTATGCACTTACCTTCACTTGCATGCACTTACGTTCACTTGTATGCACTTCCCTTCACTTTTATGCACTCACCTTCACTTTTATGCACTTACTTTCACTTGTATGCACTTCCCTTCACTTTTATGCACTTACCTTCACTTGCATGCACTTCCCTTCACTTGAAGGCACTCACCTTCACTTCTAGGCAATCACCTTTACTTGAACGCACTTCCCTTCACTTGTACGCACTCACCTTCACTTGTATGCACTCACCTTCACTTGCATGCACTTCCCTTCACTTGAAGGCACTCACCTTCACTTCTAGGCAATCACCTTTACTTGAACGCACTTCCCTTCACTTGTACGCACTCATCTTCACTTGTGCGCACTCACCTTCACTTGTATGCACTTACGTTCACTTGTATCCACTCACCGTCACTTGAATGCACTTCCCTTCACTTGTATTCACTCACCTTCACCTGTATGCACTCACCTTCACTTGTATGCACTTACATTCACTTGTATGCACTCACCTTCACTTGTACGCACTCACCTTCACTTGTGTTCACTCACCTTCACTTCTATTCGCTCACCTTCACCTGTATGCACTTACATTCACTTGTATGCACTCACCTTCACTTGTATGCACTTACATTCACTTGTATGCACTCACCTTCACTTGTACTTACTCACCTTCACTCGTATTCACTCACCTTCACTTGTATTCACTCACCTTCACTTGTATGCACTCACCTTCACCTGTATGCACTTAGATTCACTTGTACGCACTCACCTGCACTTCCCTTCACTTGCATGCACTTTCCTTCAGTTGCATGCACTTCCCTTCACTTGATGCACTCACTTTCACTTGTATGCAGTTACATTCACTTGTATGCACTCACCTTCACTTGTATGCACTTACATTCACTTGTGCGCACTCACTTTCACTTGTACACACTCACCGTCACTTGTAAGCACTCATCTTCAATTGTACGCACTCACCTTCACTAGTATGCACTCATCTTCACTTGTATGCATTCAACTTCACTTGTATGCACTCACTTTCACTTGTATGCACTCACCTTAACTTGTAAGCACTCACCTTCACTTGTACGCACTCATCTTCACTTGTGTGCAGTCAACTTCACTTGTATGCGCTCACTTTCACTTGTACGCACTCACCTGCACTTTTGTGCACTGATCTTCACTGGATGCACTCACCTTCCCTTGCAATTCAAAAATATTCCCTCCATAGTATTGGCCTCTACGGAAGTAACTGCCCACTTAAAAAGTTGTTACTTTTCGTAAAATATAGCTTAACTACAATAAGACACGTTAAGATGTGACGCTTCAAGCATTTCTTTCGATCTACGTAGAAGGCGATTTGAAAGAGTAGTTAACGTAACAGAAATAACGGGAACAAGGGAACAACCATTACTCTAATCACGCTATAGATAGAGTACCATCATTCGGGGCCATTTATGCATATGTAGGCAGTGTGCTTAATTTAGTCATGCTTTTAAAATTCCTTTCCTCTTTGTCTGAAACCACTGCTAGAACGGTTTATAATTCCATTATTCAGCCACAGTTTGGGGTGGTATAAATAATCCATTAATTAAAAAACTCCCAAAACACCAAGGTCGTGCTGCATGCTAGGGTCATAACAAAATCTAGTTATGAAGACTGTTCTTCGTCATCTTTTCCTCCACTTAGGTGGGAAAATTTGATCTCCAACCGAAAAAATGCGCTAGCATAATTTTCAGCATAATTTTAGCATTATTTGACTTGTTTGCCATGGTTTTTAAAGAGCACAATTTTTTTAAAAAAGCGCATAATCGCAAATATCCCTCAAGTCTGTCTGTAATGCTAGCTAGCGCCCCTATTAAAACTATGAGGACTTTCTTTAAGTGCCACGTTATTATTATTAGTATTATTATTATTCTTATTATTTTAATTATTATTAATATTATTATTATTATTATTATTGTTAGTAGTAGTAGTAGTAGTAGTGGTAGTAGTAGTAGTAGTAGTAGTAGTAGTAGTGTATAGAAGTAAAGGTGAGTGCATACTAGTGAAGGTGAGTGCGTTCAAGTGAAGGTGAGTGCATACAAGTGAAGGTGAGTGCGTTCAAGAAAAGGTGAGTGCGTTTAAGTGAAGGTGAGTGCATGGAAGTGAAGCTAAGTGCATGCAAGTGAAGGTGAGTGCGTTCAAGTGAAGGTGAGTGCATAGAAGTAAAGGTAAGTGCATACAAGTGAAGGTGAGTCCATGCAAGTGAAGGTGAGTGCATACAAGTGAATGTAAGTGCGTTCAAGTGATGGTGAGTGAGCACAAGTGAAGGTGAGTGCGTTCAAGTGAAGGTGAGTGCATAGAAGTGAAGGTGAGTGCATACAAGTGAAGGTGAGTGCATAGAAGTGAAAGTGAGTGCATAGAAGTGAAGGTGAGTGCATACAAGTGAAGGTAAGTGCATGCAAGTGAAGGTGAGTGCATACAAGTGAATTTGACTGCATACAAGTGAAGATGAGTGCATACTAGTGAAGATGAGTGTGTACCAGTGAAGGTGAGGGAGTGACTATAAGTGAAGGTGAGTGCGTACAAGTGAAGGTGAGTGCATAGAAGTGAAGGTGAGTGCGTACAAGTGAAGGTGAGTGCGTACAAGTGAATGTAAGTGCATACAAGTGAATGTAAGTGCATGGAAGTGAAGGTGAGTGCATAGAAGTGAAGGTGAGTGCGTACCAGTGAAGGTGAGTGCGTACAAGTGAAGGGGAGTGCATACAAGTGAAGGTGAGTGCATAGAAGTGAAGGTGAGTGCGTTCAGGTGAAGGTGAGTGCGTACAAGTGAAGGTGAGTGCGTACAAGTGAAGGTGAGTGCATACAAGTGAATATAAGACCATGCAAGTGAAGGTGAGTGCATAGAAGTGAAGGTGAGTGCATAGAAGTGAAGGTGAGTGCGTGCAAGTGAAGGTGAGTGCGTACCAGTGAAGGTGAGTGCGTACAAGTGAAGGGGAGTGCATACAAGTGAAGGTGAGTGCGTACCAGTGAAGGTGAGTGCGTACAAGTGAAGGTGAGTGCATACCAGTGAAGGTGAGTGCATACAAGTGAAGGTGAGTGCGTACCAGTGAAGGTGAGTGCATACAAGTGAAGGTGAGTGCGTTCAGGTGAAGGTGAGTGCGTACAAGTGAAGGTGAGTGCATACAAGTGAAGGTGAGTGCGTACCAGTGAAGGTGAGTGCATACAAGTGAAGGTGAGTGCGTTCAGGTGAAGGTGAGTGCGTACAAGTGAAGGTGAGTGCGTACAAGTGAAGGGGAGTGCATACAAGTGAAGGTGAGTGCGTACCAGTGAAGGTGAGTGCATACAAGTGAAGGTGAGTGCGTACAAGTGAAGGGGAGTGTATAGAAGTGAAGGTGAGTGCGTACCAGTGAAGGTGAGTGCATACAAGTGAAGGTGAGTGTGTTCAGGTGAAGGTGAGTGCGTACAAGTGAAGGTGAGTGCGTACAAGTGAAGGTGAGTGCGTACCAGTGAAGGTGAGTGCATACAAGTGAAGGTGAGTGCGTTCAGGTGAAGGTGAGTGCGTACAAGTGAAGGTGAGTGCGTACAAGTGAAGGGGAGTGCATACAAGTGAAGGTGAGTGCGTACCAGTGAAGGTGAGTGCATACAAGTGAAGGTGAGTGCGTACAAGTGAAGGGGAGTGCATACAAGTGAAGGTGAGTGCGTACCAGTGAAGGTGAGTGCATACAAGTGAAGGTGAGTGCGTTCGGGTGAAGGTGAGTGCGTACAAGTGAAGGTGAGTGCGTACAAGTGAAGGGGAGTGCATACAAGTGAAGGTGAGTGCGTACCAGTGAAGGTGAGTGCATACAAGTGAAGGTGAGTGCGTTCGGGTGAAGGTGAGTGCGTACAAGTGAAGGTGAGTGCGTACAAGTGAAGGGGAGTGCATACAAGTGAATGTAAGAGCATGCAAGTGAAGGTGAGTGCATAGAAGTGAAGGTGAGTGCATAGAAGTGAAGGTGAGTGCGTAGCAGTGAAGGTGGCTGCGTACAAGTGAAGGGGAGTGCATACAAGTGAAGGTGAGTGCGTACCAGTGAAGGTGAGTGCGTAGAAGTGAAGGTGAGTGCGTACCAGTGAAGGTGAGTGCGTACAAGTGAAGGTGAGTGCGTACCAGTGAAGGTCAGGGGCACCCAACGTCAATTTTCGGAAAATAACTGTTCGGAAGACGATTTCAGATCTAGAATTTTCGGAACATTTGTTGTAAAATTTCTTGCTTGCCTGTCTCTCCTAGGATTTTCGAACATCTAAAAAATGGTATAATTGCCCATTTTTAACGGATTTTTACCCTAAAAAGGTCACCTAGAATTTTCGGGAGCCTTTTTTCTGGCTGAAATTTTCGAAAAGGTAAGTTTTCATCCCTATAATTTTCGGATCACTGGACTTTCAGCTAGGAAATCCGAACAGATGAAAAAATTTTAGGGGATAAAAATATGCCTATATCTACCGTTTAAATACTAAAATACGTTTAGCAATGCTATGTTTAATGGTTTTCAACTATATTCTCGTTGGGTGCCCCTGGAAGGTGAGTGCGTACCAGTGAAGGTGAGTGCATAAAAGTGAAGGTGAGTGCGTACCAGTGAAGGTGGGTGCATAGAAGTGAAGGCGAGTGCGTACAAGTGAAAGTAAGTGCATAAAAGTGAAGGTGAGTGCGTACAAGTGAATGTGAGAGAGCCTAAGTGAATGGCATTGTATGTTAGTGTATGTTGCTGCCATATTACTATATATGGACATGTATAGTGCTCTATATGCATGCTAGCATGCACGTTAAGCCAACATCCGGATACCTAAACCGACGGATGTTGCGTTGAAATGCAAATGTTGCGAGTGTTTGTGGCCAGGCCTAAACATCACTTCTGGTGAGGACAGTGTAAGTAACTTACACTAAGTTCAAATTTAAAAACAAATACCTAGTTCCCAGCTCCTCCACGAGGAGACAAGACTATGGATCCAAGCCTTCCATAATAGCTGCTTCACGCTATCATGCAGTTCTCACCAGGTTTGATGACAAAATTGGCAGATTCTGCGCTACTAAGAATGATTTTGCTTAGTCAAATTGTTCTTTACTTTGTGATACCCTCCATAAGCAACATGTTCTTAGTGGAAGGTGATGATGTAGTCGGTTGTGGTGGATTTGTTCAGTCAGAGGTTGACATCAACTATTCCCTTGTACAGGTAAAAATGAATGTACATGCTAAGACTTGTACTTTTTGGTCAAGTGAATATGAAATTCTAATATATGCTTTATTTTACCACGATTTCATCTCTCAACGTTTGTTATTTAGCTTAAGATTGTATTTGGAGGACTGGATACCTTTAAAGCTACAATCAGTGGCAAAAGTAGTTGGGACGCTAGTGTCGGAATGGGCCTGAAAAGCTCTCAGACGTCAGAAACTAAGCATAACTGTCAGAATTCCACTGAAAGCTTCAAAATACAAGTCCCCCCTCTCCCCAATCAATGTTGAAATAGACAAGAAAATGTATGTTCACTATTGGCAACATTGTTCTGGGGAGAGGGGGCAATTTTTCAAACTCAGTAAGAAAACCAACTTTAAAGGGTGAGTGTCCCAAGACTTTTGCCACTGATTGTAGCCTTATTCCTAATTACAATGTAGGCCTAAACAAACGTTTTTAGGCCATTTTTATCATCGGTAAATGGTGAAGGTTGTTTCTGTATTGGTAAAACAATGACCTGTGACCTGTGCTTTGTACTTGCCCGGTGTTCTCACCAGGCTGCACCCTTGTGGCATTCCTGCAAGAAAAATAGGAATGGCACATTTAAAGCCAAGTATGCTACGAGCAAAACAGACTATTGCAAGTGAGTTATCTGTGTTCTAATGGTCAAGCGAATACTCCAGCTCTTTGCCTTTTCAAATGAATGAAAACAGTTTATAAAAGAATTCAAAGCCTTCAATTTCATTGACTTTTGCCTTTGTCAGTCACACCAACACTTTGCAGCTTTGTCATTGGATCAGGTGGGTACTTTGTGCAACAGATAATTTAGAGTGCAGGCTCATGTTACTCGTCGTGGCACAGAGAAAATTAGATTCTTTCACCCTAAGTACCAAGGCTTTAAGAAAGTGTAGAAGATCATTGAAACCCTGGTGAACAGGACAATGAAAAGGACAAGGTAGCAAGCAAAGATAATTTAAAAAGCTTCACTGCGGAAAGACTGTTTTTTCAGAGTGAATGCATGGCAGTTGAAATATGGTGGCTTGACCATGACGCCAACAAAAACATCATGACCTGTAAAATCTGTCTCAAGACAAACAAATCAAATACATTTACAATACTGTCCAAGGGCCACCAT